>OX461811.1:5141075-5626653 GCA_949802685.1 Dicyrtomina minuta | reverse complement strand
AAAATATTTAGGCGGAATTTTCGAAAAAATTGACGGATTTTAAAAAAAAAATATTAAACATTTGTAAGTAAAATCGTGCAAAGTCCGTTATTTGTATTCTACTCGTCGTTACCTTTCAAATGGTATACAACACTTCAAAATGGGTCAAATATTTCGATATCGTCAAAAATCCGCTAAATTAGGTAGATAGGTAGGAATAACAATAATCGTAGAGCGGTAGAAGTTCTATTGGAATTTTTTAATGTACTGAAATTTTTAAAATCTGAACCTTCTACATAATGAACTTTTCTTACGATGCAATATTTATCCATGTCCGCGAAAGTCCACTATATAGCGAGTGGACTGTAGGTTGTGGTACAGTTTGCATGTTAAAAATACGATTGTAACTAATATCGTAAAACATTTTTGGATTTGAAATTTATAGCAGAAGCATAAAAATTAACATTGGGAAATTTTAGACAGCTGGCTTGGGTACTACGTAAATCATTATTCAGCACCTGCAATTTGTAATATAGTTGAGGGAATTACTGCATTTCCAAAGCCATTTCCGCAATAAGCGCATTAAATATCTAATTATGACTGACGGTAGCATGTACGAAAGTAAGTGTATCAAGGTTGATCAAAACGGGAATAAAATAAAATTAAAAAACTTTAAAGTGACAAAAATTTCATATCTGATTGTTCCAGCGGACCTGCCAGGCCTGGCAATTTTGCGTAATATATAAAGCGTAAAGATTTCAGATTTATATTGAGTGTCATCCCAGTTTAAACACATCACAGTCCAGATTTTGTCAGCTCTAGTATCACAAATAGAAAGCAACATTTATCACGCCCGTATCAGGTAATTTTTTTATATTTTTTTATTTAACTTGAACATTTTTATCATAATTTTGAACTAATCTCAAATAACCATTAATAGTTGTGATTTCCAAAGGGTTTTAAATAGTTTCCTATATTTTTGCAGAATTCTAATTTCATAGAATATTTGTGGCTTACGTGTATGGATCTTTTTTTAAATATTTTTTGATTAATTTTGAATTTTTTAAAATGTTTTCACACCTCGTTAATTAAAACAAGACGGGCAGAATTTGGAGGAGAATTTTATTCGATTTTTAACTTTATTATTTAGTTACAAGGAGAAAAGGAACCACATTTAAAATCGAAATGTCGCCAGTTGGAGTTTTTTTTGGCATCACGGTGGCCCTTGGGCTTCTTGTGTCTTCTTCGACTGGATTCTGCTGCGGCTATAAAACCGATGGCATCTTTATTGCTGGCTGTTGCAGTTACGGAGCCTGTAATATATTTTGTTGTAATTGTGCTGGACGCGGATGTTACTCGGAGTGTACATTATTGAATTCAGACCGTTCGTAAGTATTTGACTTTACGTATAAATTATGATAATTTGTGTCGTCTATAGTTTATTTTCTCACAAGTGTTAGGCTCATTTGTAGATAAATGTTGAACAAAAAAATTTAATAAACAAGGACCAGCTAAAATTTTATATTGGATTTTATTTTAGTTTCATTGGTGACGAAGGTGAAATTGTTGCGTTACTTGAAGTGACTCTCGGAGTCTTTAAATCAATTGACCAAAACATGGACAACTTCATCGACTACAAGGAAGCGTTTGTGTACAATACGAATATAACGGGGTTGGGTTCCGGTGCTGTGAGTACGGGAACAGGATCAGCGGAGGCGGACTTCCCCGGGCATTTCAGGCAGATGGATAAGGACCAGAATGGACTCGTCGAGCGTCATGAGTTTGATGATTCTCTGACTGCTTGAACTTGGTTTTAAAGTTCATGCAGTTATAAAATAAATACGCCAGTGATTATTTACAATTCTAAATAATTATTCTTTTTATTTTAGTTTCACATTTTGTAAAAATTCCTACAATAATAAATTCAATAATTGGCTCTACTTCTATTTTTAATTTTCAATTTTCAATTTCTTTCTATCTAATAATGTAGTTTAACCACTATTATACCTGGAGCAAAATCTAATATGTAATGAATTGGTTTCTAACTCTTTCTGCAAAGAAATAAAATTTTCATTCACTTTAATGGCATTTTAGGAAATAAATGTGATTTTCAATAATAAACTTTGCGAGTTTTAAATTATTAGGAATATGGATATGGTGCATAAGGGTTCCTTTAATTTATTTGCATCTTATTTGATTTTGTAGCAATAAAAAAATATGCATACAAGCCTTACAAAAATCATAACAACTTAAATTTACGAGCTACGGGATGGGGATTCATGTTTTAGTATCAGGAATAAAGTATTTAATGTTTACGAGCATCTGTTAAGTTGAGGCAACATTTTCCGAAGCTACGGCCTGAAGTTGGTAGTAATCATATAATTATATTATAAATTATATTTATTCCTCGTTGCCAGAGATAAAGTATTTGTGTCATTTTGTTTTTATTAGTTTTTGTTAGAATGCAGCTTTGACCTACAGCCCTCATACTACGCGTTCACATTCGTATACAATTCTGCTTGTACATTTAAATTTTCAAAGTCAAGGTGGACAGATTTCATAATTCCTGCACATTACAGCACTTTGCATTTTGTGTGCATAGGGTAAGGGTTTAGGCAATGGGCCTTAAAATAATTGTTCGCTAAATGACCACCAACCTTTCCAATAGGATAATAGGATTTTATTCGTAAAGCAATGGACATATATATATCCTTGGCTCAGTTGGCTCCCAAATAATTCTATAGTTTGAACAATGTAGCAATAAACATTGTATTGTTTTATTATGAACAAAAATTACTGTCAACTTCAAACTGACCATTAAAAATACTTTCGTCCTTTGTTCTACAAAACTCGTAATTAACTCGTGAATGGAATTTCTTTTTCTACCCTGACTTAATGAGAAACATAAGGGGTCGTCGGTCGTGCATAAACGACGGAATCGACATATTTAAATTTTTAAGACTCCCCTTGTCATCGGCTTGACGATTGCCTTAGTATAAGATGCCATCATTTTCCAAGCCAACCCATCCATTCTAACTGAGAAATCATGTATGGACCATCTCCAATGGATGCGACAGTCGTAAAGGAACATTTACCTACTTGTTAAATTACCATTTTAAAAACTAAACTGAGGAATTTGATAAAGTCAAAAGAACCAAACCATTTAAATCACTGCAATAATTATTTTGTTATAATTTGTAAAGGCAAATCAGTTGTCATTATATTTTACAACATTTTGCCCGTATTTCCAACACTGATTAAAATAGAAATTATGTACTTCGCGTTGTATATACAACTTTTGATTCCAAGTTTACTTCTTCTTTTCAATGTTGGTCTAGGTAAACAATTTACGTTTTACTCAATATCATGCGCATTATTTGTAATTTTTGAATTTGAGTTTTGAGTAATATTATTTATGGATAAATCTTTAGGAAGGACGAGGCGTAATATACGCTCACATTCGTACTAGTAATGCATGTAAAATTATTATAGTGGTCAATTAGGCATCTTGAACTTGTTTGTGACTGCATAGGTTCGCCTGAAAAGGGTAGAGCCAGGCTAAGCGGGTCACTGGCTGGCACAATTTGTAGCTCTATGAAAACGTATTCGGAAACGGGGGAAATTGCAGGACTACTCAAGGCACCTCGTCAGGTTTCAGTGGCAGGAGGACCAACGTCAGATTCTACTTGCAGAGTTGTTAGATGGAAAAAAACGTGCAGTAAGTCTTCCAATGTTCCAACGACTCTTACTTTCAAAACCTCAATTCAATTTCATACTTGATGACAATATATCGTGCGTGAAGAACCAAAATGACCCATATCCAATTCAAGCTAGAATTTAAATGAGTTATTTAGCAAAAGTCACCAATTCAATTGGAAGCGTAAAACCGTAATTACTAGTTTTTGAAAAGTGTAGAATGTTTTAACTACACATTTCTTAAAAGTGTAAAATGTCCTAATTACACATTTCTCAAAAGTGCAAAACATTCTTAATACACATGTTTGAAAACTGTAACAAATTTTAATCACATGCCTCAAGGATTAAGCGATACTCATACATAGTTTAGTACATTTCGTAACTAGTTAAAAAAAGATATAGGTCATTTTGATTGTTCAGAGGCGATATGTGAATACTTGTTAAGGCATTCTGATTCAACTCTTGGATTTTCAAAAACGTAGATAACTGCCCCAAATTCAGCGTCGTCTCATGCAAGAACCCCGAGGAAATGTCGTCAGGAAAGGCGTCAAAGAAAGGTACAAGGGTTGTGAACGGTCGAGACGTATACGCAAATGAGTTCCCGTTCCTAGTGCGATTGGTGATGGACAAAACAAGTCATTTATGCGGCGGCTCCATTTACAACTCAGAATGGATTATAACCGCTGCTCACTGCGCCAGCATTATACCAAAATATATAGATGACTTTTCAGTAATTGCAGGTGATCATAGCCACTCCATTGCGGAAGCTACTGAGCAGCTGGTGAACATCAAGTCGGTCGTAGTCCACGAGGGAAATGGACCACATTTGAAAGACGACATCGCACTCCTCCAAGTGAGTCCGCCGCTTGAATTCAACAGCGCCGTGGCCCCCATCCCTCTCCAGTCCAACACAAATGAGCTCAAAGTGGGCGGACAGGTACGTGTCTGTGGGTGGGGAACATTGGGGACCAGCTCCAGGGTCGGTCCAGACATTCCTCAAACAGTCCAGCTCAGGGTCATTTCAAACGCGGAGTGTCAAGATGCGTACTCGGACGGCTTTCACAACTTCACAGAAACCGACATCTGTGCGCTGTCCCAATCATCCAGTCCATCCGGCACATGCGCAGGAGACTCCGGTGGACCATTGTTTATAGAGAAGGAAGGCGGAGGGCGGGTTTTAGTGGGAGTTGTGAGTGGGACTCGGAGATCGGATTGCGGGGCTCTGAGTAGTCCATCCTGGTATTGTAGTATCACCTATTACCATGACTGGATTGTAGCTCATGCAATGTAGGACTCACTCATTTATCCTTGGCTTATGTATCTTTGATGAAATTACATTTTTGTATTATAAAATTAAATAGTAAAGAAAATATTTTCTAATTTTTAATGAATTTCATATTTTATTTTTATAGTTAAAGAACTTCAAAATGATATATTGCATGTCAAATTCTACTGAGAAACTCAAAAGTAGCGTAAATTATGTAAGTAGATGGGTAGGAAAACTAGGAAATAAAAAATAAAATAATACTATCACATTTCTTGATGGCATCAGCTATACCCTTGCGTGCATGGCTATCTTTCGTGAAGGCTTTAACATAAGATGTCACCAGCATTCAAGCAGAACTATCGTCATTGTCCTAACCCGGGAGATCATTCATGGACGATCCCGAAAACTATAAGTAGTTGGATGTTGGATTCACATTTCTTTAAATGGCGCAAAGCAAATTAATTCCAGTGATACAACGTAGCCCATTTGGTCCATTTATTGCATTAATAACATGTGGGTAGACTGTTGACTGTAAAATAACCCTGAACTTATTGTTAAATTGCTTATATTATATAGTTGACAAAATTGTGTGGATTCGTGGAGATCGTTAGGTTGAGCTATTCAGTTTTAGGTTATTTTAAATTTCATACAATTTTGTTGAATAGACTCAATGAACAGTGAATTAAATATTTTGAGTTAAGAAATATCATCGATTCGGCATAAATGAAGCCTTTAATAATCAGAATTTAAAAAAATGTATTGTTGATTATTGGTAATATATTGGCGTTCCTTTTTATGCAATTAAATGGTCGTTTTACTGCATTCTTCATTCGTTTCACTATAATTTCGTCTTTGTGGACTTAGGGCTTTCTACTAAATAAAACCTAAATTATTGCTCCGTCGTACATATGGCTGCTGATGTTGTGTACTGCACTAGGGACTAGCTGAACGAATCGAACATAAAACAGAATCCCAGTACCTACTTATTCTAATAAATAAACAATAACTGAAACCAAAACCAATACCATTGTTTGTACTGATTCTGATATGATTATTAATTAACGATTAAACTGAATTAAAAGGATTTGGATATTTTGATTTTCCAGTTGTAAACCCCCTTCTTTTCTTAGCCATCTTAAAGTCTGTATCATATCGTTAATCGTTTATCATTAAATCAAAATCATTTAAATATTTTAAATGCAATAACCAATAACTATTTCTAATCTCCAATAATTTCAATCCTTGCCGTTTACCGGTAAATTCAATTATGAGAAAGTAGAAAACGGGGGCTTCGATGAATTCCCTACTTCCTGGAAATATTCACTATTGACTGTGGTGATGGATGCCGAAGTGCGGAAATCCCTACTTTCACAGCAACGGTAAATAACCTTTTTGGCAAATATGAGAGGACGACAAAATGGGGAAATGAAACAATTATGACCCTGACTTAATTATGACTAACACCAATCGGTGGCAAATATGATGAACACGTAGGAAAATGCACTTAATGGAAAATCGAGCAAATCATTAATGCGCTTACAATATTATGCACATAAAATTATAAATCATAGATTAAATATATAATGAATGTCAAGTAAGTACAATAATGCAATAATTTATGTGAACGAGGATTGTAAAGTAAATATTGTTAATTTACGAATACGAATTAATATTTATTTACGGAAAATGAAAAGTGGGAATATAATCCCTAAACAAAATTGTACCTAACTGAATTATACTTTTAAGATATTTTCATTAAACAAAAAGAAACGAAAAGCTAAATGTATATTTTGATTCAATTTGATTTCGTCCAATTTAAATTATAACAAATGATGAATAAAAGATACGATACCGAATGACGTACTCGTGTCAGAATTTGAACAATCTGGAATGGGTTGAGATCCGGAAATACACTCAATAAACGAAGGCCAGTTTACGGCAATGACCTACGACCGATATGATTTTACTTACTGTATTATTGTCAATAAAGTTATACTTGAAACGACTATTTTCGGCGAAATAGTTATCAACGAAACGTAACGAAAATTATGTGAATAAAATATCTTTTTCGAAAAAGAATTACAAAACGAAAAGAGAGAACTACGATCAGTTAAATTTCGACTAGTACTACTGCCAATTGAATCCCAACTCGAACTGACTGGCACGGAAAAATCTCTGTCCTCAGGAAAGCTCAGAAGGACGCTTCCTCTGCTGTTCCCTACATTCAATCTCAGTGGGGTTTTTGGGAGTCTTTTCCCTCATTCAAATTCTGACGAGCGAGTCACGAGCCATTCGGATCCTTCACGATCTGCTTCGTTGAAGTTTCTTGTGGCCGTCAATAATTCTTCTTTCAAATCCTCACCCAAGGGTCGACGCCCGCGCTCGACGTCCGAATGAGTAAGAAAGACCGGAAATGGGTAACTGCAAATAAACTGATGCGGAAGAAAATACACACACGCATTCAATTAATTTTTCCTACTGTCATTTTATTAAGAAAATAATTCTTGATCCACCAAACGATTACGGGATCAACTACACAAAAAATTTTAAATAGAAATTCACACGAAAAAGGAGGCCATGACATAATTCGCCTCTTTACAAAATTTAACAATCAGATTATCAAAGTTATTTATATAATAACAAGTCTATCTTTCTCGGATATCGATGTATGGTAGGATTATTTATAAGTCTTACGATTCAAAACAACTCACTCGCTGATGAGTGTACATAACATTTCAACTATTCTACTGTCACACTTTAAATGCCCAAAACGCAAACAGGGCGAAAAATAATAATAACAAAAATACGTTTTCAAGTTACTGCCAAAAATGCATGTGTACTGCTAAGTACATGGCAAACTACGATAAGTCATAAGTACCTCGGACGGCACATAAAAATACGTTATACACTACAAGTACCTATCAGTTCAACGAAATTATCAATGTCAAACTTTTTACAAAATCGTTTTCGCTTGGCCAATCAACTGAAGGTTGTGGCTCACAAAAGTATAACGTTAATTTCCCTCAGGGGTACGTTTTTCGTAGGTACCTACTCTCTTTCGAATAAGCCTACCGTTGATGGGTGAAATAGCCCATCCGAACTTGACCAATTTCAATTTAGCCGGAGCCACGATTGGAGGTGGACAGAGTTCGACTTCTGTCGCCACACTACCACACTCAACCATATAAATTTTAGGATCCTTCGGATTCTCAGGCAAATCCTCCAGACTTTTCCGCTTAATACGGGGATAAACGACGGGCAAAGGCAACGGCCTATGGATCCTATATTTGTGATATGGTTTGAACTCTAATTTCATCGCCCGGAATTCAAGTTTGAGTCGACCGACACGGTCTTGAAGAAGATCATTCTGATCCAATGCAAACCATCCAACATCTTCATTATTTTCGTCCTTATGTTTTCCCCATTTCTTCGGAAAACCGGAATATTGTTTGAGAAAATATCTATCTTCATCGTGGAACATAGTTTCGGGTACAATTTCCTTTTCGACTTTTTCTTCTTTATCTTCGTTGAAAGATGAAGATTCTCTGTAAACTACAAAACAAAATCTCACACAAATTAACCTCCTACGTGCATTAATTGTGCTACTACGTTCGTGAAAATATTTATTTACATTGATTTACAGTGTCTACGTACTCTGGAAATTTTCGCCGGAGAAATCAAATTCCACGGAGTTCATCTCGAACGCGCCTTCGACTATCGCAGCTATAGTAGGAATATTTTCCATCTGGGTGCAACGGAAGGTGAAGGAAAAATAAAAAAAATAAAAATAAAAAGTAAAAACCCTTCAATTATATCCATTGGACACAGAACGGATAAATATTTTGATCTACTTTCGTGTCGCTATTATTTACAGACAAAACCTAACGAAACTAAAGTCATGAAATTCAAAATTTTATTATTTTTAGGAAAAAGAAATTAGTGCAGTTTTATGCAACTCGTAAATGTGTACGTTTTACAATTATTTTGATATTTACACTTCGACAGAATCTACATTCATCTACATGCTTATTCACGGGAAATTCAATGTCGATTATTGGGACAATTACGGTAGAGATGTGGTCCCTGACAAGACCAACACAATTTCACATTTGGCGAAAACGGCTGGAGCCGTTGGGTTCGCTTTACCGGGCATTCGTCAAAGACATGCCGCAAATTTTCACGGAGTCCTCGATTCAAACAAACTGGACACTCACGAATTTTGGGTATGTTAACTTTTGGCACGACTTTCTCAACTGCAACTTTCTCAGCCGGAATTCCGCTTGATTCCGCAACCTCCATGAATCGGATGGCACGCTTCTCATCCTCAATTTTCTGATGAATATTTGCGAATGTCTGTCTTAGTTCATCCAACGCAGTTCGTCGCTTACGATGATCCTCCCCCAAGTTTGGATCTTGGTCTTCCAACATCTTTTCTTCTGGACTATCGGGAGCCTCAGCAGTTATTTTCTTTGGACTATCATCGTCGATATCCATCAGGAGCAAATTTTCATCCTCACCCGGAGTGAGAATCACGATCTCGTCATCACTCGCCATTAGGAGATCGTCCTCGCTAATATTAGTCATCTTAGATTTGCACGCACACAGTTAATCAAACCTTTTATTATTTACACATTTACATTTGTTCGATTTTGCATTTAGTCGCTATTTTCCAAACTACTTGCGTTTCTACTTGCAAAAATATTATTTTGGACTTGCGCCATCAAGTCAGTAAATTGCGCGAAGGCGAAGCTACGATCAATCTCTGGAATCTGTAATTGTTTAAGATCATAAATTTTTGGGTCGTATTTAGGATTCCATTTGCGATCTCTTTTGGGTCGCTCTAATTCTGCTGGGTCCGGGACGGGTATCATAGATCTGGCGGGTCCTGGTAAATTGGGAGCTACGGGCTCTACGTTCGTAGGACTTTGTATATCATCCTGAACAGAATTAAGATTAGTTTTAGGGGAATAAAATGGGGTCTTTGGAGATCTACTTACAATTTTCGGCGGAGTTTTGGATTTCGCAGTCGCTGGAGAAATTGAATTTCTCTTTGGAGACGGTGACGCAAAACTTTCCTGGGCGCTATCGAAGCGATCCCAAACACTACAAGTTCTGTCCCTAGGACTAACTTGCCTACTTTCATTCCGTGTCTCGGCAGATACGGAACCACTCCCTTCTCCCCCCGGTGGGTCTAGAGAACCTTTTGATTCGGGCGTTTCGATGATCGTCTGGCCTCGCCAGGAATGATGAGACGCGTCAGTACTATCCAAAGATCCGGTACTATGTACAGAATCTGTGTCATCAGAGTCTGACAGAAGATCGTAGGGCGGAGCACTCGGAGTAGGCTCACGCTGAGGAGGGGCGCTATTATTATAAATACCTCTGGGGACAACGTCCGGGAACACATTTGAACCATCCTCATGGGGTTCCTCTGTGGGGTCGATCGTAGGTTCGATGAAAAATACATGGTCAGCCGCGGTTGGCTTGAATAAATTAAGCCACTCTAAATTCTGATCTACCTCAGGTGGAGGCTGATCGAGAAGCGACGGTATGTACATAATCAAATTATGTCTATGTACCATTTCCACCTCAGTAGGTTTCTCGGTCGATGATAAATCGA
This sequence comes from Dicyrtomina minuta, assembly GCA_949802685.1. Classification (NCBI taxonomy): domain Eukaryota; kingdom Metazoa; phylum Arthropoda; class Collembola; order Symphypleona; family Dicyrtomidae; genus Dicyrtomina; species Dicyrtomina minuta. Next base: position 5,616,091 of record OX461811.1, on the reverse strand, counting down.
AGTCTGTGGGACATAAAAAATAAACATGCTCATTTTCAATGAGCGAATAAATTTTGTAGGGACCAGAATAACGTACCATAAATTTGCTAGGGGTCCCTGTCTTACGTGTGTAATTTCTTTTTAGTACTAAATTACCGATCGTAAAATTAATATGCGGATGCCTACGGTCGAAATCAAGTTTTCTCTTGAGTTGATTTTCGCAAGAGTTTTGATGGGCCTGCATCCTATGCTTGAAAAGCTCACCTATACGAATAAGATGCCGCTCGGGGTCATCATCACTAGATGAACTTTCGGAAATAGCCTGATCGTAGGGGTGTGTAAGGGAACGTCCATACATCAGAAAATATGGGCTATATCCAGTACTGCTGTGTTTTGCAGCATTGTATTCATTTGCTACGTGCGGAAGGAGTGAATCCCACGGTTCATTAGTTTCGAACTTCAATTTCTTTAGAATTGAGCCGAAAGTAGAATTACTTCGCTCCACGAATGCATTACTACTTGCATGTCGGGCGGACGTGGCAATTCGAACTATGCCATAATTTTCGCAAAAGCGAAAATATTCATTTGAGGTGAAGGCGGCTCCATTGTCGGAGACCAGGGCCTGAATTTTGTGCTTTTGGACGAGGGGCTCAAGACATCGAATTGTTTCTGCCGTCGTAGGTCCTACAGTCGGAAAAAGGTAAATATAGCGTGTACATTGATCAATGCATGCAAGAATATATTGATTTCCGGCTTGAGTACGATTAAGCGGGCCAAGGTAATCAATGGACATTTTGGCATACGGTAATTGAGGCGTGATCATGACATGCAGAGGACCCGATCGCCTTTTTCGTTGTATAAAGTGTCGTTGACAAGTGTCGCAGGAGCGACACACCTCCATTACAATTTTATGCATCTGGAAGAACCAGTATTCTTCCCGTAGAGCGGCATAAATCTTTTCATGACCTAAATGAGATTTATCGTGCAAATATTTAATGGCCTGACGAGCTAATTCTTCTGTGAGGACGCTCACCCATAATTTACCTAAAGGTTCTCCGGAGAGCCTTTCCAATATGCCGGAGTCAGGATTAAGCTGGAAATTTTTCCTATATTTATTATATCCTAAAAATTTATTGTCGACATCCTTACGTAATGAAATAATAATTTTACTTATGCGCTTATCGTTGAGCTGCAAAGTTTTGAGTCGAATGAGGTCGGCTTTGATTCGATCGCATCGTTTGATAAAGTCAGCATCATGCAGGGACCTAATATGGATGGATCGGATTTTCGGTTCGAGTTCGGGGGTACGGGCATGGCCGTTTCTCGGAGGGCGACTGAGACCATCTGCCATCTCATTACATTTACCAGCGACGTGGTAAATCTTTAAGTCGTATTCACTGAGCTTCAAGCTCCAGCGAATTAAACGGCTATTACATTCAGAAGTATGTAATATGGATGTGAGGGCCGAATGGTCGGTGTAAATGTGCACCTTCCTGCCCAACACAAAGTTGCGAAATTTTTGCAAGGAATAAATAATAGCGTAGCATTCCTTGTCGGTTACAGACCATTTTCGTTCGGCCGTAGTCAACGTATGTGAAGCAAAACCAAGTGGGCGACGGAGCTTCCCTACTTTCTGGACGAGGCAACCCGCTATTTCAAATTCGGATGCGTCTGTCCACAATTCGAGCTGTGCACTTTCATCGGGAAAGGCTAGTACTGGAGCGTTGGTGATAGCCGACTTTATTTTATCAACTGCCTCACGGCAGGAAGCATCGAAGACGAATGGCACATTTTTCGTGAGTAACTGGTACAACGGTCGGGCTAACCGAGAATAGCCATGAATCATACGCCGAAAGAAATTCGAAATACCGATAAAACGACGAATTTCAGTCGTATCAGTGGGATAGGGGTATTCAACTATTGTTTTGATGCGATCTGTATCAATGGATACGCCTTCCTTACTAACTCTATGTCCTAAAATATTATGCTAGGAAATCCAATGTGGCATTTGCTAGGCTTCAATTTTATGTTGGCCTGTACGAAAAGCCAAAAGAGGAGTTCAAGCCGATGAAGCATTTCATTGAAACCTTTTCCTCCGAAACCCGAATCGTCTACATATTGACTTAGCCATTTGTGGTTATATGGTTTGGTGATTTTGGACATTGCCGATTGAAACAGTGCTCCACTATTGATGAAGCCAAATGCAAGTCTACGAAATCGCCATGTGCCGGTATGATTGATGTAGGCTAAATAATTCCTACTGTCTTCATGCACTTCTACCTGTTGATATGAACTTGCCATGTCGAGTTGACAATAATGAGTACACGCGGCCAGTTTGTTAATTTCATCTACTATCGGTGGTAAGGGCACCGCGATTGGTTTAACCCGCCTATTTATCTCCCGTAAATCTAGAACTGGGCGCCATCCATTTTTACCCTTCCTAACAACTCGCTGTTGGGACACCCAATTAGAATGACATGGCTCAATAATTTTTTTCATGAGCAAATCGTCAGTGTCGTCCCGGCAGACGACCTTAAATAAATTTGACATTGGTGCCGGGGACTGAATTAAAGGTGACGGATCGAGCAATTCTATGGAAACTTGAAGAGTTTTCCCTGTTAAAGGATCTACTATTGAGGAATGGAAATCTTCTGGTTTCCAGCCAAAAATCGAATAATATTTAGATAACAGAATTCGGACTTGTCGTTTTTCAAAAACGGACAGTCCATCGAAAATTTTGAATTGGCTCCATTCGTCATCAGTGAGCTCCTGGCTACCTGGAATTTTATCGGGGAGAGGTTTCGTTTCATCTCCTACGGGACATTCCTGATCATCAATGTTTACCTTATTACTTCGCATGTAACATTGAGGGATGGCACGGTATGTCGAAAATAATCCCTGCCTAGGTAAAATAATATCTTCATCTAAACTAATGGCATTGCAAAATCCTGTACCGTTTACTATATTAATGCGATTTTCTTCAACTAATGCACCATATTTATTGTATAAATGGAGATTCGGCTCCACTACTATCGGACCTGTGTAGTTCCTATTTGCGGTGTAGATGGGATTTTTCGTCGGTTTATCTACTTGCAATTGTACGGGATTAACTGTAAATAATCTTAATTTGAATTTTGGGAGCTCGGCCATGGCGGTGCTTGACATTATGGAAGTGTCAATACTCTTCACTTCCTCATCAAAGGAACTGGTGGTTTCGAATTCCGGCCGAATAGTATTGGCACCTCTGTAATGTGAAGATGTCCTGCGGTCAGGAGTAACTACGGGCGTAAATGGCAAATTAAGTGGATTCAACATTTGCATTGTTGGCTGTTCTATTTGGGAACTATTGTCGACATCCCTAATTTCAGCTTCGTTGTTTGTTTCTTTATGAGTCTGTATGCGATTATGTGTACCGACATTATGTTCCATGTCCCTACCGACACGATTTTTATTATATATTAGATGATTAGGTTGCCTGTCTAAAATAAATTGTGGTTTCGTACCTACAAAATCTTCAACCTTCGTAAACTTTACTGTACCCAGTCGACAATGTACCATTGCATCGTAAGCAATGAGTAAGTCCATCCCAAACACAACGTCATTACTTGGGGTGTCAATCACGAAAAATCCCCAAAGTATCCATTCGTTCAACTCTGGAATTTGTACTTTGATAAATATGAATTTATCAATAAAATGAGGGGTACCGGTATCAATTGATAAAATAGCCTGGATGGGACGACAAGGCTGAATCAAATCTGTCATGCCAAGACATGCAACAGCGAACGGGCTAATGCTGCTAATGGATGCGCCAGTATCCGTTAGCACATTAATATTGAGTCCTTTACCATTCATGTGCTGGAATGTAAAGTCCCGGCGAATATCATTTCCCGAAATTCGGTTCGACCGAATTAAATGAACTTCATTAGTGTCCGGATACTCGAATAGAGATTCGGGTATGACACAGTTCGTAGGAATTCTACTATCGGTTATCGCGTGTCCTTGTAATTTGCGCAATGCAATTTTGGACTGAATAGCTTCGTAAGTAAGTACAGGTTCTACGGACGGTAATTTAAATTTAAGCATTCGCATGTGCACATTAGAATTAGTTGGTTGATTTTGCGACATTCGATTTCTGACCTGATCAATGTGGGGAACCATATCCGTGTCATGGTCCATAGGCGTAATTTGAACATTACGATCGTTGGAATTATTTTAGTAATTCATATTACCATTAGATTGTAGGTATGGCGTAAATAACTGGACGAAACGCATAAATTCTTGAGGAGTCGGCGGCCCTACGTTCATATTATTATTATGTGAATTGTTCAAGTGCCCAGAATTTCGATTTTGATTATAATTATTGCTCGATCGATTATTATAATTATTCCTATTATTATAATTATTACGCGTCTGGTGATGGTTGGAATTATTATTGTAATTACCGGAATTATAATTATTTCCGCCATTGCGATTTCTTTTCCAGCCATCAGCCTCAGGTGGGAGTGGGATGTTATTTTCATCCATAAATAACCAACACTTCCACACACTGTGCCGTGGGCTTTGGCAACGGTAGCAAGTAGGTCTCCCATCTGGGGTAACACAAGTTGCTTTATGAGCGGCGGAGAAACTGTTCGTGAACTGGACATCCGTATATTTATTTGTCTGTCCACGATTCGAATTTTTACTATTATTATTATTACGCGCATTATTATTCCTATTTGCATTGTAATTAGGATGCCCGGCGAAAGTATTATAATAATTGATGTCGGGGACATCGGTTACGGCATTTCCACGAGCGAAGGCTGGCTTCTGAGCCACGTTAGTATAGGTGAAAGTCTCCTGGGCTTTCTTCGAGTTGATTTCTATATATCGATTCAAAGTTTTGGTCATGTTATCGATACTTGAGCATGACATGACTTTGTCAGCTAATAGATCCGGAAGCCCTTCAATCAAATATTTTATTTTGGCTTCCGTTCCCATATTGGGATCAATTTGTGCCAAAATGTGCAAACGACCCGCTACATATTCATTTCCTCCCATGCCCGGACGATAAATAGTTTTCGGCAACTCCGAAGTTGCTTTACTGGACATGTGAGCACGGTCGAATCGGAGTACCATGGAATCCATAATGCGATCCCATATATGGTTACACTCCTCGACATCGCTTTCATCCAAAGAAGCGAAATGCAAATTCTTTTCTGAGGACCACCACGTCTTGGCAGGTCCTTCTAACAATTGATCCAAGGACATTATTGCTTGGTAGGAAGTAATATTCCTACGCAAAATTTCCTTTTTATACTCGATGAGCCAGAAGGCGGCTTCACGTTCGCCACGAAAATGTCCTATCGGTTCTATTAATTTTTGTTCATTAATGAGCCGCATTTGAGTTCGATCGAGTCCGCCGGAGCAATATTCGTAGAATGGCTCTACGATTGCACGGATATGATCGGGAGTCATCCCCGCGACTGGGGTTCCAGGTGGAACACCCGTGGGTCCAGGAGGAGCTCCACTACCTTGTCCGCCGTTCACAATATTTCCTGAACTAATTTGCTGCGGGGCTACAGTAGCTCCCGGGTCAACAGTACCACTTACGACGGTCGCAGGATTCGTCATCCTCGCTTTAAAGAATGTAGATACGGATTTTGTTACGTCGTCAAGACGTTTTAAACGGAGAACGGGCTTTCCTGATGCTGTACCCACAAAATTAGGGTCGACTTCGAAAAATAAATCTTTTACAGGTTTGACAGTTTCAAAGGCAAAAGCGTCGTCACTATGAAATGCTTCGTCAACGTCCTGATGGAACTTTCGGGCCTGATCGTTCAATCGTCCCAAATAAGTTTCTTCTAATTCTCCCGATAATTGTTGCAAATCGGGCGGAAGAGTATCTACAGTGGTTTCTCCGTGAACAGAGAATGTACTGAAATTAGAATCGTCAGTAATTAATGGAGATTCAGCTTTAATATCAGCTGTGTCGCCGTGAGGATTTCGATTTTCCTCAAAGTCTTGTCCTTTCGAAGTTCCGGCTTTACTTGTATCCTCCAGGATGACAATATCTCGGAGATATTATCCGGAAGTTAAAGTAAATTATATCAATCAAGGAACGAATGCTTTTATATTCTATGTATGGTAATATATGTATATACTTACTATCTATGGGGTTTTCATTCGTATGTTGGATTAGGTTTATCGATTATTATGTAATTTGGGAGCGTGCAGTAAAATTTCAACCTAATTGTTGCAAAATTCGGTGCAAAGTTGCAATAAAATTTTCAACTGTCGGGCAAGCAATGACGCGTTGAGCCAAATAATGTGGCAAACCTTCGATTAAGAAACGAAGTTGAAGTTCTTCGTCTATATCATGAGCAATCAATGCCAATGCTATGAGTCGTTCAGTCACGTATAAATTGGCGGTCTGACCGAATCGAAATCGAGTCAAATGAGGTAAATATCCAGCCATAAATTAGTTGAAACAGACCATTCACAATTAAATTATACTTTGACGGGGTTCTCCTCAGTCTGAGTACCTATTAAAATCCATAGACTGAATTTTGTGAATTAATAATAATGGCTACGTTCGTTGTTGTAGGGCCTGACGTAATTGAAAGATAAAAGTTTCGATAGTAGGACAATTACCTACTTTCACGGCGATTTCGTTAGGCAAACCTTCCTTTAAAATTCGAAGTTTTTCGGAAGTCGTGGCTTGTAAGTCAATCACTGCAATAATTCGTAGTCGTTGTATGATGTAGGAATGGGCGCTCATAGACGGTTGCAATCTAGTCGTATATAATATACAATCATGCATTAATTAGGTACATGCATCAGTGAAAATTGCATAGGCTTCGAAAATTTCTCTTTTGTTTGGGTATCTACTCTTGGTATTACCTATTATCGAAATAAAGCGATGTGCAAATTTGAATTTATCTGTAGTTTCAACTTTCTAACTTAACTATTATTTTCCTTATCTAACTTGAAAGTCTGATTTATGGTTAAATCGTCCTTTCTGAAATCCCCGCTGGTCCGTATTCAATATTTGGTATGACTTCAAGTCATGCCACTAATTAATTCTGATTTGATTAATTATCCTACGTAGTAAAGATTTTATCTGTCTAGAATTTTCGTTGTCTGGATAAAGTCACGAAAATGATGAATAAATCAGCACTGTGTGCACTGATTTGTGTTTTATTCAGGCAATGAAAATTCTTGCCTATTATTCCCCTAAACTATTCAAAACTTTAAATTTTCAAACAAAGAACGAAATCCTCGTACGACGAGGTTAAATAGGATAAAATACGAAGTAGACGAATTTCTTATCGACAAGCTAAGGTTAATGAACACAGACAAAAGAGAAACCTTTGGAGTTATCATAACTATTTATTAGTAAGTCTAGACGGTTGATACTTACTTCCTTAATGGAAAATTTATTTAAATTAGGGAGACGTCTTAAATATTTTAGAACGAAACGATTTGATATGGCACGACTGGGGTCACGAAAGTTCACGAATGTAGAATATGTTTCGATGTATGAATTCTCGATTGAAACGGCGTGGCGATGGCTAGGTATGTATATCTGTATAATACAATGAATACCGGGATGCCTAATGTCGATGCAGCCCTACATACAAACAATGCACATAATATATCAAGCAAATTATAGCCTCAAATGTTTATGCTTAAATGGATTCACGAAATTTACTATTATGCACGATGGGGTTATTACTTGGCTGTGAAGGCAAAGGCAAATCGTACACACAACATCCACAAAATACGATGCAATATGTAATATAAATTAAAGCATCTACGAAGCGATCAAAATACTACGTTCTGTATGTTATTAAGCAATATATAATATGTATTTATGTGTATTGTACCTTGATCAAAACCAACACGTTTGGTTGATTCGATTATAATCACGGTTAATTCTTGAATCCGGAGCGAAAATCGATGGCTACGTTCGGATAAATTCGGAGTAACTTCTTTGAGATTCGAATACGGCTACGTTCGAGACGAATAGCAGAAACGATACGATAATTTGTGTTGAGTCTTCGGTCACGACATAAAATTCGGCGAGTTGGGCAATTTCAAGCCTACATACGGTTCGGAGAAAGGCGACTATCGAATCAGCCTTAAAAAGTCACGGTTCTAAAATACTAATAAGAACAAACATTCAATTAATTCAACTATTTATAATTTAAGATTGAACTAGTTGGCACGGCAAATTATTCGATTTTGACAACTTTTATTTCGTATATGATGACCTCACACATTGATGCATGCAATTTACGTATCGATTAATTGACCTTTAAATTTTATACGATAACGACGAACGAGGTAAACTTTGTTTCAGGCAGAGTTAACTGGCGGCTGAGAGGTTTACATATACGAAACGAACGAAACGAACAACCAAACGAAAATGAAAATATAAATTCGAAATTTTACGTGCATTAAGATACGAATAGTTTATTTGACCCCAGAATTATTTATTTTAAGATTCTTACGATTTGATTTTAGTCCAATAAATTGAATGGCAGAGTTCTACGAAAACCTCTGTAAGCGTGCGTATGATTGTATCGAAAATGCCTATAGTATATAATCCTACGGGCGCGTGGCTTTCGTAATAACGATTTGCAAATGTGTTTTGGTTCAATCACTTTCTTTTAAATGCGCGGCTGTATAAAGAAATCGCAGATCTTAATGACAATTACAAAGCACAATAATAGTATCAAATATACAGGTAGGAATTGCGCGTAATGTAACTTGTAAAACCCTACAAAAATGTAAAAATCCAACACTGCATTTAATACATCGGCGGCCAAGTGCTGCGTTACTGGATGCATATAATATAAAGTGGCAACTTACTGTATTCCAATGCCTTACCGACGATTATTATTGAATGACGACCTTTTCAACTTTTCACTATTTTAAGAACTCGAAATTTTGATAACGAACACTCTGTTCTACGTTCGTACTATTGATGAAGGTATTTCGACTTTACCTACTTTCAAAACACTGAAATTCTAACTTCACTTTTGGAAAACTGAAAAATGGCACGGCGAACTTGCTGAGTACTGAGCAATGCTTAATGAACGACGCGGTGCTGGAATCAGAATGACCACAGCCACAGAAAATGTAACGGACGAAAAAGTGAGAGTGAGAGCTGTGCTATAATTGCCACTACCACTGTCTACCCTTATATATTACAACTTTTGCTATTCGATTCCCTACAGTATAGTATTATAAGTTCTAAATGACCGTAATACGCCACAAAAGTTTCACAATGCTTTCCGTGGTATACAATGAAAGCTACGATTTTGACTAGTTTTAGTTATACATTTATTTCAAAATTCTACTTTAACTAAGAACTAACTTAATTACTTAATTATATTTAATTATTGCCTACTCAGGACGCAAGTGCCGCTTTGGTACAATAACCACTTGCTACGGATTAACGCACGTGTGTGCCCGTACGAATTAAATCTAATTTAACTATATTTAGTCGTTTTGTAATCTCAGCGCAAGTGCCAATTTTCAACTTGCGACTACGTGCTGTGCTTAGTTTACACACTCGAATTTATGATTAAATGTTAAAGTATGGTTTCTAAATTACCTATTAAAGTCCCTAAAATTATTTTCACGGGGCCAATGCGGGTTACGGGGTCAGTTTCACAATACCCCGCACCTTTGAGAAAGTAGAAAACGGGGGCTTCGATGAATTCCCTACTTCCTGGAAATATTCACTATTGACTGTGGTGATGGATGCCGAAGTGCGGAAATCCCTACTTTCACAGCAACGGTAAATAACCTTTTTGGCAAATATGAGAGGACGACAAAATGGGGAAATGAAACAATTATGACCCTGACTTAATTATGACTAACACCAATCGGTGGCAAATATGATGAACACGTAGGAAAATGCACTTAATGGAAAATCGAGCAAATCATTAATGCGCTTACAATATTATGCACATAAAATTATAAATCATAGATTAAATATATAATGAATGTCAAGTAAGTACACCAATGCAATAATTTATGTGAACGAGGATTGTAAAGTAAATATTGTTAATTTACGAATACGAATTAATATTTATTTACGGAAAATGAAAAGTGGGAATATAATCCCTAAACAAAATTGTACCTAACTGAATTATACTTTTAAGATATTTTCATTAAACAAAAAGAAACGAAAAGCTAAATGTATATTTTGATTCAATTTGATTTCGTCCAATTTAAATTATAACAAATGATGAATAAAAGATACGATACCGAATGACGTACTCGTGTCAGAATTTGAACAATCTGGAATGGGTTGAGATCCGGAAATACACTCAATAAACGAAGGCCAGTTTACGGCAATGACCTACGACCGATATGATTTTACTTACTGTATTATTGTCAATAAAGTTATACTTGAAACGACTATTTTCGGCGAAATAGTTATCAACGAAACGTAACGAAAATTATGTGAATAAAATATCTTTTTCGAAAAAGAATTACAAAACGAAAAAAGAGAACTACGATCAGTTAAATTTCGACTAGTACTACTGCCAATTGAATCCCAACTCGAACTGACTGGCACGGAAAAATCTCTGTCCTCAGGAAAGCTCAGAAGGACGCTTCCTCTGCTGTTCCCTACATTCAATCTCAGTGGGGTTTTTGGGAGTCTTTTCCCTCATTCAAATTCTGACGAGCGAGTCACGAGCCATTCGGATCCTTCACGATCTGCTTCGTTGAAGTTTCTTGTGGCCGTCAATAATTCTTCTTTCAATTAAAGCAGTAAAGTTTTTGGTAGCAGTGCGGCCGCGGCATTGTCTGCCTAGCCGTCCTAGGCAAAGTACCCAGTGCATGACTGGAAATCGTCCATAAATAATGTTATACACTTTAGGTGGGTGGACCCCAAAAAGGTCTCTGTTTAAGTATATGTTAAAAAAGTTGTCATGCTTTTGTTAGGGTAGGTACCACTACCAATAAAAAGGAACGTCAACTATGACATCTCAACTGCACGTTTTGCTGCATCAGCCTTATTACAAGTATTACTAGTTTGTAGTAAAGTAGTACCAAATACGAATATGCGTAGTTAAAAGAAGTTGGAAGTTGGAAGTGAGTCTTGGCATGTTTTTGATGATTGCGGCTGGTGTGAAAGTTTGCTTTAGTAGATTTTCCCTTCGACCGACGATTAAGTATATTAACTTCTAGTTAAAACAAATACAATTAAAAGGTAGGTTTTTAGTAGTAAGTTGAATATGTCATCTGCGTCTGCCATGTGGTGCAACATTATTGTCTATTGTTGCACCGTGGTAGCGCTGCTACGTTGACTAACTGACTGACTATTGACTATGACTGCATGCAAGACTTGGTAGTTATATAATTAATTTTATAAATTAAATCGCACTGCAAGTATGGATATGATTAAAATCACTTTTTCGTATAGTTGGTATCGAACATAGGTGTAAAGGAATATTATTAGATCTATAATAGTTGATAGTAATTTATTGAATTTCAGTGCAAGTCAATCGGTCCCTAACGAGCTCTTAAACAAAATGATCGAGGACCGAAACGTACCTTTCTTTTTGGCCTCATTTGAGCCTCCGTATTATTTAACACAGGCCGTCCTGAGCTTGTCCCAAAAGTATAGAACTGACCGGATCTCCGGTCAGTGCAATCGGTCCTACCGGTCACCGGCTCCGTGTCTTACACTGTTGAATTTAGGTAGGGCGTGTAGATTTTAGGTGGTAGAGAGAAAGAGAGTAGGTAATTGTGGTCGGTGTCTTAATGGTTGATTAAATTCGTATTAGTTGCAGAATCATCATTGCTGTTTCAGCAGATGCATAATATTATGTAATAGATTGAAGTTCCAAGCAAGCAAACATACATTCTTGTTATTATAATCACAGCTATACACTGACTCGTTTCAGCCCGTGCGTGGCCGCTGGCCACCTTTACATTATAGTATAAACCGCACCGGTCACAATTACCCACTTCCCTTTACCTAAGTTGGTATTTTTTGTTTGTGTTTGCTATTAACGTACTATTGCGACGATATAGTGAATAAAAATAAAGATAGTTTTATTATATTTTACTTATTTTACCATGTAACAGGTAATAATATGCCAGCTGGGTATTTTTGAATATTAGGTTAACATTTAAGTTTAAACGAGTTGTAAACATTCTGATTAAATTAACGTTACTTAATTGTCGTTGAACTTACAGATTTATAATCGATTTTAATACTGACATTCAACACCAGGCTATGGTGCTTATCGGATCGATCACCTCAGTTTATTTGCTTCCTTCCGTCATCCACTAACCCATTAAGATTTCATCATTTAAATATTGAAATTTGGTTTTTATTAGTTAATAAAATCAACAAGTTCTTGGGTAAACAACAATGTCTGGAAATGAACAGTTGCCCCTTTCCACATCCACAATACCATTACCAGAACCGCAGGATTCCGTAACCATTCGGGGTGAATTATTCGAAGTAGGACCCCGCTACACAAACTTGGCCTACATTAGCCGGGGTACATATGGCACTGTTGTATCTGCCGACGATACTGAGACCAGTACGAGAGTGGCTATCAAAAAATTATCCTCATTTCAAAATCAAGGACATTGTCAACTAGCCTTGCGAGAGCTAAGATATCAACGCAGTTCAAGCACGAGAACATTGTCGACATCCTCGATGTACTCCTCCCAAGTCATCCCGTGAACGGAGTGACGAGTATTTACATTGTCCAGGGCTTGATGGAGACTGACCTACACAATATGATGGAGTCTGGCCAAAACCTGACCCGGGAGCATGTTCGCTATTTCATGTATCAAATGCTTCGGGCTATGAAGTACGTCCATTCAGCCAACGTTCTTCATCGAGACCTCAAGCCCAGTAATGTACTCCTCAAATTAAATTGTGATCTGAGGATTTGTGACTTCGGTCTGGCCCGAGTGGTGGATCCGGACTATGATAATTCAGGCACATTATTCCTTACTGAATACGTTGCAACGCGGTGGTACAGAGCCCCGGAAGTGATGCTCAATTCCAAAAACTACACAAAATCCATAGACGTTTGGTCCCTTGGATGTATTTTCAGAGAGATGCTGTCCGCATCGACGAACAGGAGGCGTGCCATTTTCCCTGGAAAGCACTGGGTGCATCAGCTCAGTCTTATCCTTGCAATTCTGGGAACGCCATCTGAAGAAGATTTGACAGATTGCATTTTGGTGGACAGATCTAAGAACTACTTGCGTTCCTTCGATTACATGCCCAAAGTCCCCTGGAACACCTTGTACGTGGATGAGGATTCCATTACGCTGGAACTACTAGATAAAATGTTGACGTTCAATCCGAATAAGCGCATCACCGTAGAGAAAGCTTTGGCCCACGAATACTTAAAGCAGTACGCTGATCCGACGGACGAGCCTATTGTCCAAGAACCATTCAATTGGAAGGTAAGCAACGAATATGATAGCATGTCTAAGGAGAAACTCAAAGAGTTGATTATCGAAGAAGCGCTCCTGTTCAAGGACACACTCAAAGTACAAGAAAGCATGCAAACCTTGAGTGTTGAGTAAAGGATAGTGATCGTGGCTGTGCGCTGTGGTCTGGTTCAGTTGTGAAGGTCATTGAGGTTCGAGTTTGAATGCCACCCTTTAGGTGAGTATTCAGTATTCTGTTTGGTCTTAAGACCATAAATTGTAAAATTTGTAATTTTAAGTGTATTGACCTTTGACTAATTAGTTACGACATTTTCTATTAGCTAATGAATGGACTCTACAAACTATAATAATCGATAGTAGTAACTGTGTATTTTGACAAAGTATATAACTTAATGTGTAGTAGTATTTCCTGTTTCATATCAGTTTCACACAATTTTTTTAGACTATTTTTATTAAAGAACTTTCATCAGCTAATTTTATTACAATCTTTAGTAGTGATGTACCGTCGTCAGTCGAATAATTCTTTTATAGTATTTTATAGTTGTTTATAGTTGGCGAAAAGTTACCAGCATCGGCAGTGTAAAGTAATTCCCAGATGAATCTTTGACACGTGAGTATGGTCCTATTTTTATAGCTCGTTCTAGTTTAGGGATAAACTAAATCAAATCGTAAATGATTTTATACACCTTATCCCCGGTAGTAATCTGATCTCTGATCCTTTTAATTTAAAAACTTAAATACATTTTTTCATACTTGTTACATTTTCTAAATAATTACTTTCAAAAAGACAGAACTAAATTGTTGTATTGTACTACTAAGCAGAATCTATCTTGCTCGATTATCATACTGAAACATAATTTAATTCAAGATTAAAGAGTGCTCTCCTACGGATGTATTTCTAGAGTAGTTTTATTGCAAAATTGATATTATATGATGGAGAATAAAATTATATGAATGTGATTAAAATGCCCCATAATATGCAATGACACAAAATAATTTGAAAAAGTGCAGCAGTTAAAATAGATTTTATTTATTTATTTCATACACTTCTTAACTGAATAATTAGATGTTGCGGGTATTGCGCTTTAATTGAATGACAGTCTTATATTACAGCTGAGGGTGCATTATGGTGCATAATAGTTATTAACAATGTTATTGAACACATCTGAGGGTTGATGCATAAATAATGTCATCACAGGTAGGGTGAATGGGTCTGCTTGAATATTTATGACGTCCCATGTTAAAGATATCCATTTACGCAATAATTAATCATAGATTCCTAGAAATAGTGAGATTTTAATGACATCATTTGGGGACGACCCCTGATTGGTGAAGGTTTATGCTAAATATAGTGTGCACGCAATATCCAGTCATGTTTTGTGCTGTAGCTGTAGGATTAAAATTATTATTCCTGAAGATCAAAAATATGAGCCCTATTATTTGATATTTCGTTGGAACCTGTGCCCGGATTCAACCCCGAAATAGAAATACTGATCCTAGGCACGGTCACCAAAGTAAGACGCTCAGCATCTTCCGGTCCAATGCCGTGGACACCAGCCCCCGGCAAGAGGGGTGGAAGCATCAGTGGGAGGATCGAAGCTCGTTACTCAGCAAAGTCCAGTGAAGCCTTAAGCCAGGGGAGTTCTTCACTTAAGATCACAAAACTTTTAAAGCTATCAAAAGCGCCCGCTTCTGAAATGATTAAATGGGTCACTGCCGAATTTTCCAAGATTGATTTCAATGTAGAAACTTGTGAAAAGATCTGTCTCTTAGGTGTGTCTCCTCGATTTTGGGTTTGGATATTCGGCCCATCACAAATGGCCAATTTTAAATTTTCCAAATTGGGTGATCTTCCAAGAAACTGAACTAGACTCTCAGTTTGAATTTTACCGCATATTTCTAACGACTTTAAAGAGGCGGGAAGGTAGCGCAGATCGATTTTTCGCGGGGCGTAGTATATTTTGAAATTTGTGAGTTGAGCGCAGTCAGCTAAAAAGCTCGTGTCGAAATCGTTTGGATCTTCCAATCCTCTAAAAAGTCGAGACCCGCCGCTCCGCCTGGGGCAGCATTTAAACGTTCAGATTATACCCTCCATTATTTGGAATGATAGCATCTGCGGAGTACTCAAAATAATTGTGAGGGACTAGAGTGTATTTCCGCATCTTCAAACTGCATCCTTTATAGTTGGCATCAGATTCGGATCCAGAAAATATACGTGGTGCGTTTTTAATTCTGCCTGCGCTTTCAAAATTTGTATCCACCAGCTTTCCAAAATTCCCGCCAATTCTAGACGCGCAAACTGTTAATTATTGGCCGAACTATTAGCGCCTCCTACAGTTTCCGGGCCGGCATCTGGCACGATTAGTTGCGGGAGATTGCCAAGTTTTCAATGTGTAATTGTGCAAGCGTCAGCACCAGCGCCAGCGTCAGTGCTAGTGCTAGAACTATTTCTATTATGGTAAAGTTTGAGCAGTATATTTGAAATTACGCGGGTTCCATCTGACTCAAAATCTTGTTGAAATTGCTGCAAATTCTGGTTAAACTGATTATGAAATTGACCTGGGAAAAGGTCGTTGCCATCCCCACCGCCACGCATCTCGCCCCCTGCGCCGCCAACCCCATCTTGATTATCACCACCTGCGCCGCCGCCGTTTTGTTGATGATTGTCGTTTTGGTTTTGAAAAATCATTTGACTTGAAATTCTGCTGATCATTTCAGAGTGTCTTTTAATAATTGTATCCTCGGACATACTGTGGTGGAGCTCAAAAGTGTTTTCAGATTTTCCAAATTGAAATTTTGAATTAAATTCAAAACTATGTTGTCACTGGAGGCGAGGGTGTACAAGTCCGTGGATGTATTTTTCCTTCTTGCAAATCTTAAATAGTTCTTATGATGAAATGTTTTCAAAAATGGCATTTTCAAATGTGTCAGATTTGGAAGGAGATTCTTCCTCACTTCGTCCAAGATCCGGGAGAGTCTATCAGTCTCCAAATAAACCCGCGAAAGTTTAAGTGTGGAAATATTTTTGAATTCTGTGAGGAGTTTATGAAGATTTGTGGAGGAGAGTCATCCCCATGATTTTCAAATTACGAACTTTTGGAGCATGATCGAAAATTTTAATGGAAGGGAATTCAGGTTTCAAACTTGTATCTCAATGATGTCGTTCACACTCGAGATTTCCTGGACATTGTAATTGCTGAGAATTATTTTGAGGCCGAAGGCGAACTTGACTGCGTTGCGTGATCCCAGGAAACAGCCACTTCCCGGATTTTGTTCCGCTCTGGAATCGTGAGGAATTTAAAGATTTCATTGTACAGCTGCACCAATTTAGAAATACAATTCTTTAAATACAGGGTGGCCGACCTCGACCTCGAATTCCAATTCTATTTTCGTACTAAGGAATCGTACATAAATGACGTCATAAAGTATTTCCAATTTGTATGACCATATAGACCCATGTCATCAGCTTAGCTACTGCGTGAATGGCTATCTTTTACATTGGATTTCCTCATTTGTCATGCAGCCGCATGGACCCTTCCCCTGACGTTATTTATGGACGACCCCTTAGTACAATATTGTCTAGTTCTATTTGGAAATAATGGTAAAAAATTACGTGGTAAAATCGCTAAAAAGTTCTACAAATGAATGTATTACAAGCCCTAACGATAATACAAAAATACCAACCACGTGAGATCAATACCTAAATCCTGCTAATGGCCGATTTAATTAAAGGTTTCATTAAAGCATTCAAGTGTCTTCTCTCCATAATGTTAATGCATAATTTATTTCATTTTATTTAATGCATTTGTATACATAAGCACTACCGAGAAAGTGTATAATTCAACTCAAACACTTTTCTAGTTACATGACACTAAAGCTAGATATAAAATATTCAATAAAATAGCAACCACTTCAACCTACTTACTGATTCAAGTGAGCCCAAGTTTTGATTACAATTTCGTCCATAAATGACGTTATGTAAATATCCCTAATGTTTAGGACCCTATGACCCCCCTATCACAAGCTTATAGCCATTGCGTGAATCACCATCTTTAGTATTCCATATTTTATTACATGAGTCTTCAAGCAGCCCCATTGAAAATTACAGATTCTCCCTTATAGAAGTTTTAAATTAATACTTAGTTTTTAGTAGAATATTACAGGCGCGAATTATTAAAAATCTTAAAATAATATGTATAGTAAGTCGGCTATGGTCAAGTTTAATTAAGAATCATACGATGCTAAATTGCAGTATTTCCACTAGAATACTAAATAGAATTGTAGAATGTTTTGCACTTTTAAAAAACATGTAAATAAAACATTTTACACTTTTCAAAACCATGTCAAGAGAACATTTTACACCTTTCAAAAAACATGTAAATACAACATTCTGCAAACAATTCAAAACCCATCTAAACGACTTGTATTAAACAGCATTCTACGTTTTTCAAAGCGCTTAGCCTAATTTTATAAGCGCCTTTGATGCAAGATTTTTAAATTATGCTTTTAATTCATACAGTATTATCAACAATGGAAATATTAAATTTATATTACAGTAGAAGGTAATGGTTAGCAGAATATTGATAAATTCACAATACTAATTGTAAGAGTCGAACACTACATCTTTTGAGTATATATCTGTACATAGTTAAATAACGAATTTTAAAGATAAAATTAAAAAACCCGACTATTAAAATACTTGTAAGGCAAAACTAAACATTAAAGCAATTCTGCATTTTAATTTTCTATAGTCAGGTGCAAATCTACTACTCCTAATAAATTTGTGTGCCTAGGGACCGTCCACAAATTGCGTCATCAAAAAATATTTATTTTTTAATCGGCAATACGTTGGTGACTAGCATATTGAACTAGGTAGATACTCGGAAAACCACCAGATTACTAGATTCAACTCTTAATAGTTAATTATGGCGTGGTAGGCCAGCGGCTAGAGTGTCCGCTAGCACTGCACGGGAAGTTGAGCTTTCAAATTTTACTAGTAGTATTATTTTTTTTATTTTTTTGATAGATAAATCAGTTGCAAAAAACAACCACATTTGCTATTACTTAACTTAATAGCGACATAGGTACATTTAGTCACATTTTTCATATTACGTACCAATTACACGAATACGTGTTTTCGAAGTTTCTTCTATGCTAGGTGGGCTAATAGTGGTTGAAATTAAAGAATTAGATAAAATTTAGAAGACATTATTTAACAATTTTTTGTGCATATTAGAGATCGTCCATAATTGACGTCACATGTAGTGTCAATGGGTCTACTGCGATGCGTTGGTGATAGGTGACTTCCAACGTTAATGATTTAAGCCGTTTAAATTTAAAGCTATTTAAGTAATAGCTAAGCTGATTACAGGGGGTTACCGGGTCTTAGAAATGGGGATATTTGGATGACGTCATTTATGCATTGCCCCTAACTACCTACTTAAGGTACATACATTAACATCATTTTTGGTTATTAGATATCCGGAAGTTATAAGAGACCTGGGAGGTATTAGAAGAAAAACTGTACTCACTAGTTCGACTGTAGAATTACGTGTGGAAACGGTAAAATTTAAAGATTTAAGTTGGGCGGCAAATTCAAATATGTCAATTTTCACAAATTAATTTTAGCATTTTCAGCAACGTTATTTTGTTATGTCATGCATAGAAATTTAAAATTACCAATGCGCCCGTCTTTATCTAGGCCGTCTAATCCTAAGTTGTAGGGGTATGTGGTGTGGCAATCCCGGGAAAACACTGTCCTGTCCAGGTTTTCTAAATTATTTTCTTTTCTCCATTTCAGTAATTATTATAACTCAAGAAAAATAACATAATTATATTACAAATTTTTGTTTTATCAAAATGAAAAATTTGCTATTTACACATTTCAAAAATGCAAAATTTTGTTTTATAGGTTGTTTTGTAATCTACAAAATCAGCTATTTACACGTTTGCGAAATTGCAAAGCTGTCAATTTAAGAGCTTTTTGAAAGTAGGAAAATTTTTCATTTAAGTGCTTTTGTAAGTTCCAAAATATTCTATTTACACCTTTTTCAAAATACAAAATAACCTTGTCTACTTCAAAAACTAGACTATTTAAAAAAAATTTAAATTACGAAATGGCCTATTTACTTCAATCCACCAATGCTTTTATATAGACATACATACCAAAAGAAAAAGAGTTATGGGCTCAACGTATCGAAATTAAAGTATTTGGTAGGATAGCAACCACTTAAAGCTACTTCTTGATTCAAGTATAAGCTCAATTTTTGACTACGAGATCGCCCACAAGTGGCGTCATGCAAATATCCCTAATGTTTAGGACCCTATGACTTCCTTATCACCAGCGAAGCCATTGCGTAAATATTCACTATCTTTAACATTAGATTTATCAGTCTGCAAGCAGCCCCATTAACCCTGGCCATGACGTAATTCATAGAAAATCTCTTAGTACATACTAGGTTGTCTAGCTAAAGTGCAAAATAATTATTTTAAGTGTTAAAGTGTTATTTTTATTTTTTATTTTTTTTTTGAATTTTGAAATAAGAAGGTAATGGGTTAAAAATTAAAACGTCATTATATCGTCTGTGAAGAACCAAACTGACCCATATCCATTTTTAGCTAAAAACAATATCAACTATCTACAAAAAAATTCAAACATGTCTTGAGTGCATTTAAATAAAACATTTCGCACATTTCAAAAATATGGAATTTGAAAATTTTGCACCTTTTCGAAAACAGTTAAATAGAACATTGCACACTTTTCAAAAACATGTAAATAGAACATTTTGCAACTTTTCAAAAACATGGAACTAGAACAATTTGCATCTTTTCAAAATCATGTAAAAACGACATTTTACATGGTTGAAAAACATGAAAATAGAACATTTTGGACTTTTTAAAAACTCGTAATTACCACTTTACGCATGTTTCTCATTTTGTTTTTATGACATAGCTGATTTAGATTGTAGCTTAAATTGGATATGGGTCATTTTGGTTCTTCACAGACGATATGTGAGTAGTTGAGCTGATAGCTTGGAACTCGAAATAATATTAAAAATGCTCAATTTAATTTCGTAAGCACTCTTGGTTTTGATTATTATTTCACGTAAGCGCTTTGCCTAAGTGGTCGTATACTTTTATGCATGATTAATTAAAATATAACAGCCGTTCCAAAGTCGAGTAGTTTTCTTGCAAATATTATATTGCCTTATGCACGCGCCTAGAAATTGCAAAGTAAAATAATTGCAACTCAAATCTAGTTAAAAAACACTTTAACTGGAATCGACATAATCAGTGATGTAGTAAACCACTCAAAGCTACTTCAACATTAAAGTGAGCTCAATTCTTGATTACCAAATCCTCCATAAATGGCGTTATCCAAATGTCCCTAATGTTTAGGACCCTATAACCCCACCCCCCCCCCCCCCATCACAATCACCAGCTTAGCCATTGCGTAAATGGCTATCTTTAACATTCAACATTGGATTTCATCATTCTCCAAGCAGCCCCACTGACTCTGCTCATGACGTAATTTATGGAAAATCTCTAACAAGGGAATGGTTTCACATGTAACCCGTCGATTTCAAAAAGTTATATCTACAAAAATCAGGCTACTTTTAAATAGTGGGGATCCAAAGTAACTCGAGTTCATTATGCGTTGTTTGGTCACAATAGCCCGCCAAAGTTTAAAAAATTCAAATTTTAATATTTTGCTGCCCTGTAACTTCTACAGTTATCGTCCGATTTCGATGAAATTTGATGTTTTCTTAAGTTTAAACTCTTTTCTAAAAAGAAATCTCAGGATTTTTTAAAACATAAAAATTGTCATTTTTTCGAAAAAATTGGTCCATAAAAATAGGCCTCAGAAACAGTGTTTTTTCCAAAATTTTTCAAAAAAATGAAAATTTTTGAATTTTTAAAAATCCTGAAATCGCTTTTTAGAAAAGAGTTTAAACTTAAGAAAACGTCAAATTTCGTCGAAATCGGATGAGAACTGTAGATGCTACAGGGCAGCAAAGTATTAAAATTTGAATTTATTCAAACTTTGGCGGGCTATTGTGACCAAACAACGCAAAATGCACTCGAGTTACTTTGGATGCCCACCATTTAAAAGTAGCCTGATTTTTGTAGACATTACTTATTGAAATCGACAAGCTACATGTGAAGCCATTCCCTTGTAAGTACTACATTGCGTCTAGCAATAGTCAATAGTCCGAAACAATTTTGTATAGTGTTTTGGTGTTACATATTTTATTTTTTTTCCATTTTGAAATCAGAAGGTAATGGGCTAAATATGTTTATACGTAGGTAGGTACCTGAGCCCATCGCTTTGGCCTCGAAATAATTTTAAAGAGCTTCCATTTAATTTCGTGAGGACTTGAGCTATTAACTATTATTTCACTAAGTGCTTTAAGTGCTTAAGTTTTAAGCCTATGTCGTAATATCGTTATGTATTAGTAATTTAAATAAAAGCCAATTGATACGTTGATGAAATATTTGGCTGAAATATGGACTGACTTCATCCTCTGATTGAAAGCGACACAGCTTTAAGAATTACCACCATAGCCAAAGCCAAAACTTTTTGAGCCATAGTTGCTTTAAGTCCAATCCCGTTACTTGAAAACACGGAGATCTGGAATCCCGGACAGTTTTTACTTTTACTCAACATGGAAGTGGAATCAATCGAAATGGAGTCGAGACGGAATTCTAAAAAACTGAAAAAGTCCCGTCTCCAAATCCCAGTTCCAAAAAGGGGATTTAAGCAAAAAATATGGGATTTTCTCACTCATGAAACGCTTCACGCAGCACGTTTAGTTTTCAAATTTGCGAGTCTCATTAAATGCGTCCCTTTTGAACTGGACCCATCTGCAGAAGAGGAAGATTCCTTCCAAGTGCGCATGTTCCCACAGCTCTGGAAGAGGATCATGTGGAACATTGTGAGTTGGGCCATCTTCTTCATCTTTACATTTCAGTACATTACTTTCGGCCTCAGTAGAAGTATCTGAGCAGATTGGTGTCAAAATAAAATGGCGGCCGTGGGGGTGGGGGGTAGGGTGGGTGGGGAGGGGTGATGTCTTAAGATGTTGGTCTTGAGAGGTTGGCTGGTGTCTTGAGAAGTGGGAAAGGGTCCTTAGAAGATAGGGATGAGATGTTCTGGGGGAATGCTGTGGTAAGATGTTTTTTAGATCTTGAGATGCTGAGTAAGACGTTGTATGGACCTTGAGAAGGTAGGGAAAGACGCTGATTGGGTTCTTAGAAGGTAGGGTAAGATGTTCTCTGGACCCTGAGATGTCGAACGAATGTCATAAGAAGATAGGGTAAGACTTGGCTCTTGAGATGCTTGCCTTGAGATGCTGGCCTTGAGATGCTGGCCTTGAGATGTATAATATGTAATACGCTATGTAATATGCTATATACTATATAATATAATATGCTATATACTATATAATATGCAATATAATATTCTATATAATATGCTATATACTATTTAATATAATATGCAATATAATATTCTATATAATATGCTGTATAATTACAGTTCCTTATGCTTTGTATGTGTAATAATATGCTATATACCATACAATTATTATGTAATATTAAGTGATCAAAATGATATGTGCATCAAAATCCGATGAGTACTTTAGGAATAACATGTATTTCCCTTCTTTCCTATGCTTTATAATGGTAGGGGCCGGGTGGTGGGGATATGTCATGTTTTGGTAATTAGTGGGCCGATTGAGCCCGGACTACTTTTAATGACCTTAAAAAAGTAAGACTTACAAGCCTGTTCAGTCTTAGTCTAAATCCCATTAGTTACTAATGGGACATTTAAAATATCGAAACTGAGGGAGCATGCATAAATGACGTGTTGAGGGTGGGTGGGGTTTATGCATAAAATCATATATATGTCACGTATAATGTATGTATATGCTAATGTAAGGTGTGTAGGTAGCTTTATTGTGTATTACACATAATATATGCACGTACCCTATGGTGAAAGATGAGATAAGTCATATTGATTGTATGAGTCATAGATTTAAGTTGGAGCCGGCACTATAGTAAAAAATCGATAGAGAAGAAAGCCGAACGATCGATAGTGAAGAAGGCGAGGGGCTTTACATTCTATTGTAATCCAGGAGTGCAGTTGATGTTGCCCGGTCGAGTTCTAAAGTTGAAATGAGAGGGTTAGCATTGCAGTAATAGGGAAATTTTTAGTAGGCAAAGTCCTTTACATTTTATTGTAATCCAGGAGTGCAGTTGATGATGCCTGGTCGAGTTCTAAAGTTGAAATGAGAGGGTTAGCATTGCAGTAATAGGGAAATTTTTAGGAGGCAAAGTCCTTTTCTATTCTATGACAGATACAAACGAAACTCAAAGTTTGAGAGAGATACAAACGAAACTCAAACTTTGAGAGATACTAACGTAACTCAAAGTTTTAAAGAGATACTTACGTAACTCAAAGAGCTGATAAATGAAATCACTGTTTACAAAATTCAAATGTTTTTTATTGTGTCTAATTACAAAAGTACAAATTGTTTTTTATTGTCACTAATTACAAAAATACAAGTTATTTTTTTATTTTTTTTTATAAATGTTTATTTTAAATTACAATACATATTGATATTTTATTTTTATTTTATAAATGTTTATTTTAAATTACAATACATATTTTTTTTTTATTTTTATTTTATATTACAATAAATATTATTGTTTTTAAATGTTTATTTTAAATTTAAATTACAGTTTTTTTCAAATTTTATTTTAATTTGTTTATTTTAAATACCAATGCATATTGTTTTATTTTAAATTACAATACATTTATTTTGTTTTTTTTAAATTACACTACATTTTGTTTTATTTTGTTTTATAATAAATTACAATACATATTGTTTTATTTTTAATTAAAATACATTTATTTTGTTTATTTATTGTTTGTTAATGTTTATTTTGTGTATTTGTTTTTAAATGTTTATTTTGTTTTACAATACATTAAGTGTAATTGTTTATACATCTTATAAAGTATATTGTAAAAATATGCTACACATTAACACATATAATGTGTGTATATACACTTTACGTATTCTCTCATGCTTTATATTCATCTTGTTTGTATTTGCAAATATATTTTTGTACAATTTCTAAAACTTTATAGTTTCGCCAAAACATGCAATGTCCACACATTTTTATTTTTGGCTGAAACTTGTACATGAAAATTCGTTCACCATATAGGGTTATTTTGCGAATATAGTTTAAATCTGGGTTTTTTGTAGTGGCTTTTATATTGCCAGGGTTGTAAACGCATACAAAGCATCCATTGTTTTCCACTAATTTAGTTACCTTACACTAGTTTTCAATATTTGTAAACTTCTTTAATTGAATCCATACATTGTATGGTGTATTCAAGCTATTGGCAATTTTTATATCTTTTATCTTTTCTTGTTCTTCACAATCTACACAATACCGTTTGTTTTTATACATTACAGTATGTAAACTTGTTGGTCTAAAGTTTAAACAGCAAAACTGGCACGACTCACACATCAAACTTTGCAGTGTAGTCATATTGTTTTTAACATGAATTACATTGCCATAGACAATTGCTATGCTTTATATTCACTTTCTTTATAGTTGCAAATATATTTGTGAACATTCTCTAAAACCTTTGCAGAGCTTCGGCAGTACATACAATAACCACATACTTTAATTTCCGGCATGTACTTGTATATGAACACAATCTCGCCATACAGAGATACGCCGTGAACAAATTCTGCATCGGGATCGTCAGTAGATGATGTAAGATCGTAGTTACATGCAAAACAATCTGTTTTGTCCATCACTCTTGTAACTTCACACCAATTGTTAATATTGTCAAACTTATCAAAGTCAATCCATTTATCATACGGTGTATTGAAGCATTCGGTCACTTTTTCATCTTTTTTCTTTTCTTGCACTTCACATCGCGCACAGTATTGTTTGTTTTTATACTCAATAGTTTGTAAACTTGATGGCATATAGTTCAACCAGCAGAACTGGCATGCCTCACACAACAAACTTTGCAGCGTAGCCATCTTGTTTTTAACATAAATTACATTTGTTCCATTGCCAAAGACAATTGCAACGCTTTATATTCATCTTCTTTGTATTCATAAATATATTCTCGAACATTCTCTAAAACATTCAAGACTCGCCAAAACATGCAATAGTTGCATACTTTAATTTCTGGCATATACTTGTAAATGTACACAGTTTCCCCATACGAAGATATGCTGTGAATATACTCTGCATCGGGTTCGCCTCTGACTGAAGAAACATCACCAGGATCGAATTTACACACGAAACAATCAATTTTTTCAAAACATCGGGTTACTTCACACCAATTGTCAAGATCGTTGAAATTATCAAAGTCAATCCACTCATCGTACGGTGTATTAAAGCTAGCAAGTACTTGTTCATCTTTTTTCTTTTCTTGCTCTACACATCTTGCACAGTATTGTTTGTTTTTATACATGACAGTTTGCAAATTTGACGGCGTATAGTTAATACTTTGCAAATTTGACGGCATATAGTTCAACCAGCAGAACTGGCATGCCTCACACAACAAATTTTCCAGAGTTATTGTATTCATTTTTTTGCACAACAAACTTTACAATTTGCAATCTTGGGTTAAGAACAACACAAGTTTTTCAATTTCATCACTGTTCATTTCAATTTGCGGACCTAACCATCCACCATACTTGACTGTTGTTTTGTCTGAAACCGGGCAATGCAGTACAAGGCTTGAATTTTTTCCGTCGTTATAATATGTAACATTCAGTTTTTCAATTTTGTCCTCTGGTTTTTGAATGTAAACGTTTTGATCATGTACTCCTTGAATGAACTTTAATATCAACTTGCCTGTCGCCAATGAAAATTCAACTGTTGTGCAATCAATTTCGTTTCGAATTCGACCAATGTAAATGTAATTGCTTTGCTTGAAATTGTTCCAAGTTTTTCGAGCCAAGAGTCGAGTTCCAATCTAAATTCATTTTAAATGTTACAAGTTTACACAAAGTGTATAAAAACATTACACTAGCCTACATTTTAATTCAAACTTACAATTTTTGAATTTGGATTCTTGAAAAATGATGTTTTGTTTGTGTTTTCATTCAATGGAGTATCCCAATTCTTACACAAAATCGGATCGTACGATTCAAGAGTCACTTGCTCCATATTAGATGTTTCCAGCTCGGCTTCCAACTCACGACTGAATAAAGTTCGTTACTTGTGCTCTATTTATAGACTTTCAGACTGCAAAGCTCAAAATGTCAGCTGGGTATTGAGGAGAAAGGTTAACATAATACGTTGTAGTTTCTGTATGTGAAACGTTTTCAATTTTATTATATATTCGACAAACTTGCGGGAAAGTAAGCTCCCACTTTTCCCATCTGTTTTCCCACTTTATAATAGGTTTAGAAGTAGGATTGTCCACACTACGTGTTTTTATGACAGCAATGTTTCCGTAAATAGATATGGTAAAGTCCACAGTGTACAACTCGTCCTCCATCCTACACTTCTAGACAGCAACTGAACGTATAAATAAAGAGACACATGTACTAACCCATCATTCATGCTACAATGGCTGACCCTGCTATTCCCCGCTCCTATCTCAATTATCGTTTAGCTGGAAGTTTTTCTGGTTTAAGTGGATTTCTAGCAAACAGAAAAAAATGGAAAAATAAAAAACAAGTTGAACAAGAGCTCCAGAAACTACAAGCGTACTCTCTGCATAAAGATATACGACGAAAGTTTCCGCGCAGGAAAGTATTGTTTAACTTTATTAATCAAAACTATGCCTCTGATCTTAAGGATATTAGTAACATTGCAGAATGGAATAATTGCAACCACTTTGTGCTAATTGTTGTTGACGCATTCAGCAAAAAAGCATATGTACGTATGTTAAAAGATAAGTCGTCAAATTCAATGATTCGAGCGTTTAAGTATATTTCGAGAAGCTGGAACAACACCAATGACGTTGTTTACAGATATGGGAAAAGAATACAGAAACACAAAGTTTAGAGAGTTTCTAAAAGAAAACAGAATTGTAAATTACCACATTTATTCATACATCAAGAGTACATTCAGTGAACGCTTTATTCGTACACTGTTTACAAAACTAGAACGTTATATGACCGCAAAAAACACGTTAAAAATTGATGATAAAATACAGGACTTTGTCAAAGCTTACAACAATACAATTCACAGGACTATACAGACAACGCCTAATAAAGTGACAAAAAAGAACGAGTTTGAGATATGGCATAGAATATTCAAATCTTCATTGCAAAATCAAGAAACAAAACCACCAAAGTTTAGTATTGGAGACAGAGTTAGAATATCAAGAGCCAAAATTTTGTTTGAAAAAGGTAAAACAAGCTACATATTTTCACATATAATAACAAGTTATGCAAAGTTTTATTTAGTTATGTACTGGCTGTTGACAGGATATTCAGAAAATTGGAGTAGAGAGGAATTTGTCGTCAAAACTGTGCAAAACACTTACCCAGCTACCTATTTATTGAAAGACTTAAACAACGAAGGTATGCTTTAGTTATCGTCGTAACTGTTCTTTTTTGTAAGTTATCGTCATAACAGTTCTTTTATGTTTGTTATCGACGTAACAGCTTCTTTTTTTATGTTTGTTATCGACGTAACTTCTCTGTTTGTTATCGACATTTCAGCTTCTTTTTTGTAAGTTATCGACATTTCAGCTTCTTTTTACTAAGTTATCGTCATAACAGTTTTTTTTGTAAGTTATCAAAATTTAGCTTGTTTTTTGTAAGTTATCGTCATATCAGTTATTTTGTGTAAGTTATCAACATTTCAGCTTCTTTTTTGTAAGTTATCGTCATAACAGTTCTTTTTTGTAAGTTATCGTTATATCAGTTATTTTGTGTAAGTTATCAACATTTCAGCTTCTTTTTTGTTAGTTATCGACATTTCAGCTTCTTTTTTGTAAGTTATTGACATATCAGCTTTTCTGTTTGTAAGTTATCGACAAATCAGCTTATTTTTGGTGAGTTATCGTCATAACTTTTTTGTGAGTTATCGTCATAACTTTTATGTTTGTTATCCTTATTTCAGCTTCTTTTTTGTAAGTTATCGTCATATCCGTTCTTTTTTGTAAGTTATCGACATTCCAGCTTCTTTTTTGTAAGTTATTGTCATAACTTTTATGTTTGTTATCGTCATAACTTCTCTGTTTGTTATCGTCATTTCAGCTTCTTTTTTTGTAAGTTATCGTCATAACTTTTTTGTAAGTTATCGTTATATCAGTTATTTTGTGTAAGTTATCAACATTTCAGCTTCTTTTTTGTAAGTTATCGTCATAACTTTTATGTTTGTTATCGTCATAACTTCTCTGTCTTTTATCGACAATTTCAGCTTCCTTTTTGTAAGTTATCGACATTTTAGCTTCTTTTTTGTAAGTTATCGTTATAACTTTTATGTTTGTTATCGTCATAACTTCTCTGTCTTTTATCGACATTTCAGCTTCTTTTTTGTAAGTTATCGACATATCAGTTATTTTTTGCATGTTATCGAGATATCGACTACTTTTTGTTAGTTAACGTCGTAACTTCTCTGTTTTGTTTGTTATCGTCATAACTTCTCCGTTTTGTTTGTTATCGACATAACTTTTATGTTTGTTATCGACATAACTTTTTTGTAAGTTATCGACATTTCAGCTTCTTTTTTGTAAGTTATCGTCATAACTTTTCCGTTTTGTTTGTTATCGACATAACTTTTATGTTTGTTATCGACATTTCAGCTTCTTTTATGTAAGTTATCGACATTTAAGCTTCTGTTTTGTAAGTTATCGTCATATCAGTTACATTTTGTCTGAAATCAACGTTTGAGTTTCTTCAGTATAAACTGTTGTATGAATATCCAAATCTCGTTTTTGTTTATAATATTTGTAAAGTAACATGCTTTTATTGTTTTTCAGATATTACAGGCGCGTTTTACGAACAGGAACTAAGTTTGGTTTGACATGCTTTCAAGGCATGCATTAGAATCTGCATCGCCTCCTAGCGTATGCTGTACGCTTACTAGCAAAAGCAAAAATTTGACAGCAAATACAGCCACTAATTTCATAGCTGAACTCCCAAATGAACTAAAGTTGCCTCAAGAATTGTATGAAGTGGGTGTTGTAAGTTTGAAATACAAAGCAGCAAAACCATCTCGAAAGACTCGTGAAGTGCAAGCTCAACCCTTATTCCCAAACTTGAAACCATCTAAAATAGTATTCGGAAAAATTAAGAAAACAAAAGAAGACATATTTAGTTTTATTTCTGATAACAATATTGCATTAGAAAAAGAAGGAGTTCGATTTGGGTTTTCATTTTTTTACGTGTCAAATGATGCTATATTTATATCTGCAAAGAATACATATGGTGAAGTTTATCAGTTTGTAGTCATACCAGACGAGTTAGCTGTTTTTTATGGATTCAACCGAAACCAATTTCCGTTTGGACAAATACCAGCTTTAAGTAAAATATCACTCGAATCTTTTGCACGAATACCTATAAACACTGAATTTGAAATAAAACAAGAAACATTTCAAGATTACCAGAATTTGATAACTATACAACAACCATTTCAAAGCGTTATTCCGTTTAGCCGACAAAATGCTCAAGGAGACAATGATCCAAAGATATACTTTAAAAGATTAAATGAAAGAATGATGCCATATTTTCAAAAATTTGAAATAAATATAGAATCTGATGGCAAAGCTAATTTTGAATTCCAAGATGATTCTAAAGAATCTAAAAGCTATTGTGTTCTGCCTGTAAAACTACTTGAATGCTTGGGGTTTCTGGACGAAAAATTTGCCACAGGGCTTTATGTATCTAATGCAACGTTTGATATGGAAAAATTCAACGAAATTAACGATCGTGAATACTTGGATTTTCGCTTCTCGATTGACAATAGATACTATGCGCCAATGAGCGAACCAAAATCTTTAGAAATTGACTATGTATTAGATGATATAAACCACAGTATAGAGCAACGTATTTTTAATGATATGGTTATAAACTTTGTAATAAAAGACGGAGACATTTACGTAGAAGATTTAGATGAAAATATGTCTGTTCAACTACCTGCAGCAGTTAACCGTCACCTTGGCATTCCGGAAAATCAAGTGTTTGTTCGCGATACAAGAGTAAAAGTAGGCTTAGATATACAAGTAGAAGAAGAAAAAAAAGAGATTGAAAAAGAAGAAATTGGTGAACATGACGATGAAATTTGTCTAATTTCAAAACGAATTGTCGTTATAAGTGATATTGTACAGAACCAGTACTATAATCACCACGTTTTGCCTATTCTTCAAGATTCAGATCTAGTTAAAGATGATATAAACGAAACAATTGTCTATTTCAATCCAGTAATATTTCTACCGTTGAGCAGAGCAGACATACGTCAAATTCATGTCAAGTTGGTTGACGAGTTTGCAAGACAGCTTGATTTTGGAGAAGACAGTGAAACCAATATAAAATTGCATTTCAAGCCTAGATATTAGACATCATGAGACAAGTTAATTGCGATGACGAAAAGTGTATTCTACAAGATCCATCGTATAATCAAACTGGCAATGGTGGTGTAACCGGAGGCATATACGCTGGAAGTTCTGGTATTTCACCAGACGAGTCTTCGTATTTAATTCCAATAAAATCCATACATCTATCTCAACCAACTTATAAACCAAGAAAGATACGAGTCAAACGTATGCAAAGAAAACAAGTGGGCGGAGCTAAGAAAAAAAGAAAAAACGTTAAAAAAACCAAAGAAATTCAAGTCGGAAGAGGTCGAAAACCCAAGAAATCCCTGTATTATAACAAAACAAGTACAGCCAAGAAGCAAAAGTGTGTTAAAAGATCCAAGAAATAGTATAAATAGCCATACCTATTTCTTAATTGCTCAGTTAGTAACGAACCTTCAAGGCGTACACATCTCTCATCATGGATATCAACAATGTTTTTGAAGAAAAACCAACAATCTACGAAACATCTCAGAAATCATTGAGTTCAGAGTTGAATTTGGTGGAACTACCCCCTACAAATATAAGTGAACTTACAACAACAGACTATATCCAATGCTTTTCCCTATTAAGTACTAAGGATTCACACAACCCACTTGAGTTTAGATGGATATATGATAATTACGGCTCGCTGCAAGAGTCTATGTTAAGTTTAGGCGTGAGGATTGTCAAGCAGGACGGTACGAGTTGCGAAGCAGCTGACATTGTAGCACCAACAAACTTGTTTTTCCATGCACTGTTTTCAAATTTACAACTGTATTTGAATGGTCAACTTGTACTGGATACGTCAAACTTTTATCCATGGTCGGCATACTTGCAAAGAGCTTTAGGGACAAGTCAACTTGAAAAGGATGGATACTTGAAGGATGAAATGTGGTATCCTAATGCTGTCCCTAATACATATGCAGTCACTGACGCTGGATTTAATGCAAGATATCTGTTGTCTCAAAACTCAAAGCAATTCTTTTTACTTGGATCGCTGCTCGGAAACTTTTTCAACCAAAACAGATATATTCCTAGTGGGACGGAATGTCGAATTGTCTTGAAACGTAGCGATCCGTACTTGTACTTGGACTGTTCAAAGAACGATAAATCAGGATTTTCTGGTTGTCCATATAAAGCAGAAATAACAGACGCAATCTTTTATGCTGCTAAAAAAAGCGTTTCGCAAGATGTTGTGAATTTGCATCGACAACAGTTAATGAACAATGAAACATTCAAATATGTAACTAATGAAATCCAGATGAAAGCCATATCAGTAGCAAAAGGATTAACATCGGTAACGTCAGATGGTGTTGTCATAGGCAAAATACCAAAACTAATGGTGTTCAGTATGGTTGATACTGAGGGATTTAACGGAAATATGATGAAATCAGCATTCAATTTTGAAAATTTCAATATCAGCGAGCTGAATGTTACTTGGAATGGAGAAAATGTAGAAAATCGCGTTATTCCATACAGTTTTGCAGGTGATGACGCAACAGCTGGTAACAGCTTCTTAGTTGCTCTCCGATCGTTGAGAAAGACAGTCGCATCTGAAGCGCTGGGAAATGGAATCTCGAGAGACAACTATCTCAAGGGTAAATTACACAAACTCAAATAATATTAAATATAAAACATTCGCTTGTATGTATGTATATGCTTAATATTTGGGTTTGTATAATTTACAGGTAATGTATTTACTGCTGTGGAACTTTTACCCAACAATGGTAACGCTCTTTCCGTGAACCGAAAAGGACAAGTGAAAATTGGTTTGAAATTCAAGAAACCGTTGGATAAAGCCATAACCGTACTCGTCTATTGCTTGTACCAAGGAGTATTTGAACTCGATAGAAATAAGCAAATACATTTTGACTATTAAAAATATGAATACAAGTTCTATTCGTGAAGCACTGCGACGATTAATGTTAGATGTAGATATAGATATACCTATATATGTTGTAGCTGCAGATACATTGTATAAAGATGTTAAATTTGATAGTTTTCCTATAGCTATTGTACAGAATGTAGATACAATTAATAATAACGGATCCCATTGGATAGCTTGGTATATTATATCGAATAATGAATGTGAATACTTTGATAGTTTTGGAAATTGTATAAGTAATTATGTTAATATAGAGATACCTAATATACCTATAGTTAGAAGCAATTGTAAACAACTGCAAAGTGACTTTTCTTATGTATGTGGACAGTACTGTATATACTTTTTGTATGCTAGAATGATTGGTATATCTTATAGGAAGATAATATATTCGTTTACAGTATATTGTAATGTTAATGATAAGAAAGTTGAACGTTTTGTAAAATCAATTCCAAATTTCAATCCATACATGTTATACAATAGAAATGAAAAATGTCTTGTAAATTCATGCCGTTATAAGTTTTGTAATTGAATAAATACGTATATAGCTTTTTGTTTTTATGATTTTAAATCATTTGTTGTTGAACCATCATTCAGCATGGATATCATAAATTTTGATCTCATTCATCCATTTACAATGTCAGTCATAGGATGCACTGGCTCAGGAAAAACGTTTATGATTAGAGAATTCATAAAACGTAGACATGAAGTTATCACGCAAAAGTTAGACAAAGTTGTGTACGTATACTGCGATTTTCAACCAATATTTCATCAAATGCAAGCTGAAAATGATAACATTATATTTACAAACAATATTCAAGATCTAGAAGAGCTTGCTACTGATTCTACATTGGTTGTTGTTGACGACCAGATGGATTTACTAACAAAAGGCGATAATTTGGAACTCATAACTAGATTCTTTGTAAAGCATGCGCATCATAGAGGCGTATCAATTATACTTATTCTACAAAATGCATTCAAAAAACAGTTGCGAGAAGTCAATATTAATTCACAATATTTGATAATGTTTGATCAACCACGTGACTGAAGTACTATTAGACGATTGGCATCTCAGATATGTCCAAATAATATAAAGTTTCTTCAAGATGCATATATAAAAGCAGTACAATTGCGAAAATTTGGGCATTTGGTGATGGACTTGCATCCAAGAAGCAGCAACGTAAAGTACTGGTGTCGTTCACATGTTTTCCCTGATAAAGCTTGCGAAGCATATGCTTCAATATGAGAACTAGATTGAAGACAGAATGCGAGTTTTTATACAAGCTAATAACAGACAAAAATTCAAAAAGTGTTATTGAAAGTGCAACTCAAAATCAATTATATGCAATAATCGATTGTCTAAATAATTACCAGCTGTTTTGTAATACCAAGTGTATACAAGTAGATACATTGATTGAACAAATCCATTCAAATAACGTTAAAACAGTTATAAAACAGAATTTCAAGCTTGTTCGCAAAATACTTTGCACTATATTTTGTGAAATTATATCTTGTGAACTATTCTTACAATGGCCAGAGTAATGAAGTGTATTGATCCCGAACTGTATAAGAAACTAATGGAAATTTATTTAAATATGTCAAAGTTTGAAACACAACCAAGCGAACATTTAAGTAAGATTGCAAAAACAAATGAAGAACAAGATTTGGAAGAAAAAACGTTTTCTGAACGACCGAAACATAATTTTTGGCTTCAAGTACCAGATGAAAAGTTGTATAAAACAAGCAAAAAGAGAAAAAAGTAGTCAGTCTTGTGCGAGACGCTGAAGAGTGAACATGAAATTTATAGCTCTCTGTATTATTGCAATGTACATAACATGTACATATGGCAATGACATTGATGTTGGTGAGTCGGAGCATGCGCAGTTGATTAAAAAGTATGATCAAATTCGAGATAACTTGTTAAAAGGGGCGGAGCAACTGGATAGTCAACAGTTGACTCACTCGCTCGCGGACTCAGTTCAGTTTCTGCTGTGGAACCTTCTCAACCAAAAAAAGTTTGCTCCCGACGGAAAGCCTGAAAGTACGCAAGATACTGGACTTTTGTATTCATCGTTTGGATTGCTTTTACTTTTGTGTATACTCAAATTGTACAAGTGTATAAAAAGGATTTATTCTGAGTGGCGCAAACCGGCATTGGAATAATGGAAGAAACGTTTACATTTCCATCGGCTGTAAAAACATATCCACGAGTAGAAAATCCAACATATGTCGTAAGTTATTCTTAGTACGATGTACATGTTTGCTATAGCTTTGTTATTTTACAGGTAACACACGCCATCTATTGTGTATGCTGAATATATCTAATTTTAATTTACGCATTGGATTTACAGTTACTCAATTGCCCAATGGCAAGATGTACTTACGATACTCGTAAATGGTATCCATATTTCCGACATGTCGAGCTTACACATTTCTGCGAAGACTGCAAAATGTACACGCCATCTAAATCTGCGCATGCGTGCCTGCGTATTGGGCAGCGTGGTGGACACGTGGACGCTGGACATGCAATTGATTTGTCATTTTTCAAGGAAATTTCAAGATCAAACCTTGGCGCGGTCAAAGAGTATTCATATGAGCCGGCAGATGACTATATTAGCATTGAAGATATGTTTGAATTTGTGAAGACTCCAACTGAGAAACTTTTGAATGAAAACTTGATTGTGTATAAAGCAATGAGTGTAATTATTGGAATAAACGTTCTTATGGAGAAAGATATTCACGATGGCGACCACTCGTTTGAACACCAAGAAACGATATTTTTCGATTCCAGACCATTTGATCTTCATGATTCTAATGGAATTAATACCATTATGCTTGAAGCTGCTAATGAAATTATTGAAAAAAAGAATAGTTTCACTGAACTAGGAAGTGGATGGAGAATAATTAGAATTGCATCTTTTCAAGTGAAGCTTGGGGAACTGTCACTCTTAAAAAACTCGAAAATACGCGGCTATCTCAAGATGCCATTTATAAAGCAAGGAATTGTAAATATCAACAACACAGATGGAAAATGTTTCCATTACTGTATTGCTGCTGCTGTGTATATGGAAGAAGAGATAAAAGAACATAAACGATTACATGATGAAGATATTAAAGTCATTAACGCTAAAAAGAAACCACCAAAATTGAACTTGCGGAATGTTGGGCAGTGGATAAAGTATCTGCATAACTTTGACTTTTCAATGATAAGTGACGCGGGTGTTAATGTGCATACGGACATTCCATTGTTTGAAGAAGCCAATGATATTCGAGTGAATGTGTTTACTCATGAAGGAATAAACATTGTTCTAACCTACAAGAGTGTACATACATCTACAAAAATTGTGAATTTGTTCTTGATACATGAAAACGACGAGCAAGAAAAACGATGTCATTTTGTATTAATTAAAGACTTGAATCGTTTTCTTGGACATGTACATGCAAGACAGTCGTATTTTTGTCAAGAGTGTTTCAGATTCATGAAAAGTTATGAGCAGCTATTAAAACATAATTGCAAAGAAGTGAAAAAGCAAATATTTGATTTCCCTGATAAACGTTTCAGAATTAAATTCAAGAATGAACATATGACATTGGCAGTGCCGTACATTTTATTCTATGATTGGGAGACGTTTGCTGAAGCAATGGGACAAAAGAAAAACGCAACGACATTTGTCTCACAATTCAAACCAGCAAGTTATGCCATTGTAATTGTAAAAACAACAACGTATGGTATGGAAGTTATGCATACAAGTTATTACAATAAAGAAAACCCAGTCAAGCATTTTTATGAGACTGTTTTCTATTGGGCGGACAAACTTGTCGCTAAAATTCGAAACACAAACAATTTTAACAAACCGGATGCTGAAACATTAAAAAAACATCAAGCTGCAACAGCATGTGAACTTTGTAATCGGAAATTTACAGTTGAAAAGAAGAAAACAAAAAAACGAAGCCGTGCAGAAGCATTTGACGAAGATTCAGAAGATGAGATTAATACACTTATTGACGAATTTGGAGATGAAATTGGCGGATTTGCTGGAGCAGTAGATCAAGTTAATGGAAAAGCAAAGGCTCCAGTCGTAAAAACGTATCATCATAACCACACCGATGGTACATATATTGCAGCTTTATGCCAGTCATGCAATCTCAAGATAAAATACAAACGTGAGCTTGTATGTATTTGTCATAATTCAACTGGTTTTGATCTACATTTGCTTGTGAATTCACTCGAACAAGAGATGTTTAATGCCGAAGATGTTGAAGTTATTGCCAAATCGTCAGAAACATTTGTGCAAATGACTATTACTCACAAGAATAAAGTCTTACCAGCATTAAATCAAAGTTTAGGAAGTGATAATACTGAAAAACTTGAAGAAATTGATCGAAGAGTTAAAATAAGATTCATTGACAGCTGTCAATTTGTCAAAGATAGTTTGTCAAATCTGGCAGACGTAGGTGTGAAAGAAAAAAGCAAAAGCTTGACATTAATTGACCAGTGTTTCAAGGAAATGGTTCCAACTGGTGTTCCAAATACAACTGAAAATATTGAATTGCTGTTTGCAAAAATTCCGTTTCCGTACAGTTATCTTACATCGCCAACTGTATTTCAAGATGGACATCCTATCCCAGAACGCAAGTGGTTCAATAACGATTTAACAGGAAAGGAAATTACAGACTCGGAATGGAAACTTGTGAACAAAATAATTCAACAGTTCAATATCAGGGACTTTAACCAGTACTGTAAATTATATAATATACTGGACAGCGTACTCTTGGCAGCTGTGTGGGAAAACTTTAGACGTATTGGAATAAAAAATACTGGACTTGATCCAACATACGTCTGCACCACTAGCGGATACGCATGGCAAAGTTTTTTAAAGACAAATGGAGTTGAAATTGATGTTATACGTGACTATGAAATGTATAAAATGGTCAAAAAGGGGATCCGTGGCGGAATTTGCTATGCGTCGCAGAAACTTGTGGTTGCCAACACTGAACGAGATGCAGAGCACTACACTGCTGAGCTACCAAGACAGCACATTCTGTATGTAGATAAGAATGGAATGTATGCTGAAGCTCTATGCAAGAAATTCCCACTTGGCGAATTCAAATGGGAAACTGTAGATACATTGAACAGTATTGACTGGATAAATCGTGACTTTGAAGCTGGAAACAAAGGGTATATTCTAGAAGTTGACTTGGAATACCCAATTGATGTTCAAGAAAGAACCAAGGAAATTCCGCTTTGCCCAGAAAAACTCAAAGTTCAAATGAAAGAGCTCTCAGATCGACAAAAAGATCATGTTTCAAAGCTTGGACCATTAGGAAAATCTTTCATGTCTCAAGAAAAACTTATGCTTACATGCTATGACAAGATGCAGTATGTTGTAAACCATGCGTCTCTACAGTATTATTTACAAATGGGAATGAAACTTGTAAAAATTCATCAAGGATTTTCATTCTCTCATCAAGCCTACATTAAAGATTATATAACAACAAACGTTGAAAGAAGAAGAAATGCAAAGTCAAAATCAGACAAAGATTTCTTAAAACTAATGAACAATGCTATCTATGGAAAGTTTTTGCAGTCAAACGAAAATCTTATCACTGTGAAATTTTGTTCGTCACGTGTAAGCGTTGTGAAAACAATTGCAGACGAAAGATACACTGGTTTCAAAAGTTTATCCGAAAATATCAGTCAAGTTGTACTCAAACCCAAGGAAGTTACACTTGACAAGCCAATTCAAGGAGGTTTCAATTGTTTGGAGCATTCAAAAGTAGCTTTTTACTCTGGGTTTTATCAGGAATTCCAGCCAGTGTTTAAAGAAAGGATTCATCACCAGTACTCTGACACTGACAGTCATATTTTCCAGGCAAGTAAATTACTTTTAAAATACATTTAAATCAATAAAAGTATGAAACATAATAGATAAAGTTGTAATTTTATATAATTTTGTAGATTTTGGATCCAAATAATACATACTTTGAAGACTTGTACAATTGCAAAAGCTTTGTGGATTATTCAAAATTACCAGCGGGACATAACTTGATAGTAAAATATCCTGATTTGGTCAATCATAATGCTGGAATTGGTGGAAAATGGAAGATTGAGGATATGGATATTTGGAAAGTTGCCGCTTCCAGAGCAAAGGAATATGCAATTCGATCATTTTGCGGACGTGACGAATTAAAATGCAAGGGAATTCCTGCTCAAAGTTTAAACAATTGTACGTTTGAAACATATGAAACAGCAATAAGAACACAACATGTCAAAAGATTGCCTGTGAATTTGATTCGATCAATAGACCACAAGCTCTACTTGATGAAAGTCAACAAAATTGCTTTCCATGGATTGGATGTAAATCGATACTATCCAGATGATAATAATTTAAACTACAGTCTACCCTACGGATTCCATACTTTGTGCAAATAACGAATAAAAATATAATAAAGTTACAACACAATACGTGTAGTACATCTTTTCAAAACTAGTGTAACAAATATACTTGAAAAATAGGAATAAATAGTAATGTACGTATGAATTGAGAAATAAGCATTGAGATTTGTATTTAAATTTACAATAAAAACGCATGTTGAAAATACAAGTATATTAACAAATATACAAAATGTAATGTAATTTAAAATAAACAAATACACGAAATAAACATTACTAAAAAATAAAGTATTGTAATTTAAAATATAACATCAGGTATTGTTATTTAATATAAAAAATGAAACAGTATGTATTGTAATTTAATTTAAAAAATAGAACAGTATGTGTTGTAATTTAAAATAAACAAAATGACATTAGGTTATGTAATATAAAAATAAAAAAACAATATGTATTGTACTTTTTAAAAAAATAAACAAATACACAAAATAAACATTTACAAAAAACAAATACACAAAATAAACATTTACAAAAAATAGATGAACAAAATAAATGTATTGTGATTTAAAATAAAACAAAATGACATTAGGTTACGTAATATAAAAATAAAAAAAACAATATGTATTGTACTTTAAAAAAAATAAACAATTTAAAAAAAACAATTTAAAATAAACAATTTAAAATAAAATTAAAAAAAAAACGTTTTGCACTTTTGTAATTAGCGACAATAAAAACATTTTAAACATTGATATCATTTCATTGCATCTCTTTAAAACTTTGAGTTACGTTAGTATCTCTCAAAGTTTGAGTTTCGTTTGTATCTCTCTCAAACTTTGAGTTTCGTTTGTATCTGTCATAGAATAGAAAAGGACTTTGCCTCCTAAAAATTTCCCTATTACTGCAATGCTAACCCTCTCATTTCAACTTTAGAACTCGACCAGGCATCATCAACTGCACTCCTGGATTACAATAAAATGTAAAGGACTTTGCCTACTAAAAATTTCCCTATTACTGCAATGCTAACCCTCTCATTTCAACTTTAGAACTCGACCGGGCAACATCAACTGCACTCCTGGATTACAATAGAATGTAAAGCCCCTCGCCTTCTTCACTATCGATCGTTCGGCTTTCTTCTCTATCGATTTTTTACTATAGTGCCGGCTCCAACTTGAATCTATGACTCATACAATCAATATGACTTATCTCATCTTTCACCATAGGGTACGTGCATATATTATGTGTAATACACAATAAAGCTACCTACACACCTTACATTAGCATATACATACATTATACGTGACATATATATGATTTTATGCATAAACCCCACCCACCCTCAACACGTCATTTATGCATGCTCCCTCAGTTTCGATATTTTAAATGTCCCATTAGTAACTAATGGGATTTAGACTAAGACTGAACAGGCTTGTAAGTCTTACTTTTTTAAGGTCATTAAAAGTAGTCCGGGCTCAATCCGTCCACTAATTACCATAACATGACATATCCCCACCCCCCGGCCCCTACCATTATAAAGCATAGGAAAGAAGGGAAATTCATGTTATTCCTAAAGTATCTATCGGATTTTGATGCGGTTTCTTTTAAATTGCATCTTATGCACATATCATTTTGATCACTTAATTATACATAATAATTGTATGGTATATAGCATATTATTACACATACATAGCATAAGGAACTGTAATTAAATAAAATATTATATAGAATATTATATTGCATATTATATTAAATAGTATATAGCATATTATATTATATAGTATATAGCATATTATATTATATAGTATATAGCATATTATATTATATAGTATATAGCATATTATATTATATAGTATATAGCATATTACATAGCGTATTACATATTATACATCTCAAGACGCTCCCGAGCATCTCAAGGCCAGCATCTCAAGGTACCCAGTCTCAAGAGCCAAGTCTTACCCTATCTTCTTATGACATTCGTTCGACATCTCAGGGTCCAGAGAACATCTTACCCTACCTTCTCAAGACCCTTTCCCACTTCTCAAGGTACCTAGCAATGTCTTACTCAACATCTCAAGATCTAAAGAACATCTTACCACAGCATTCCCCCAGAACATCTCATCCCTATCTTCTAAGGACCCTTTCCCACTTCTCAAGACACCAGCCAACCTCTCAAGACCAACATCTTAAGACATCACCCCTCCCCACCCACCCTACCCCCCACCCCCACGGCCGCCATTTTATTTTGACACCAATCTGCTCAGATACTTCTACTGGCCTCCTCTGGAGTCGTCAAGGTTTCGATGAGGAGATGGCCATGCACACAATGTACGTCACCATTTCCACCTGCGCATTTGTCTTCAGTGGTGCTCTGTACGGTCAACCAGACGAGTGCGTCTTTATGCTCCGGCAGCTCAACTTCATTGTTCGGCAATATCGCTGTAAGTTTAGTTTATTAGTAACAGTAGAAGTATAACTGTAATTAATGACGTCAAAAAAGAAATATTTAATTCAAACCAAGTCTGTACATATAGGAACTGCTGAGCGGGAAAGTATGAACATTTTTCAAAATGACTATAACATTATTTTGTTTTCCTATTTAGTATTTGGGCTGCGAAATCATCTGTGGGCCGCTCATCCATTTTCAATCGTGTTTGTTTTCTACATGACTTACGATCTGATTTTCGCGGGATTTGTGGTGGTTGGGATTTTTGTGTGGAGACCCGAAAGTTCCTGTTTCCTCTACCACTATTTCCCAGAGGCTTGGAAGACGAATTATGTCCTGTTTGGGTTCTGCTTCGTGTGGGAGGCGTGTTGGACCACGTGGGGTCTCTGTGTCCTCGTCCTATTTTTCTGCGTTTGGTGCGCCAGCGTTTTCACGATCAATGCTGCCTCCATGGAACTCATGTGAGCTTCTGTCTTCTGCCTAACATTCAAATATTCGCTAATACTTTAAAGGCGGGTAGTAAAAAATAATTTCGGTGTAATTGTAATTCCAGGCGACGTACAGTGTTGACTGAGGAGGAAGAGCGGGCCTACTCCTACCTCCAAATCTACTGCACGCTCTTCAACGACTACAACCGGGACTTCTTTTCCCCGGGCTTCTGCTGCTTCCTCGTAGGCATTCCCATAGTTTTCATTTTTATTGCGCTCACTTGTTTTGACAAACTGAATATTTTCGTCTACCTCGTCTTTCCCGGAGTGAGTATCTTCAACGTCTCCCTCATCCTCATCTTCCTTCCGCAACATTCAAAGGTTCGGATATTGTCGGAGCAAGTGGTGAGTCACCTGGGGAGACTTCCCACTCAAGTCGACTGTTCGAATCCAAATCTCGTTGTTAAAAAGCTGCGCGTGGCATTTTTGGAGAAAAAACGGGAGGCCTTCAGACCTCTTGGATTTCAAATTTCCTTTTTTGGAAATTTCACGCTGAACACTTCTATGTCTATGGTGGAACAGCTCTTCAACAATATCTTGTTGCTGCTTTCTCTGTAGTAGTTGTAGGACATGCAGAATATGTACTGACTAATATGTTTATGACAACTATGACATCATTTATAGACGCTCCCGGGGGTGTAAAATTAATGCTTACTTTTTAGTAGACTATTAGAAGCACACATTCAACTAGAGCCGGACCAAAGAGTTGCTTTTAGGCAGCAATTTGTTTCCAAACAAAAACCACCATTTTAATTGATTTTATTGATGATTTTCTTTGGTAAAGCAAAATGTTGTATTTACAAAATGTTTTAGAAAAGTTTAAAATGTTCTTTTTACTTGGTTCAGAAAAGTGCAAAATGCTCTATTTACATGTTTTGAGAAAAGTGGAAAATGTTTTATTTGCATGTTTTTGAAATGTGTAAAAAAATTTATTTCCATGTTTTTGAAATGTCTCAAAAAATTTATTTGCATGTTTTTGAAACGCCAAAATATTTTTTTTACATATTTTTTAAAACTGAAAAATGTTTCATAAACATTTATTTTTGAAAATTCGCGCTGGCTACATTATCCGGCCCTGCACACATCATTCCTAAACAAGTAAATTAGAACAGTAGTTCAAACTTTTTGCGCTTTTTCAATTTCCTGCTGAATCTAAAAGTACAAATTTTGACCAGTAACTCCGTGTATGCTTACAACGCTCATCAAATAAAAAACCACAATATAAGTAAGCTTCAATTGTTAAAAGTATTCTTCATATTTTTATTTTTTTAAATCCTCAAAGTAATAAATGCGTATAGCTAGTATAGCATGTCTGCTATGTAGTCAAGTATATTACAGAATCATAATGCGTTACATTATATATACATATAGGTAAAAATTTGAATAATTTGTATGTTTGAAAGTGTCAAAGCGGCTTATTGAACTTGTTTAGTTCCCCCAAAAATGGGCCTAAGTTGGTCCGGCTCAATATTTTGGAAAACGAGGGGCTTCCATTTTCTCTTATCCGAGCCTAGGACTTCAATTTTGGGGAGTGTCTGGGCGGAAATGAATTGTTTCAGGATTTTGAACAACCAGATGAATACACTTGAGGCTAAAATTAATCGAAATAAACCAGTTAATTAGCAATAAAATATTATAAATAACAATTAATTAAAATAAGAAATAATGTAGGTGAACTCTCACCATTAATAAAATAGCAGCGGTGGACGATGTCTGGGAAATTTTTGTCAAATGCACACGTCAGTTCTGAGATGAGTGTGAGGGCTGCGTAGAAACAAATATCAAAACAAAGAAACTTTAAATCAATGAAAATGCATGGATCGTAATCGACAACGGATCGTCCACAAATGACGTCAATGAAAAAATCACAATGTTATTAGCCATCTGTCATCAGCTCATTAGCCCTTGCGTGAATGCATATCTTTATCATGGGATGTCACTTTTACCGACCCTCTATCAGTAACGTCATTTTTGGACGATCCCTAAATTAAAATTGAACACGTATCTTACTTTTTCGGCACATGAAATTCCTCATTGGAGCATCTGCAACATTCACAACCCAAACAGATTCGTAATAAATTCTCTTCCCGCCCCGCGCGAGGCTTTCCTTCTGCAACTCAATCACTTTTGCCTCAATCCTCGCAAGCATTTGGATGACGTAATTGTAAAAATGGTCCCGTTTTCCGTTCTCGATCAGAGTGGGAAGGTCCCATGTTCCACAAGAGTAGGACACGACTATAGATAAGTACACAAAGAAGGAGATATTACGTCTTGTAATTGTATTGGTTATGTACATTTCTTTAACATCATTTATTCATTTGCTTTTTACATATTAGGGATCGTCCACAATTAACGCCACATTTAGTGTCAATAGGTATACTGCGATATTGGTGACGTCCAATGTTGAAGATTTAAACCATTTAAATTTAAAGCCATTTACGTAAT
This sequence comes from Dicyrtomina minuta, assembly GCA_949802685.1. NCBI lineage: Eukaryota > Metazoa > Arthropoda > Collembola > Symphypleona > Dicyrtomidae > Dicyrtomina > Dicyrtomina minuta. The sequence goes on along the minus strand of OX461811.1, from coordinate 5,571,481 downwards.
GGCTGAGTCAATAACAGAGGTAGGTTGTAGGAATAAAGGATATTCGGATGACATCATTTGTGGGTAGCCCCTAACTCCTTTTAGGGTTATTAGAGACCTGGGAGGCATTAGACAAATAACGGTACTTAGACTGTAGAATTACGTGTGGAAACGGTCAAATTTGAAGATTTAAATTGGGCGGGAAATTCAAATATGTCAATTTTCAAAAACTAATTTCAGCAACGTTATTTTGCTATGCTATATCGCCGGTGAAGAAGCATTTTTGCCTAAGTCCAGTTCAGAACTAAAAGCATTACTGCCCAAGTCCATTCGTTTCTTAAAAGCACATTTGCCCAAGTCCATGCAAATCCTGTTCAAACCTGCACAGTTCGGTGGACTTGGGCAAACGTGCTTTTAAGAAACGAATGGACTTGGGCAGTAATGCTTTTAGTTCTGGATTGGACTTAGGCAAAAATGCTTATTCACCGGCGATATGTAATGTGAAAATTTAAAATTACCAATGCGCCCATCTTTGTCTAGGCCGTCCAAGTAGTACGGGTAGGTGGTGTAGCAGTCCCCGGGAATCACTGTCCTGTCCAGGTTTTCTATATTATTTTCTTTTCTCCATTTCAGTGACTATACAATGAAAATTCACAGTGCAAAACAAAATTTTGTAGAGTACGTTTATTGTCAAGTTTAAAATATGTCCTATGTACATACTACAACACACTGACATGAATAATCATTACAATGAAGGAACTCACCTCGAATAGCAATTTTTCTGCTTTAGCCACATCAAAATTTTTGACTGAAACAATACGAATAATTTCTAATTACATTTGATTGACATTTTAGAAATTCCGTAAATAGTATGGCAGTCAAAAAAATTCAAAATTCGTACAGAAAGCCAAATTACTGTCATCAATATGCAAGAGTTTGCTTCTTTGTTTTTTACCTTTTAGCCATTGAATAAGATATTCGTCATCCAACAGTTTGTCTTCGTCTATGTCTGTATTTCCCTCAATTAAGTTTTGTCGAAGCTGTACAATAATTTAATCACATAAATTGGAATAAAATTCATTTTTAATGTTGAATTAGCTCGAATAAATCAATCAATTAAAATACCTAGAAAATTCCACTACTTCAATATTCAAGGTATGTATATACATATAGTTAGTGTTACTTACCTGTTGCACTGCCTCAATTTCCACACAGGAAAATTCTGTCGGCTTCCCACTGTCTTCTAGTCTCATTTTATTTCGATTTAAAAATTCTGAAAATTATTAATGTAATTATTTTTTGAGTAATAAATTTAAAATTCCGTAAATCAATAAAAATTTCCAAAAACGAAATATTTTTTTGGTAACGAGTTTTGTGATTGATTTTAATTTTAACATAAAATTCGGTTAGAAAATGTGAACTTGATTGTATTAAACTACTTTAATAACTGAAGGCACGTGTGGCATTGAAAAATAGCTTATATATTTAATTTGAATAATTCCAATTCTGTGTCTGTTTAGCATACATAATAGCATCTCATATAGGGGTTCATAATGAATTACTAATCGTATTTAAATACACACTACAGAATTCTACAGCTTTTCTCATACATATTGTAGAAGTGTCTATACACAGATAGCATTATGCGCGATTGCGCAAGCGTGTTTTCCAGTTCCCATAGTTAATTAATATTACAATGAGTACTTACATTTTGCGACAAAATTAGAGTGAGATTTCCTATACGGGATCGTCCATAAATGATGTCAACAAACTGTTTTAATTTAAGGACCCCATGACTCCCCTGCCGCCATCAGCTTATATAACTATTGCGTAAACTGCTACCATAAACATGGGATTCGAATAGACCCACAAACTCCACGTATGACGTCATTTATGCACGACCCCTATTATATGCATAAACATACTGTCATATAGTGCCCTACAGAGTGCATACAGAGCCCAAGCAAATTTGAGTTAATTATCTCTCAAAATAGTCAAAAATGTTTGAAATAATTGGCGATTATTGTGATGCACTAATTGTAAAATTTGTGAATGCACTCGATAATTCAGTGTTGGAGAAGATGCATGTGTGAGGTATGTTATGTGACTGGAACACTGGAATAAGTTTTATATGTCATAAAGTGATGGGAAATCTGATTACTTATCATTTTTTCATCCTGTTAAATAACTACAGTGCACGTAGGTAGATGTGCGGAAATTACACGCTTTCCTAATCATGTCGCCTGACTTGTAAAAAAAAAGTGAAGAAACTTGCCAAAAGTCGAATCGTAACAATAACGTAAAAAGAACGTGCGTCTGTCAGGGATTGCTGAGGTTCAAAAAAAATTAAACTGTGACGCATTACTGTGACTCTGCTGACGATTTAATTTCTATTTCTTACTATACCTAATAACTAAACTAAAGAACCTGCTAAATTAGTATTACTATTTATATGCTATGTACATATGTGCAAAATTTCACAACACATTAGGGTTCGTCCATAAATGATGTCACTATTTAGGTGGGTGTCCTAAAAACGTCTCCATTTGATTCAAAGTTGAGCAAGTTGTTATTCTATCTTTTCTTTAGCATGGGTGGGTTTATGATACAAAAAAGTCATGCCATCATTTATGGACGCTTCTCCATGAGGGCATTAAAATAATGTTTTCTTTGTAGTGCAATATTGAAGGCGCACATCATTCTTAAAGAAAAGTGCACAATAACTGCATAATAATATAAAATGTTTTTGCGCCTTTGAATTTCCCGCTAAATCTAAAAATATAAATTTTTAATAGCAACTCGCTGTTAGTTCAATGCGTACTCAAATAATTCGAAAGCCGTAGTGCAATGTGTAATTCGCATTGTAGAATTTACCAAATAAATGCAATTTGGTTTTGAAAATCACAAAATACCGCCAAAAAGAGCACAGTAATTGTGAATGAATCAAATTTAAATAAATGTCGCTCTTTACAAGAAATATTGTATTTTTTTTTTATTTTTCAAAATTTTCAAAACGATGTGTATTGAATGTCTGCTATGTTTAAGTTTATTTTAAACCTATATCTTAAATTATGTATATTTGCAAATAGGTACTTTGTATAATACCTAGGTATTTTTGAAAGTGTATTAATTAGCGGCCTATTTCATTTGTTTAGTTCCTCCAAAAACGGGTCGAAGTTGGTCCGGCTCAATATTTTGGAAAATATGTTTCTTCCATTTTTCCTTATCTGAGCCCAGCACTTCAATTTTGGACATTGTCTGGGCAGAAATGAATTGTTTTAGGATTTTGAACATCTACACAAAAACATTTGAGGCTGAAATTTTCAAAAATATTTCATAATTAAACGTATTGGCGTACACAAGAAAAAAAAAGAGGGATAGAAGTTTCAAAATTTGGGATTTTTGGATACGTAATAGATGCATCGCCCCAATAGGGAAAAATAGACGCGAACTCTCACCATTGATAAAGTAGCAGCGATGGACGATGTCTGGGAAATGTTTGTCAAACACGGACGCTAATTCTGAACAGAGAGCGACGGCTGCGTAGGCAAATTAAGAAAACAAATTATTAAATTTAAAATTCAAAAGTTCCACAAGCTCCAACATAATTTTACATTTTTAATTAAATCGTTGTTAGCCGCAAATTCCTATAGGAACACTTACTCTTTCGGCACATTAAATTCCTCAATGGAGCTCCTGCAACATCCACAACCCAAACGGATTCGTAGTAAATTCTTTTTCCGCCTCTCGCGCGGCTTTCCTTCTGTCGTTAAAGTACTTTTGCCTCCGCCCTCGCAAACATTTGGACGGCGTAGTTGAAGAATTGGTCGCGTTGCCCGGTTGCAATCAGAGTGGGAAGATCCCATGCTCCACAAGAGTAGGACATTACTGCAAAAATAAAGAAATTTTTTTTTAAAAAAATGATTTTTTTTGAAAATTTTCACCAAATGTATATTTTGAGAAACTGCTGTGTTGTACCATTTTTTTGTCAAAAATTGATTTTCTAAAAACTTTTATTATAAAATTATAAATTTTTTTTCTTTGTGGAAAACGGTAAAAGAATAAGAAAAAAATTCAAATTTCATCAAAATCAGACGTAAAAGTGGAAGTTACAGGACGACAAACTTTTGAAATTCAAATTACTTTAAGCTTTAGCAGGCCACACGACCCGGTCCCGCTGTAACTGAACAAGGAGGAATGTGCACAAGTTATTTCACTTCTGTACTCTGCTTGCCTTATTTTGTTTTTGAAAAATGTGCACAAATCAATAGAATATTATGTGATTAAAAATGGAAGTTCAATTACCCATGCGCCCGTCTCTGTCTTGGCCGTCTAAGTAGTACGGAAATGTGGTGTAGTTATCCCCGGGAATCACTGTATTCTCCGGGGTTTCTTAATTATTTTCTTTTCTCCATTTCAATGACTGCAATGAGAATTCATAGAATTAAATAGTACATACTTATTTATGTAAAATATTTAGAAATTTTGAAAACGTTTTAATTTGTAATCCATGTATAGATTTCCTAAAATACAAACTATTTTATTTGCGTTTTTTTAAGGGTTATAATATATAAAATTGACACCTATGTAAAATTGCAAAATGTGCTCTTTACTCTCTTTTTAAATTGCAAAATATGCTATTTAAACTCTTACGAAAGTACAATTCATGCTATTGACGCTCTTTGGAAAGTGCAAAATATGCTATTCACGCTCTTTCAAAATTGCAAAATATGCTATTGACGCTCTTTGGAAAGTGCAAAATATGCTATTCACGCTCTTTCAAAATTGCAAAATATGCTATTTACGCACTTTTGTAAGTGCAAAATATGCTATTTACGCACTTTTGTAAGTGCAAAATATGCTATTTACGCTCTTTCAAAATTGCAAAATATGCTATTTACGATCTTTTGAAAATGCAAAATATGCTATTTACGCTCTTTCAAAATTGCAAAATATGCTAATAACGATCTTTTGAAAGTGCAAAATATGCTATTTACGCTCTTTCAAAATTGCAAAATATGCTATTTACGCTCTTTCAAAATTGCGAAATATGCTATTTACGCACTTTTGTAAGTGCAAAATATGCTATTTACGCTCTCTTAAAAGTGCAAAACATGTTTCCTAATGGTTTTTAAAGTTCAAAATACGCTGCGTGCATAATACAACGTACTCACGTAAATATTCCTTACAAATAACTCACCTCTAATAACAATATTTTAGCCTTTGTCACATCTAGATTTTTAACTGTGAAATAATAAAAATTGTATTACATTTAGATGCGATTGAAATAGAACTTAAGTGTATGGTACCCCAGCAAAAAAAAATAAATCTAAATTCGTACAGATGAGATCGTCCATAAATGACGTGACGTGCAGGGTCAATGGGTGTACTTGGATACTGATAACATCCTATGTCAAAGATAGAGTTTTACGCAATGTTTAAGCTAATGATAGGACGATTTGGTCTCAGAATGGGCCTAAAAATGGGAATATTTGGATGACATCATTTATGGAGGACCCCTGTAGAAGATTGTTTGATTAAACCTTTTAGCCATGGCAAAAGATATTCGTCGTCCATAAGTCTCTCTTCGTCTATGTCTGCATTCCCCTCGTTTAATTTTTGACGAAGATGCATAAATGAAGCATAGAAATCACAACGTAGTTAGTTATTTCATTGTTAGTGAGCAATGCAAAAGATTTGGAAAAATCAACATAAGACACTAAAAATCAAAATTGCACCATCCACACAAAAGTTAAAACATCATAATTTTAAAAGTAGGTAAATAGAACAATTTGCAATTTTAAAAAACTAATAAATATAACAGGTAACATATTTTTTTTAAACATGTATATAAAATATTTTGCAATTTTCAAAAACATGTAAATAGAACAATATGTACTTTTTAAAATGTAATGAATATAAAAGTTAACACTTTTCAAAAAATGTACATACATAAAATAATTTGCACTATTTCAAAAACATGTAAATATAATATTTTAATATTTTACACGTTTCAAAAATGGAAATAAAACATTTCATACACTTTTCTAAACATGTAAATAGACTATTTTGGACCTTTCAAAAAACTCGTACAAATTTTTTGTAATTTGACACATTTTACATTCTATTTGATTAATATAAGTTTTTATAATTACATATAGCTCCTTTTACTTCTAGCTTAAATTGAATATATGGGTCAATTTGATTCTTCACTCACGATATGTAAGATAGAGACTCGATAAAATGTCTCTAAAGGACACCACAAAAATGGCCTAGGGCACATTGTGTACATAAGATTAACTCACCTGTTGAACCGCTTCAATTTCTTCTATTTTCATTTTATTTTAAAGTTATTGTGTAAATTGGAAGCAGAGTATTTTTATACTAAAATTCAGTGTCGATAAAAAATTTTTAAAACAAGTTTTGTAATATTTATTTTTATGAATAAGTTTGGGGGAAATGAAAGGTCTGGGTTCTGTTATATTTTGCTTTAATAACTGAAGGCCGGCGTGAGAGTGAAAATAGCTTATATAATATTAATTTGTCTGAAAAATACTAATTCTGTCCAAAGGGTGGTCCATTAGTGATTTAGTCATTAGTTATTTAAATTATTGCTCTTTTAGGACCCCCCATCCCCACTCTATGTCATCACGTTAACACAGTGTATGAACTGCTATCTTTACCGTGTCTTAATGCTATTACGTCATCAATACCTAATCAGATTTACTGACTTCACCCATTACATCATTTATAGATGATCTTTTCAGAATCTTATGGTGGTTAATAATTTTTATTCAAAAAGCTATAAACTGCACACAGAATTTTACAACTTTCCTCATTCTAGAAATGTCAGGAACGATTGCACTATTGCACAAGCGTATTTCCCAGTTGTTCCCATAATTAATTATCGTTACAATGAATAAGCTACATCTTGTAGCAAAATTAGTGTAAGATTTTCTGTATGGGATCGTTCATAAATGATGTCATCAAAATTTTTTAATTTTAAGGACCCCATGATTCCCCTGTCATCAGCTTAACATTGCGTAAATTGTTAGGTGAATGCTGTCTTAAACATATGGAATGTCAAATATATTCGTGTAGCCCCATGGATGTACTTGATGATGACGTCATTTATGTACGAACCTTTCTATAATTATGCAGTGCCTACGCAAATTTTTGGTATGTGAGCAGTTTCAACGTTACATATAATCTCTCAAAATAAACAAAAATGATTTGAGTAATTATCAATTTTGATGCACTAATTTAGTGCTTGTTGGAATTATGTGACTGGAGTACTGGAGTAAGGGGTCGTCCACAAATGACGTCATCGGTACGGTCAGTGAGTCTCTTACGATACTGATGACGTCCCATGTTAACGATATCCATTTACTCAGTGCTTAGAAGCGGATTATGGGTGTCTGCCATAGAGTCGTAAAAGTGGGATATTTCAATGACATCATTTACGGACGATCCCTAAGATGTATATGCGATGTGGCAATGGTGGGAAAACTGATTAAACTTATCATTTTTTGACCCTGTTGTATATATTTACATCTCTTGTAGATTGTAGATGTGAGGAAATAAAATGCTTTCCGACTCGTGTCACGTGCTTTGAAAGCGGTAGAGTCATGTCAAAAGTCTAATTAGATCGTAGCGTAAACAGAACGTGATTCTATTTTATCTCTGTTGCATTGATGTGACTTAAAAGAAAGTTAAACTTTGACGCTTCACCTTGACCCTCTAGGAATTTATTTTGTATTTATTTTGCGTGGAAGCACACTTATGAGGAAGCGCTACATATCGCCAGTGAACACTCCAAATGACACATTTCCATTTTGAGCAAAACGCAAAATTTAATATCTTAGGTTGGTCCTAAACATTTGATAATTTGAGCGACGTCATGTATGGACCATCTCTAAGCAAAGCAATGTCAAAGGAGAGTGACTGCACTTCCAGTTTCAGTGAATCGTAATGCAGGCCTGTAATTAAGTACATAAGAAGCTCAGAACAGAAGTTATGCTATACATGTAGCAGTCCATTCTTGAATTTTTCTTCCCCCTCAAATTTCAAAGGGTCGTCCATACATGTTGTTATCATCTAGGTCAGTGGGTTCTAAAACATTCTCAATTACCCTATATTACGGCAGTGTTCAAATAGTTATCATTCTATTGTGATGGATGGTGGGTTTGTGAGAAAAATTCCATGGCATCCATGACATCATTTATGGACGAACCCCAACTTTATTCAGCTGTGCCACAATGGCTAATTGCATATATGTAACGTATGTAAGTAAGTATGTTTTTTAGTCTTTTAACTTTGTCTTTCGTTATTTTTTGATGAAATTTGCTTGTGAAAATTCAATATAGTATTTTTAATTTTTAATAGAAACAAAATGTACTATCTACGCAAAATTAAAAGATCTTCATCCCAGAAACATGTCAAAAGAATACTTTACGCTTTTCAAAAACGTATAAATACACAAAATTATACTTTTTAAAATCATTTTAATAGAACATTGTACAACTTTTAAAATCATATACTAATCGTATATTTTGTACTTGTTAAAAAAATGTAAATGGAATATTTTGAACTTTTTAAAAACATGAAAAAATTTTATTCATTAAAGGGACGAAAAAATTTCATTAACGCCATAAGATGATCTATAAAATATAGGTATTTCATAAAAACCGCAAAAGCTACTCCTAAAGTTGTTTGAATCAACATTTTTTTGCATGAAATTTTTGGGTTTCTGAATAAAATCAGTTCGGTTGTGCAACCTGTTGCCCGCTTACTATGGATGGACGGACAAGGACAAACACACAAACCCATTACTTTTGTATACTATACTGTAGGTTTGTATTTTAGTATAGAAAAGTATCACCTGGTTTATTGCTTGTGGACTAAGTAAGTGAGCTTACACATACGTTTAAAACTAGCAGGTATACGATTGAATGTAATTTTAAAGTTTAGGTACCTCAGCCTATTAAATGATGCTACTCACGTCCATGTAAGAAGTCCCAGCGATTCGAGTTTATAAACACATATTACAGTTCAGTTCATATACGCTGTTTTAACATTCAATTTATGCAGTGGTTAACAGCCCACGTCCTTGTTGACAATATTTCAAACAATTTCGTTACCTAACTGCCTCGCTCCTTATGAAATAATAAATAATTCAAGTTTCTTCGTCTTTCTCTGTCGAACAATTTAATTTGAACTCCTATGTGCGTCACGAAATGTTACGCTGTACTTTCTTAGTTGTATAAGTAACCATAAGGTTACTAGAAAACTTGTCCTTACCGAGTTGACCTAATACTTTAGAAGTGAGCTGAACGACTGCTGTAGCTATGCTACTTACTTACAACTATCACCAGTCCCTAGAAAACCATCTATTCATTTTCGTGTCTTTTTAGCCTAAAAATTACTAAAATTACGAAACCAAAATGTTGTCTAAACGTGAAAACTACGCCAATTGGATTGCAATAAAATTCCTTTCAAAAATCTGCATCATTCCTTTTGATTTTAATCCTAAAACTGGAGAAATAAAGGAAACATCCTCCTTGTTAAAAAAAATTATTTGTAATTGTTATTCCCTAATTTTCTGGGTCTACGTTGTACACATAGGGTTTACATTCTACACGCTCGTCTACAACGCAGCAACTTACGGAACTTTTAACTCTAACCATTTTTCAATTCACGTTATCTACATGATTGGATTTCCGGTGTTTGGACTTTTTGCCCTTAACTGTAACAAATGGGCTGGAGTACTCTCAATTGTACGGAATGAGCTCTCAAGCAAAATTCAAAACAAAGCGCGAAACTCAAAAACACAATCGAAAGTATCATTGCAAAAAATCATAATTATTGTATACCCTGTTGTGCTCTTGGTAATGCTTACATTTGGAGAAGTTGTTGCTTTCGCAGACCCAACGAGGCCTCAGCTTCTGTTTCAACTTTTGAGTGACGACCACAAGACACTACCGAACTTTGTCATTTTGTTTGCACTTGAATATTCCATTGGCGTCTTTGGTATGGGCTGCGTCTATTTCGGAATTAATCTTCAATTATTGTTTGTTGAACACCTACACAATGAGCTGGCTTCCGGAATTCAGTCACTCACAAATTCTATGTAAGTGGTTTCGTAATTTTGTATGCCAGTTGTTTTGAAATAGAAGACAATAATTTCTGTCATTAATTAGTTTGACATATTATGTTTGATTTAGGCGGACGGGGTTCATTAAAAGAGATGAAATCCAAAGTGCGATTAACCACTGTCGCCATCTGCAGATCCTCATTCAGCTTTTCAACCAAAGCAATGCAGCTGCCATTTTCTACTGGAAGTTGAACTGCTTCTCTCTCAGCATCGGAGGAACATTCTTCTTTATCCGATTTGTCCATGTGGATCCCATCGTTGCACTGTTTGATCTTTATGTTGGCCTGACTGTCATGTCAGTGTACATCGTGATGTTCGAAAACGCGTTTAAGATCCCGCAGCAGATGACGGAGTACAAAATCTTGATTCTGATTGCGGAACATCCGGGTGCGGGTGCTTTGGAGAGAAACGGGAACCGGTGGGCTCAGGTTGTTGCTCGAGCGAACAACTGCAATGCCCTTGAAATCTCGCGGGTTGTGCGATCGATTCCAAATATTGGAATTAAAGTCGGTGGATTCAGCACCATGGAGAGGCTCTCAACGTTAAATTTTATTGATTTCTTTGCTTCAAATGTTGCGTCGCTCCTGGTTACTTTTAAATGAGGAAAATATGTTGTCTTAATTTGTGGGCCGAGAGTCGGGTAATATTGCACGGTTCGTTTTCCAAAATATTTGCGCCTATATAGTTATGTGCTATGGTTTGGATTCACATTAATTGACGTTAGGGAAAAACAACGTTATACATACAACTAAAAAGTTAGGAATTTAAATATTTCTTGAGCAAACATACCACGCAGAGTTGCTATACTTCCTATAGTTACATCAGGCCGATCAAATTATTGATTTAAAAATAATAATCCAAGGAAGCACTCAGCACTAGATACTATATTTTTTTATTATTAATGAAATCAGATAAACGCTTAAAAGTTGATTTCATCACAGCCCAGCTAAGTTTGTAGCTGTTTTAAAGTTAGCGTTTTATTCTAAATGCAACTCTCGCAGAAACCAGGTGTTACATTAAGTTCCCCTTCATTTAAAAATAAATCTTAAATTCATAGAAATACATTCAAATACTAAGTTTTAAATGAAAAGTTTGTGAAGATTTAAAAAGTCCTAACTAGTGGAGACTGTAATACTTTAAACTTGAACGATTCTATAAAAACAAAAACTGCACACGCAATATAATAAGCTCAGGTGCACAACATTGATTTAAAATCAAAATTAAAAAGGTAACTACCTAACATACATTATTATTATTATTATTATTATTATTATTATTATTAGTATTAAATGCCTATTCTACACCCGCGCATTATTACAGAATATACGATATCTCAAGTCTTATTAATCGAAAATTGTAAAATTAAAACCATAAAAATGGGTTTTTGAATTATGGACTTTAGCTTGTCAGTTTAAAATAGATTTAAGCATTTGTTATTACCTTTTTTAAAAGTACACAAATTAAATACGCTTAAAATTTAAACCCTATTGTTACAAATATTTTCGCTGGAAAACAATCGGCTAGATCATTTTTAGCTTTTAACATAGAAATACCTCCAGAATGTACCTACTGGGTTTTCTGTATAATAATTATTACAAAAGCGTTAGAATTATTTTTTCGTTTGGTTATATGATATAATGTAGCCTTATATAAATTTAGTATAGAAAAGTATCACCTAGTTTATTTGCTTGTGGACTAAGTGAGCTTATACATACCTTTAAAACTAGGTATGACTGAATTTAATTTTAAAGTTTAGGTACTTGAGCATATTAAATGATATTTCACGCCCATGTGAAAATTCCCAGCGAGTCGAGTTTATTTCCACATTTTAATTCAGTTCATACGCTATTCCAACATTAAATTTTCGCAGTGGTTAACAGCCGACGTCCGTGTTGTGAATATTCCAAACAATTGCGTTACCTAACTATCTCGCTCCGAATGAAATAATAAATAATTTAAGTTCCGTCGTCTTTCTCCGTCGAACAATTTATTTTTAAATCTTATGTGCGTCACGAAGTTTACGACTTTGAAGCTCTACTTACAGTAATGTAGTTGCTAAACTTGAATTACAAGTTATTTTTTTTCATTTCTAGTCTGAAAAATGTCGCTTGTAAAGATTCTTAATAATCCATTTTATTTTTAGATAGCAAAAAAATGCACAAAATCTACACAAAACTTAAATAATCTTGATTGATCTTGACATGTAATAATTATGTTAAGCTAAAATGTAAGTAGGCAAAACGAATGGTTGTAGCTTCTGGATTTTTAATCATTAGTAAATTGTACAATCAGAAATGAGCATGCAATTGAAATTTAAAAGGTTAATTTTTTGCATTGCTTCTTATGGGTTTTTTGGCAAAACACTTTAGGTCCAAGATTTCAAAATTTTGAATCAGGTTTCAGAAATTACGACGCAGCCTCAGATTTGAGTATTTTCGGCTACTAATACACCCAGTAGTATGGAACTACAGAAAACAAAATTGAAAACATAATCACGTTTTTACATGGTTATCAAAATTTGCGGTTCCTGTTAAACTGGGCAACAAGGACTTAAAGCGCTTTGCTAGCAAAAATTCCTTATTTTCCGACCGACCCATATATTGTAACAGACCGGTCTGTTACAAAGGTAGCCACAACAATTTAAATTACTCCTACATAATAGTATTACGACTCACGCAAAGAACTAAAAGCTTAATTCATTTTAAGCACTTAAAGCACTTACATGGGACATTTCCCAACTGTAAAATCTGAAATGAAGCAAACGCTATCAGAACGTGTACTACGTGGTGGGGTCATTACAACGTATATAATCATATCGTTGCAAATTGCGTTCTGGCGCCAAAAACGAATTTTCAAATTTTCAAAATTGGTCGAAATGAAAAACTTGAAAAATCAAATGGGAAAATCAATAGGAATTTTACCTTACCCAATGGTCCCCCCTTACCACTTTTTCAGTTTTCTGATTTTTTTCGAAAACTATTTGCCTTGTGTTAATTGATTACTAACAAGCCTAAAATTAGTGAGGGGTCGTCCATAAATGGTGTCACCCAAATAGTTTCATTTTGGACTCTATGACGCTGTGATCAGATTAACAATTGCGTAAATGGCTATATCGTTAGCATTGGATGCCATCAATATCCAAGCAGGCCCGTAAACCCTATCCGTGAGGTCATTTATGGACGACCCCTAACTTGTTAAATTTTTAAAGTCTAAAATTGACAAAAAAACTTGAGCGACGGAGTTCAATGAGCAATTTACTCTACCCGTATTATTTATATGTTCTTCAATGTGTTGATGTTTCGATTGTATAAAAATAGAAGAAATCATAGAAAAATCCAGATCGCAAGCTCAAAAAGTATACTGGCAATACCAGTAACATGATGTTGTACAGCATTGTAACAGTAAAAAAATTGTAATCTTTAAACACAATTTTGAAACTACGCTAGCTAAAAACGGGTATTGCGATAGCCGGAAAGTGACTACGTGTTAGACAACTGTCAGCAAAACACTTTTTTACAATTTAGCTGTCTACTCATATGACCGTCAACCTAAATAATTTCAGCTAACTTAACCCTACCAAAATATGACAGCAAAACAAATTGCGGTTATACATAACATCGCTTTGAACCCTGCGTTGCTCCAGCTAATGTTGTTTACATTACTTTTGTATAAGCAGAAGCATTAAATCGTTTTTTTAGGTTAATAATACTCAAGTTACCTTGCTACAACAATTTGCAAATAATAAATTCAAACTTTCGAACTAACACTCATTGTGAATATATATAAGTAATGTGTCATTTTAGTTATAATGAATAAAAAAAGCTAATTACCTTAAAGTCAGAGCTGCAATCGTTTAAGTTTTTGGACTTTGTTTTGAAAAATTAAAAACATCAATTTAATGTTCTTAAAGACTGAAACAAGTTTTTTTTTCCAATTTTTTAGTTCCAGCCCATATGCAACAGAATTTAACATGATTTTTCAAAAACACAACGGTTTAGACAAGTATTCAAAAAAGATTGCGATTGCGGCTTTGACTTAAGTTAATATATTATTATATTTATTACTGTTCGAATAAATTCGTTAAAATTGGTTTAGGCCATCAAAATCGCGGTAAATTAGGTAATCAAGTGTCTGAAGAACAAAAAAATTCTACAATAATTCAAAGCTGAAATTTCTTTATTTGATACCTTTTGGTTGTTTTTGGAATAAAATTGAAAAAATTTCAAAATTGTTAGAAGGCATTACTAATGTATGTATTACTCTACCCAGCTGACATTCAACAAGAGTGAAAGCCTATACATGTTATTCAAATTGGTCATTATCTTGTACTGCAGCAATAAAAAAAATCAGTCAAGATGATTAAATATAAAAGTATTTTTATAAATTAACGACGCCGCAAATAATTATAATTTCACCCTAAGAAAAACGTAAGACCGTTTCACTTACCTCACCACAGACAGTGCAGACAAAATTGTATATATGCATTAAAATTTAATAAATTAGGGGTCGTCCATAAATGACCTCACGGATAGGGTGTACGGGCCTGCTTGGATATTGATGGCATCCAATGTTAAAGATATAGCCATTTACGCAATTGTTAAGCTGATCACAGCGTCATAGAGTCCAAAATGAAACTATTTGGGTGACACCATTTATGGACGACCCCTCACTAATTTTAGGCTTGTTAGTAATCAATTAACACAAGGCAAATAGTTTTCGAAAAAAATCAGAAAACTGAAAAAGTGGTAAGGGGGGACCATTGGGTAAGGTAAAATTCCTATTGATTTTCCCATTTGATTTTTCAAGTTTTTCATTTCTACCAATTTTGAAAATTTGAAAATTCGTTTTTGGCGCCAGAACGCAATTTGCAACAATATGATTATATACGTTGTAATGACCCCACCACGTAGTACACGTTCTGATAGCGTTTGCTTCATTTCAGATTTTACAGTTGGGAAATGTCCCATGTTAGTGAAATAAAAGTTAATGGCTGGAGTCCTTACGAAAATAAATGGAAGCTCTTTAATATTTCTTTAAGTTCAAAGCGATGATCTCAGCTACTGACAAACATATTTAACCCATTACCTTCCTATATCAAAGTGAAAAAAACTAAAATAATATATATAACACCAACACACTCACAATAATTATTTTAGAGTATCTTACTTACAAGGGAATGACGCAACATGTCCGACCCAGAATTTGGAAAGACTTGACTTATTCAAAAAAATCAGGTTACTTTTAAATATAGTACAGATCCAAAGTAACTCGAGTGCATTTTGCTCCCTTTGCCTAGAATGACGCGGCCATGTTCAAGAAAATTCAAATTTTAATACTTTCCCGCCCAGTAGCTTCTACAGTTCTTAACCGATTTTGATAAAATTTGGTGTTTTCTAATTCTGAAGCCTATATTTTTTTTTTAAAATAGGGTTTTTTAAAAGTTCAATAATTTTAAGTTTTCTGGAAAAATTAGTGTATAAAATCAGATCTAAAAAATATGGGTTTTTAAGATTTCAAACTAATTTAAAATTTTCGAATTTCCAAATTCCTGAAATACTTTTAAGATTAAGGCCTTAGAATCCGAAAACATCAAATTTCATCAAAATCGATTAAAAACTGTAGAAGCTACAGGGCAGGAAAGTAATAAAATTAGTATTTTTTTGAACTATGCCGCGCTATTCTGGGCAACCGGCACAAAATGCACTCGGGTTACTTTGGATCTGTACTATTTAAAAGTAACCTGATTTTTTGAAATACGTCTTTCCCAATTCTGGGTCATGTCACGTCATTCCCTTGTTAGTTGTATAACTATATGGTTTCCAGGCAAATTTCCCTTGACGCTGAGACCCAATACTTTGGAATTAAGCGGAACGACTCCTTTCGCTGTGCTACTAAACAAACCAGAAACACCTCTTTTTTACTTTGCTCAGTTTCAACTTTTCAAAGCGACGTAACACATGTATCACCTATGTGCCCATAAAAGCATCTATTAACTTTTTTTTATTTTTCAGCCTAAAAACACGAAACCAAAATGTTGTCTGAACGTGAAAACTACGCGAATTGGATTGCATTCAAATTCCTTTCCAAACTCTGCATCATTCCTTTTGATTTTGATCCAAAAACTGAAGAAATAAAGAAAACAACTTCCTTGTTGAAAAGAATTATTTGGAATTGCTATTTCTGTATTTATTGGGTCTATGTTTTACACATGGCGTTTACGTTCTGCACGCTCCTCCACAACACAGCAACTGACGGAACTTTAAACCTTAACCACTTTTCTATTCACGTTCTGTATATGATTATATTTTTAGTGATAGGACTCTTTGCCTTGAACTGTAAGAAATGGGCTGGGGTTCAATCAATTGTACGGAATGAGCTCTCAAGCAAAATTCGAAACAAAGCGCGAAATTCAAAAACACAATTGTCATTGCAAAAATTTATACTTATTATTTGGCCGGTTGTGTGCTTGATAGCGCTTACATTTGGAGAAGTTGTTGTTCTCGCAGACCGAACTAGACCTCAGCTTCTGTTTCAACTTTTGAGTGACGACCACAAGACGCTTTTCAATTATTTCAGTTTGGGGGCAATGGAATATTCAATGGGAGTCTTTGGTTTTGGCTGCGCCTATTTCACAGTTAATCTTCAGTTATTATTTTTTGAACACGTACACATTGAGCTGTCTCTTGGAATTCAATCACTCACAAATTCAATGTACGTAGTTTCTAATTTTGTAAGCCAGGTTTTTTGAAACAAGAGGCAATATTTGTTTTAAAAAATATGTTTCACATGTTTGTTCTAGGAGAACGGGGCTCGTTAAAAGACAAGACATCCGAAGTGCGATTCGCCACTGTCGTCATCTACAGATCCTCATTCAGCTGTTCAACCGAAGCAACGCAGAAGCAATTTTCTACTGGAAGTTGAGCTGCTTCGCTCTCAGCATCGGAGGAACATTCTTTTTCATCCAGCTTGTTCATGTGGATCCAATCGTTGCGCTGCTTGATGTTTATTGTGGGCTATCTGTCATGGTATTGTACATTGTGATGTACGAAAAAGCGTTCAAGATCCCACAGCAGATGGCCATATACAAAAACCTGCTCCTTTTTGTGGCAAAATCGGGCGTTAATGTTTTAGAGAGGAAGAGGAACCGTTGGGCTCAGGTTGTTATTCGAGCGAACCAGCTAAATGCGCTTGAAATTTCGCGGGTTGTGCGATCGATTCCAAATATTGGAATTAAAGTCGGAGGGTTCAATTCAATGGAGAGGCTGTCGACGTTGAATTTTATTGATTTCGTTGCTTCGAATGTTGCGTCGCTCCTTGTTACTTTTAAATGAACACAAAATATTCTCTTTATTTGAGGCTTGAGAGTAGCGTAATATTTCACAGTTCGTATCCTGAAGAATTTGCGCCTCTAGTTATGTGATATGGTGTGTAGTCGTGTAGTCACATGAGTCGATAGGTATATCTGTGCACTTTATTTCTCAATTTAAGCTGCTGGTGATATTTCGTAAGCACTTAAGTAGTACCAACGCTACACAGCTTTCCACTTTTTAATAATACTATTGAACATAGAAACTTTCCATAGGAATTCCCTTAATTTACGAAAAAAGCACACTATACACAAGCACAACAAAAATTAACTCGAATGGGCGTATTTGACAGCAGTTAGTGAAGAACACTGAAATATTTATCTCCCATTGTAATTATATGCATACTTATAGATATAATGTAGAAAATTGGCAATTAGGGTGACTAATGAACTGTGTGAAAACTTTGCACCAGAAGTATTGTGCTTTGAAGTTGGATTGATTGGGCGTAGGGAAATATTTGAGCAGAGTGAGTCACCATTACGAAATCTACATACAGTCAAATCCGCTTATAAGGGACGCCGCCGGACCGGCAAAATCGGTCCCTTATAGCCGGATTCCCTTTTAACTGTTTAAGGGATTTCCCTCATAAGTGGACACAGTACATAATTTTGATTTGACATTTTTAGTTTTAGTCAAAACATGGTCAAGGAATATACAATTTTGTTCAATGGATACAAATTACGTATAGTATTTATAATAGTCAGTTAATTTCGATTGTTTCGTGTCTTTGTTAGTTTAGTTCTGACGATCACGTAAGATTATTATGTGTAGATTAGAAAATGTTGCGTCGTCAGTATTTGCTTGTGCTAAAAAATCCGTTATCCACAGCGGAAAAAGCAGAGAACGTAAGCGCCTCTAGTGCAGAAGCTACCATCTCTAATGCTGTTGCAGCTATTTTTAAAATCGAATCGTCATGGTTTTCATAGGTTGAACCTCGTCTAAGTAGAAGTTAGTTTTTAAATGTTTAAAACAGTTTCGGATTATATTTGCTGTAACAAATTTCCAAGACTGGTACATCGACAAAATAGTCTGAAAAATATCTGGTGATTTTACGTGTTTGTTCCTGTATTTTATTATTTTTTATCGTTTTTGTTGACAATTCCCTTATAAGTGGATTAAAATACCGAAAAATGGTCTAAAATTTGTCCCTTATACCCGGATTTTCCCTTATATTGGTTCCCTTATATCCAGATATTTTTAACATTGAAACATAGGCTGGCTAACCAAATATTTTAAAACTGCCCCTTTAGGCCGGATTTACCTTACATCCGGATCCCTTATAACCGGATTTGACTGTAGTTAAATGTCAGTAGCTCAGGGCCTAATAATTAAGATATCTCTATGTTATATGTATACTGTGTTCTATATGTTCGTTATTTTAAACGTGTCGAAGCGTATTCCAATTTATACGCATTTTCCAAAATAATTACAATTTCTTACATGGGCAGCTGGACAGAAACTTGGAAAGTAGTTGATCGGGATCTGCTTTACAAATTTCTGTAGATGACAACAACAAGCGTTTACAAGTTTTACAGAGGAATTACCATCTAAAAATACTGTAGAATACTACCCAAAAATACAGTGTATGTTGTTGCTACTGCACCAGCATTAAAATTTAAAATAGTTTGTTGCTTATGGACAGTAAAATGGAATACGTTTGCAGAAATTGAGATTATTGACGCTCGAGGACGATTAAGTACATACAATTTGCACGTTGCAATATTAGAGGGCAACGGTCACTGGAACGACTTTAAATACTTCATTCTAGAAATGTTTTTTGCGAAACGCGTTAAGTCCACTAGACCCAATAAAAACAGCTGATTCTCATAAAAAATACCACAAATTACCCAAAACGTCGATAGTTTCACCCACTTATAATGAAACGAAAATTACTCGTATCGATACCCAATTCTACTATCTAATAAGGGGTGGTCTATCAATTATTTCGCCCAAATTATCTCTCTTTAAGATCTATTCATTCCCATGCCGTCAGTTTTAAGTTTAAAATTGCGTTCAACAACTATATTTAACACGATATGTCATCACTACCTAACTAGATTTACTTAATTTACCAAAAACTTCATTTATGAACTATCAGCTCACCTACTCACATAACTACGCTCTTTTAGCCCATTGCCTCCATATTTCAAAATGAAATCAAAAATAAAATATATAAGTAACACTTACGAAACTGTGTTGCACTATAGCTAGACAATCTAGTACTTAGAAATCGTCCATGAATGACGCCATAGGCACGGTTATTTGGACTGCTTGGAGGTTATTGAAATTGAAATCCAATATTAGTCATAACAATTTAAATTTCTTGTACATAATAATATTACGACTTAGGCAAAGAACTAAAAACAAATGCACTTACAAGTAAACCACTTACTATGATTCCTCGGGATCTGGAAAAACAAAGCCAGAAACGTTTTTTTTGGACCTTATTAAGACAAAATAGTGTGGTAATTCGAGTGCATCTTGCGCAATGCATCATCAGCAGCCCGCGGAAATTCAAAAAACTGAATACTTTTAAAAGTTTGCCACTGTGTAACTTTTACAGTTTTTGTCTGATTTCAATAAAACTTGCAGTTTTGTGATGTTCTGACTTTGATCCATGAAGCAATTTCTTGAAATTTTTAATTTCGAATTTTTAATTGTTTTTTGAACAATTATTTAAAAGTCAAATTTAAAAATTTCCAGAAACTTATTTTTAGAAAACAATATGAAAATCACAAAACTACAAGTTTCATTTAAATCGGACACAAACTGTATAAGTAACAGGGCGGCATAGTTTAAAAACATCAGTTTTTTTGAATTTTGGCGGGCTGCTGCTAGAGCACAGCGCAAAATGCACTTGAGTTACCACACTATTCGTTCTTTCTATGGTCCTAGAAAATGTTTCTGGATATTTGTTTCTTGATCCCGTGGAATCATAGTATTTGGTTTGCTTGTTATTAAAATAATAATCAATAGCTAGAGTCCTTAGCGTGAGTCCCTCTGCTTCAATCCTCTCAGTTACTCATTTCCAGAGCGACCACAACCATCACCAGTCCCTACAAAACTATCGATTTATTTTCTCTGCTTTTCAACCTAAAAATAGGAACCCAAAATGTTGTCCAAACGTGAAAACTACGCGAATTGGATGGCATTTAAATTCCTTTCCAAACTCTGCATCATCCCTTTCCATTTTAATCCAAAAACTGAAGAAATAAAGAAAACAACTTCCTTGTTGAAAAGAATTATTTGGAATTTTTATTTTCTGATTTATTCTGTTTACGTTTTACACGTGGCGTTTACATTCTGCACGCTCGTCCACAACACAGCAACTGTCGGAAATTTCGACTTTAACCATTTTTCAATTCACGTTATGTACATGATTTCATTTTCTATGTTTGGACTCTTTGTCTTAAACTGTAAGAAATGGGCTGGATTATTTCGTAAGCACGTAAGTAGCACAAAAGCTCAATATCATTGCATTGTGAAACCCTTGCACCAGAAATATTGTGCTTTGTAGTTAGATTAATTGGGCGTAGGGAAACATTTGAGCTGAGTAAGACACTATTACGGAACCCACATGGTTAAATTTCAGTAGCTCATGGTGCTTGAATTAGGATGTCTTCAGTAGTATGTGTATTGTTTTCTATATAATATATATGCCCGTTAGTCTAAGCGTATTTAAGCGTAAACCAATTTACACCCGTTTTAACATATACAATTTCTTGCATGGGCACCCACTTGGGAAGTAGTTGATCGGAATCTTGAATCTGCTATGAAGATTTGTGTGGATAATAACCACAAGCGTCTGCAAGTGTAAAAGAGGAATTAGCATCTTAAAATATTGTAGAATATTATATTTAATAGTGTTTGTTGTTGTCATTACACAAATACTGTACTAGTTTATTGTTTATTGAACAAAAATGTAAAAATCATCGACGAAGAATCAAATCCGACTATTTTCTTTTCCACCTAAAAGCGATACTAGTTATTACCATTTTTCACTAAAATCGAAACTGACTATCTCCAGTTTTTTCAAAATACCATTAAAAGGAGGGGGAAAAAAACTATATGTGCCAATGCAGCATGTTATGAATTAAAAGTTTTTGTTTAAAGGTCGTCCATAAATGACGTCACAAAATTTTTGACTCTCTCTGGTTAGTTAGTTTCGCGTTTAGCTCCAAAAAGAGTTGGTCAGATTTGATTATTACTAGACGAAATGTAAAAAAAAGTCAGGGTAGATTAATACTAATTATTAAAACTAGCAATAGCATCAGTTGAGAGTATTGTTAGGCTGGAGTCTCCTTTTTTTTATGTTGGCAACCTCGGCGTTTAGAAAGTTGTTTACTTAATTACATGAATGCACTATCACTGAAAAGACACACATACTTGGTTTCCACTTGTGCCCTCTGTTGTTGTGATATCTTTCTGCGCATGTGCTCACGAACACATTTTTGTAAAAAAAATTTTAAAAATCTAAAAATCAAACTTACCAGTTTTAATTCGAAAGTAAACGATTTGCATTTTCTCTAATTTGACATTACCCACTCCAGATTTTGTTTATACTTTACAACATTAAGAAAAGCAAGCTTGTACTTCGCTCGGAAATGAACGAAATTATTTGTTTTCTATGTTCAATTATATTTCAGAATTATATTATAAATTCTATATGATTTTCTATGTTGGTTGTAACTTATTAATAATCTTAGAAATACCCAGTTCACAATTTTACCACTTTTCTCAATGTAGAAATGTCTTGAATGATGCGTATTCTCCAGTTCCCATAGTTACAATTATCGTTACAATAAATCAACTACGTCTTAATAATGGTGGGAAATTTGATTATGTTTATTCTTTCTTCCTCCATTTTTAACTTTTAAAAAAGATTCAAATAAAATATTTAGCAGTTCCAAAAAACATTTTGCTAAATAATTACCAACGTGAAGAACGAGGACGATTCAAAAATCGCAAGAAAAAAATGTGGCAACACTGTAATTCCATGAATTTAGCCGCACAAAACCTGAATCGTCCTCGTTCAGCTGTGAAGAACGAGGACAAGCTTGTTATAATATGTTAAAGTAAACAAGAGTGAGTAGTGTAGTAATAAAATAAAGTAATGTAGTATGTGTTGCTATTGCAACACGAAGTTGAAAGTATGTTTAAAATCGCAATAAATAATCGTATCCTATTATCGTACACAATTGACATAATGACATAATCAGTTTTAATCGTATTTTATGCTATAATCTAATGCTTTGCAAGCCAAGTATATTACAAAAAAAGCAAAATTAAAAAATCCCTAAAAATCGTGTTCTGTAGCCGTCCGAGTGCTATTGCCTGTTAAAAACAGTCCAACAGTTCTTTCCGGACTACATATTAGTTTAAATTTAAACTTAAACCTTACCAAGTTTACTGTTACTGTATATTATGGTTTTAGTTTAAAATAAAAATATAACCATTTATGTAAAAGAACCATAAAGCTTCTAACAACTCCCCGGTCTCTAAAAGCTTCCGGGGTTCTTCAATAACTACCAAGGTACCTAATAACTCCCAGCGTCCTTTACTTTCAATCAAATGGAGATGATGATTTTTTGTTTTTTACGCTGGTCTCTCATAACTCCTGGGTCTGAACCAAAGCTTCACGTAACTCCCCCCGGGGGGTATTAGAAGGTTAACGGTGCATACGTTTGAAAATGCATTACAAATCATACATCTCGTTCTACAAGCGTTATTTTTCATTTTTATATTTATTTCATGTG
Source organism: Dicyrtomina minuta (assembly GCA_949802685.1). Classification (NCBI taxonomy): domain Eukaryota; kingdom Metazoa; phylum Arthropoda; class Collembola; order Symphypleona; family Dicyrtomidae; genus Dicyrtomina; species Dicyrtomina minuta. The sequence continues at coordinate 5,548,226 of OX461811.1, read as the reverse complement.
GCAAAAATATAGTGATTATATTTTTTTATTTAAATTCCGATATCGGTTACCGTACGGCAGACAGGAAATATACGACTTTCAATAAGTGTATAAGTTTTTTATTCAGGTGGTTTGTTTCCTCTGTTTCTGACTTTTACATTTTTGTGTTACATTAAAAAAGTATGTATCATTGTTTTTTGTAGGTCCGCTGTATTTTACAGTACCGTGCATAACGTTCATATGCAAAAAAACACTGTATTTTATTTATTCTTTTTAAAATTTCTCTGAAACCAAAGCCGAGGCCGATGCCAAACCCGAACCCGAATTTGAGAGGATTTTCTTTCCATAATATTGAGTCTAGCAAGAACAGTAAACATTTTGATTTGATGAGTCATCCTCATGAAGATTTAATCGATTTGATGACAAATGATCCGATTCCCAAAGACCCGGAGTTTGAACAATTTTGTGAACAAGTTCTTCGAAAGCACACTGAACTCCTTCTTTCGATTTAGCGCTCGCTTTAATAAAGAGCATGTGTGGCGACGGGCAAATTGGTGTCCTTCATCAGGACCTACTACTCGATCCTTTAAAAATATGCACATTAAAAAACAAAAAGGTCGAAGCAGGTTCTTAACATCAACGAATAGTTAGTTTATGTGATTTATAATTTGAAATTAAGTAACTTGGTGGTTATATTTAAGTACTTATACTTACTTTGTCAATCTTACTTCCAGCAAGCATCTTGAAAATATGAGATTTGGTAGAATAACTATTTAATTCCTGTTGCCAGGGTTCGAGTCTTTCAAATGAAGATCGTAAGCTTACATCGTACACAAGGATTGCACCTGAAAGTTCATAAATAAATCACGTTAGCAGCAATGTGCGATATGCCAGTCGAAATCTTGAAATAAACATTAATTTCCATTAAATTTAAACACAAATACACCACTAATTAACCAAGCCGTCATTATCACATGCGTAAAATTGAAATAAATCTTGGTTTTAAGTTTAGTAATGATGAAAACCCTTAAGCGTCTGTGTAGTAGCTTGAAGTAGGAGTTTGAAATGGTTCCTGACCAGCAATATCCCAAATGGCAAGTTTGACAGGATTCCCATCTACATCCAATGCCTTCACTTTGAAATCAACTCCAATTGTGGCAGGCTGGTTAGGGTCAACTACATCTTTAGTCAAGCGAAAAAATAAAGTATAACAAAGCATAATAAATCATAGAGAATAAAACTAACACGTTTAATTAAACTAATTAAAAACAATTGAAAATAACACCATGTACAATGAGCTACGGGCGATGGGTTAAATAAAATGGACTGCAATGACTAATAGTATAGTAAAAAATCTCTATAAAAGTAGTATGTAATATAACAAAATATAACAAACATGACGAATCAAGAATCAACACTTATTTTGATTAATTACAAATTATATCGGTTGTTGTTGTTGCTCGTAATAACTATTGATTATTACTTATTTTCAATTTTACGAGACTTACCTAGATTTTCCAACCCCACTTTGTTCAATGATTAGAATCTTAAGTGTGATTAGTATTTCGTTAGATAGGCTTGCCATTTTTTAATTTGTTGAATGTTTATTATGCGGTTGGCTGTGCTGTAATGAACTTTGAACTTCTTACGATTTAGCAATATCAAGAAACATTTGATATTCAAGTAGATTACGACACAATTGAAAATCTCCAAGCCTGGGAAATTAGTTGTGATTTGAAGGACATGTCATTGCCTCGAAAAGAAATATGTCAATGGTATAACCACCTATCAAAATTTCGTGTGAAATCAGCAGAAGAATGTGGATACGCCAGCGTCAATGCAGTTCCCCCTGGAAAGACAGCAAACAAGTATTTCTGTTCCCAGATTGTTGATTTTTTTTTTAACTGTATGCCTCAATAACACCTTTGTGGGCTAGCTTTGCCTATAAGGCAGTAGGTGTATCCTATGCAGCAGCTACTACAGGGCTACAAGAATTTCTATTTGGTGTCACTAAAAATAATCTTATGAACTATAATTGAATGACGTTGTCCGAGTTAGCCATGAACAATAAAATCAAGACATTTGAATTCATGAGAAAGATGATTGGTTTACAAAATCATTTTCCATTACGTAGGCAAAAGCGAGTTCAGGCTTCAAGTGAAGAAGAACCACATCCGGAAAGTCCAAAACCAAAAACGACAAAATTAGATTTGAACGAACGAACGTAAGTATTCTCGCAAATCACTGCAAAATGCAATAATGTGTGTCTACTTTTTATTTAAATAAAACCAAACAAGGTAACTTTATTTCAAGTTTGTTTTTTTTAAGGAAAGAATATACAGAAAAATGGGGCATAAAAACACGAAACAAGCGAATGTATGGTAATGTGACAAATAAAAAACGATGTTTGGGATTTTGAAAAGCGATGTCATCAACCCAGTTGATCCTGCAACAAGTTTTTCTCGGCCAGCCTCTACAAAACCAAGCACTCGTGGCACTAGGTAAATAAGATTTATATTGTATGAACTTGAAACATTCTTTTAGCTCATTGTAAGAGTCAAAAAAGTAGTTACTGTAGCAATAAATAATAAGTGTTTAAACCTAATTGTTGTTTATGAAATGTATTAGGATTACCTCTGCTAAGTACAGCGCACAAAACTTGATAGTAGGAAGATCCAACGACTACATTGTTCACCTAGAACAAGTTGAATCGTGTTTAAATAACGAGTATATTGGAACCTTCTTGATAGACGTTTGTGCTGACCTTCTAAGGAACAAATACTGCTCAACTTCTAAAGGAATACTTTATTTGTCATGGCATACAGTTGTTAAACATGCTGGGATTTGGAACACATATGACACAAGCGCAGGAGTAGTGGAAAATGCTCTTGCTCAAGGAAAACCAATTAAAATTGTGGCAACGATTGTGAACTGTTCTGAGCATTGGGTTCTTTTTGTAGCTCACAGGAACGATTTACAAATTTCTATTATTGACACGCTTAGAAATCATGTGTCCCCTGCAGACATTCTAAAAGGAGCTGAATCTTTGATACACATATTAGATGTAATATACAGCATTAAAAAATGGAAAGTTGGATTTGCTGCTAATAGCTGTAGACAGGTGAGTATCAATTAATAAATTCAAAATCTTAGCATGAGCTAGCCTAATTAAGATGTGCAGTATTTATGTAAAAATCTATGTTTTTAAATATTTAAAATTCAAATTAATTGCAATTTACTGCTCTTTACATTTACAGAATGATTCTATCTCCTGCGGACCTGCGACGCTTTTCTATTTACAAAAACTATATGTACGACTTCCACTATGGAACACAATTATGAAACTTTACCACCAATTCCGCAAAACAATTATAAGGATTGTTATGTCTTCTACTCAAGAGGAAACTGCGATAATGAACACAGACAGAGAATTTGTAAACTACTTGTTGTAGGCGTTTGAAGTTAATAATGCAACTTTCTTAAGCTACAAAATAACAACTAAATAGAAAAAATTTATATAATTCATAGGGTAAAATATATTAATTGCTACAACTTTAGTGAATAGGAACAGTCAATTATATTATTATTACAACTACAACTAATCAAACCAAATTTACATATTTATTTTTGTTCCAGATCAACAAAGTGCTATTACTATTGTTAACCCTACTATTGTGCTCCCACTAGGTAACACGTCCTGTATTAGAGCTTTTTTACATCCCTTTTTAAATGCGACTTCAAAATGCTGATATTTTTAAATTTGTTTTTAATTGTGTATTAAATTATTCTGTGTGATGTACTACACAATCCACATCTAGAAAGGTAAGTAATTTGACAGCTCTTTAAATTTTGTTTGTATATTTTCCCCAACACCAAAAAATTTGTTTTCTTATATTGTAAACTCGTCAAATATAGTAAACAAGTGTTAAATAAATTAAAAAAAGCTAAATAGAAATATACCCTGCCTTGGATGCTTGTGTGTGGCAGTTTTGGCCAAGTACTCTGGCCCCTTGAGCCCTGACACTTAGCTCTCAACGGATTTAGCTTAGCCTAGTGTTAGTCTGTCTTGCATATAATTTTAGAGAAAATCCTTAGGGGGAATCCGTTTTTTTTGGTGTTGCCAGATTGTCGTCCTGGAAATTTTGAATCGTCCTTGTTCTTCACAAACGTAAATAGTTAACCTTTTATTCTTTACACTTTACCTTTTTCAGTGCTTTTGTTTATATCTTTAATAAAAATTGTAACTCCAGTCCAGCTCAAATTTTAGAGATGGACAGTTTTAATTCTCCACCCACAATATTACAGTAATTAAATTGTCGCATGTAAAGCACAGAGTCACATTTGAAGTCATTTATACATTTATGAATTATGTACTCTGTAGCCTACAAATACCAACTAATTAAGTACATTCTCTTTGCTGTGCCACTACAAACTAGAACGATCTAAAAAATTAAACAGTTTGCAATTATTAAATTAATGCTATAATTATGTAATTAGGCATATGATTCTGACACTTCAACATAGAGGAAAACTTTTTTTGTTCATTTCAAAGCTTCATCTCTTGATCTTGTGAAGATACTACTATGATTTTGTTTAATTCTTTTCAATGAACAACAAACTATTTTAATACCCGTGAAGTAACAACAACAGCCACTGTAAATAAATTTAATATTCTACAATAAGTTTAAGTGATATATTCATCTCTTACACTTTTAAACACTTTTAGTTATCATCTACGGGAATCTTCATAGCAGATTTCAATTAAAAACTATCCATTAAGTGCCCATGTAAAAAATTGTATATTTTAAAATGGGTGTGAATTGGTTTACGCTTAAATACGTTTAAACTAATGAACATATCCAACACAGTATATGTACATATCACATACATAACTGATAACTTAAATAAAACGCTCTGAGCAACTGAAATTCAACCATGTAGGTTTCGTAACGGTGACTCACTGGGCTCAAATATTTCCCTACGTCCAATCAATACAACTAAAAAGAACAACTAATTAATTTTTAAATTACATTCATATTTTTAATAATACACATAATTTATATGCAGCAAAATTATGCATCGTATACTGAGTCCTGTGGGCTATCGTCGTTGGACGACAGTGTCAAGTTTATTTTAATAAAGTTGTCTTTCTCTGGTGCTAAGTTTTCACAGTTGATTAGTCACACCAATTCCCAATTTTATACGTTATGACTAATGGTATGTATATGTGGTAGTCTAGAAGACGATTAGTTAATTGGACCAAAAGGCCCAGGCCACAAGTCCAGATCTCCTGGCCTAGTCCACACACGTCAGTCCACAAGCCGCCGTTTCTCTCTCTCTCCTTTTCTTTTCCTGGACTAGTCCAGCGGAAGAAACTTAAACAAAATAGTATAATAATTCATGCACAGCTGCTGCAACTCAATAATTGAATGTCCAAATAATAGGAGATGACCATAAACAACAAATAATTTCAATTTACTTATTTTATTTAACACATCACCTTGAATAACTCAAAAATGAATTTACAAAAATGGAATGTTTTAATGACGTCATATGTGGAAGAACCTTTTTGAGAACCTAAGCAAGGAATACATAGCACAGCATAAAACAGAGATTCTGGAAAAATACTGACTTAACTGCATCAACATGGACGTTCAACAAATGCAGAGCTGCAGCTCTTCAAGACACTATGCCCAACTGAAGACACATGCCCTGAGATCAGAATACTTTGAAATGGGCTTGGCCTGGAACATGGTAAAGTTTGTACTGAACTTAAAATCTGGCTTACCAAGAATCGTCTTGAGAGGAAAAACCACCAACCTCAACAAAATGAACAAAATCTGTAAACAAGAGGGAAACTCAGACTGCGACCTGTGTGGGAGGGAGGTGGAAGACACTCCATATAATGCTCAACTGCCCGAATTATATACCACCTAAAACTAAGTTTCTTAAAGAACTGACTGAGAAAGGACCTTGTAGAAGCAGTCTTACCTAGGAAATATTTAGCTGCTATCCTGATGCAAGAGGATTTGAACAACTTTTAAATTTCTGGGATGAAGCCTTGAGGATTAGAAACTTCTACTACGAATGTACCGAAGAAGGATGAGCTGACTACCTATCAGAGGACAAACTACCTTCCTTTCCCTCCCTAAAGAATATCAACTGACGAATACTATCATATTTATACACTATTTCCTATAACCTATCTTATCACCGCAAATAGCTAGAATAATATTAGCGCAACCTCTTTTTGTAATTTTATGTAATTCTCACTTAGTACAATGAAAGATTAAAAATTGCTTAATCCAATGCTTTTAATGTTTTATGCTCTATTTGTATAGGTACGATAAAACCAGGAATAATTCAACGTGGAATCACATTACCTATTAATTAATGCACTATTATATTAACATATTTTAAACCAAGGATCAATTTATCTCAAATAATCAATCTGTAAATAATGAATGTTGTATGGGCTGAGGCCAAATCGTTCAAATGAATAAATTATTATTATTATTATTATATAAATAGTTATTTCGATTTTAAACGGTGTATCCTTTGTGTGTACCCTCATTTAGTAAACCTGATCGAAATTCCGATTTTTAAATTTCGCGGGAAATTGAAATAAAATTTACTTTCTATAGGGATAGTAAATAATTTTTGTTTCGGCTCCCATACTCCCATCTTTTCAAGGCTGCCTAGCGACATTATGCAACTATGCGGCCAGGGCAAGTCCATACCAAGTCCAGGGGAAGTTTTATTTCAATTTTCCAATTTTTGTTTTATTGTTTTTTGTTCATATTTTAAAACTGTAGGTAAAACTCCAGGATAATATCTGTGGACTGGACGGTACGGTATTGCCGACAGTCGACAGTATACTGAATTTATTGAAAGCTGAGATGAGTTAGATATGGTGACGTGACAGGTTTACGGACACTTTCCACTTGGACATTTTCCTCCCGGACAATTTCCTCTAAACTTTGAACTACGGACATTTTCCTCCTAGTATCAAATCACACTAAAATAAACTTTAGCCTCACTTTGCAAACAATTTATGCATTCGTACACAATCTGAAAAATATCTAAAATTTATAAACTGAATCTCCCATCATCACCACATTCTTGTTCCGCAGCCATATCTGAAAGTCAAGCAACAAAATTACCTAATAAGGTGCCACTCATTGTAAGTGTACAAGCTGACATGCACGAATATTCATATATGCACGATAATCTTCCTCGTCAATTTAATGCATTATCGTAGATTTACGAAAAAAAAAGCTTTACAAAAATGTAGGATGAATAAATAATTGTAGTTAAAGTGTTTTTCGTCTTCCTGTGACTTGTAATTGTAATTTTATTATTTCAAGCTCGAAAATTAACACAAGAAAATTTCAAACGAACGCAATATCCTCCCACACCCCTCGTCAACAATGTTACCCTTCGGGTAAATCCTCGCCTCTGAGACCCACTCACTCCCCTAAATGATGACCTTATTTGTGCACGCTCCCTTATTTAAATCGCCAACGCTTCCTGGTCATGTGATCACCACACAGCTCACACCCTGGGAAAATGCATTGTCTGAACGCTGGATTGGATTGTTAATTCTCGGAATGCCGCTCAGTATCCAGACGACCAGCTGCCGAAGAGGAATCTGTCTCTGCTCTGACTTTTTGTCTTTGCGACTTTTCAGTTGAGTTTTCTTTTTTTGAAAGTTAAGAATAGTGAATGTACTGAAGATTGTTCTCACACCAATTTCTGTCTGTATGTTGTTCCATTCGGATTTGCGAGTTCCGAATTTCGAGTTATTAGTTGTTATTCAGGAAAAAGTTGCTTACGAAGCAGAAACAGTTTTACAAAAGTTTGTTGACGCAGTTACTGTGGTAAAAAGAAGAACCGTCCGTCCGCAGCAAGTTAAAGCCGAATAAACGTCGCTTTGCTGTCGCGATTTTCCAGGCTTGATTATAAACCCCAGAGTCCAGGTATAGTTGTAGTTGAGTATTTTATTTCAACTATTTTCATTGCAATTTGAGCGCTACGTGATTAATTCTATAGGGAATAGAACGCACAATATACGAATTGTTTCTTCTTAGCTATTTGCATTTGCAGTAATTAGGCACTAGCGCCTTTATTTTATTAGTTACGGAATTTCCACGGAATTAGTCGCTACATTTAATTATGTACCTTCCTGCACACACTTTCGGTGTTAAAAAAGTTACGCTGTCGGTTAGTTGTCATTGTTTCAAACAGTTTTACATTTTGTTTTATTTCATTGGTTAATTAAAGGAGCAAATAATTATGAATTAGATCTTTATTTAACTTCCACCTACGAACCAAAGATTTTCCAAGAGTTTTGATTACGAACAGGTTGAAGTTGGTCAGGGGTCGTCCATTAATGATGTTATCGGTATATTATTGAGTCAGTATGTGCAGTCATGTATTTAATTATAACATGCCATGCCAAAGATTAGCGATTATTGGGTTCTAATAGCCAAAGACAGAGTGTTCGTAGGGCGCACAAGGCAGTATAGTTTACAATGACAACATTTATGGACTGCGCCTTATTTTAGGATCTGTCAGTTAGACTTAATTCATAGCTTTAAGTATGATGCAGTTTACACATTCAACTATACATGTTGATTCTTAATTTATTGTTTTTTTATTATTTCATAGAAGATTCAAGATTGACTCTATGATAGCTTTTCAAAAGAATTTAGTTTAATGTAAGGGATTGTTTCGGAAGTTTTTACGTGTTATTTTATTTATTTTGTCGGGGCTCTCTGGCTTTTAATGTTGACGCCGTCCCTGTTACTGTAATGGAGCCAAAGTCGACTGTCGCTGTTAACACAAATCTCAGGTGATTACAAAGTGCAGTGTTTTCCTTATTCTAAATATGACAATATTGTGTACACTGATCTAGTTGTGTGGGCTTACAGACCACGACCACAACAAACAAAATAAAAATTGTGCACTACACAGTTATGCATTTGCAGCTGTGCCACAGCCACAAAGATGATAATTGAAATGTGTTTTGAATTTAATTAATTGCAGCAATCCCGACAGGATTTGTTTTCATTCCTTTTCTAAATTATTTTATTTTTGTACAGAGACGACTCATTGAAACTGAATGAAGTGGTTTTGAGGAATGCAGAAATCCCGTCAAATTCAAAGGGATTGACTTCTCACCTTGAGCTGGAACCAGAAACCACGAAGAAAATGAAAAGCGACGATTCGCGATCTGAAGATGCTGACAATGATGTTTCACGAGTGACGCCAGGACCAGGATACAAATTAGGCGAAGACGTAAGAGTTAAAGGGGACTTTCAATATATGTTTTCAAAATCAAGTTTCAACAAACTCCATGCATTCCTTACAATGTTTTTTCCGTGATTATTTGGAGCAGGAACTGACACTCATCTTTAGCAATACTTGGCTTTCCACTCAAGACCTGTTGAACTTCAGGCTCGTTAGCAAATGTTAGAGGAACGCGGCCACGACTACTTTGCGCCAAAGGAATGCCTGCGTTGTTGAGCTGTGGGCGAAATCGGATTCCAATCCTTCCTCCGTCTACAAAAACAATGCAAAGTACACAGATAAAGATGCATTGAGTCAACTCACTGAGTAAATATCTATTTCGCCAGTGTTTTCAGCAACGGATTTTCGCATTATTATTTTAAATTTGAGGTTATCCTTTACCTCTCACACATACCCGCGTTCCCCAGATTTATCGAACTTTTTTAAGCTGCATGGGAACAAGATCAAGACACTTCGTCTGAACTGCAGTATAACTGCAAGATGTTTACTGGAAATTTTACAAATTTACGCACCCACATTGGAGGGTCTAAATTTGAGCGACGCAGACATTAGGGAGTCAGACAAAGAGGACGGCAGCGAGAGAACTGCTTTGAAGTGGACGTCGAAAGCTGTTTCACTTAAATCTCTCTCTCTCGGACGGTACCTGGGCCGGCAGAATAAAACTGAATTCCTTCGCCTGCTACTGTCATCTCTCCCCAAATTAGGCTGCATTGAAAACATGACACTGAACACGCTACACATGGTTTTGACAGAAAAAAAGGGGCACCTCACTTTGAGTTTTACATACGATCTTTGGGATGCATTTTAGGTTCCCGCTTCACAACTCACGAAATTTGTTTCGCTTAATCCTAAACCACAACTTTCAAAAGTTACTTTGGATTTGCAAGGCCAGTGGCCCTCTGCTGCTGATACAGTTATAAATTCACTGAATTAATTCATCGAGTTTTTTAAGGACGCAGTTCAAACTTTGGAGCTTTCTTGTTATATCGTCAACGTGCCTGGGACCGACTACTCAACATCCCGCCAATGAAGAACCTAAAATCATTTACTTTGAAGCTATGGACTGGGTGTAGAGACTATTTTGTTCCTGACGGTTGCTTGTGTCAAGCCCAGGAGTCTAAAATATTTATTGACGTCAGGGGAACAATGTTTCAGTTTCAAGATGGAATCTCCGCACAGAATTATTTTCCGAGTTTGATGGAAGTCCATCTACATTCGAGCCTTTCAAAATTCAACGCTGTCGGCCCCATGAGCTTCTTTTCGTTTATGTCACATACGGATAATACGGATGGCTCAGCTGGGCTTCTCTCCCAAAGTTGAGTGACTTTGTAATTAATTTTCTTCAAGGACGTCTCATAGGCAAGGAAGACGGAGACGCCGCGCTGGATGAATAACCTCTGAAATTCGTCTGCTGAATATTTTGAATAGGAATCTAAAATACTCATAAAAGTTTCTTTTCGTGATTTCTGCATCATGATATCGCCATATTTAAATGGTTTTTTACTCCTTCAGCTACTGGCTTTGCGGTGTTTGGAACAAAAAGTTCAACAGCACCTCCAATAATATTCCTAAAGGCATCAACGTATTTGTTTCCGTTGCTTCCGCCTAACTTATTAAATTTTCCTTCCCCGGTAAGAAGAAAAGATCGTACGAGTTCGTAAAATCTTTCTTTGGTATGTCAGGGTCAGTTGCTGCTTTTTCTATTTCGTTAGATTCTGCCATTTCTCACTGCTAAAATTAAAATTTTCAAATCAAATTTAATGTAATGGCTTAGGCACAATGATGGTCATACAATGTTTCTTAAAATTTAATTGAAATTCCATTAAAAACAGCAACTTAAAACGGCTTGCGACAAAATTCTTAAATAGCTTTAAAAGTAACATGTAACGCATTTTTAAATATTTTTAATAAAGAATCAAAAGTTGTCATTTTCAATTTCAGTCAGAAATAAAATGAGCCACATTTATTAAAAAAGTGAAGGTGAGAGATAAAACATGCCGCGTTTATTAGTAGCAACGATCGATGAAGAACAACATGTTTGTTTATGTCTGCACATCATGCAGGATGCTAAATCGAAAAAAGAACACCTTAGTAGCCAGAGAGTATGTGGTTTCAGAAGACGTCGATGACAACAACGCCTTTAATTCCAGTATAAATCACCTAAATACAGACACTAGTTGTCAAGTAAGTATTAATAATGTGCGTTTTGATAGTTTTTAGGTATACGTGATACTTTAAAGTGTTATTCAAGATTGTAGTTAAATGATGCGTATTGATTTTTTACAGAGCTGTGCTGTGACAAGAAGGCCAGGAAAAGGATATTTCCATTTAATAATTGCCTGTTGAGAAACTGCCCACAGGACACTTTAGACGCTCCGGAAAGAAACCCTAAAGAGGATAGTGACGAAGAAGAAAACAATGATTCAGATGAAGAAGGTAACATGTGTAAAAATTGAGTCAACCTGACTTTACTTAATTGAGCCTTACCCAATTAACAATTATCTGTTAACTACTTTTACATAAATTCGTTTTACTCTTGTACTTGTATTTTTGGTTTTAATTTTAGACAGCGATGTGTCAGATTTAGAAGACTATGACTAAGAATTCGATAGATATTCAGCTGATAAAGATGCGGACGACGAAGAGGGTGTGATAGAGCAGGAACAAGTACACAATTTGCCTATAGTATTTGTTACACTTCCATTTTCTGATGCAAGCTCCTGGGATATGACACTCTTACAAACAAGATCAATGTTCAAAGTGTTTGTGTCGGGGTAAAACTCCTTAACCTAAATTCCTAACAGTTTTTTTTTCAACTTATTCATGTCCAAGTTTTAACCTGTAAATAATGTTCATGTATGCAAAGTCAAAACTCATAATAATCCCTTTTTAAAATATTATTTTCCTCCAATGCTTTGTTTTGTTTTTGAATTAGCTTAGATTTGGTTGGTAACCTAGTCTAAGCTGAACTTCCAATTTACCCTATATTTATTGCAACCTAAATAAATGTCTAACTTATTATCCCACGAAAGAACATTAGGTCGTTAATACATACTACTTGACGCACACATATGGCACCCATCAAACACATTGTGGTACAATAAACTAAACTTTTACAATTCATAATATGTACCCTCTCAACTTTTATACGTTTTTGACTATAGTTTTAACAGACTTTATAAATTTAAAACGATTATTTTGTTTTTCTTTCCTTTCACACAGGTCATTTAATTATAAGGATATTTTGGGAGACACAGTTGTCATGTTAAAATCTGCTACGAGTTATTCCGAGACAAAAGCTATACCCTTGTCCCTAGAAGAGTCAAGCTTCAAAGTTATTCCCTCTCCGTTAAGATTTTAGGATTGGTCTTTCATCAAGTTTAATCTAATTCTAGTGGATAATTTGGCATAGCAGCTTATCAATACTTACATCAACAAATCGCTAAACGTCATTCTGAATTCTAACCAGCTAAATTTAACAGAGTTTCTTGTAGGCGAGTTAATGTCAAAACCATTAGAAGTGGAACGTTACAGAGGAATCAACAGACTAATGCTGTATTGAATGAGAGATACGCTCGAAATTTCCATGAAAACATTGTTATCAGCCTATTCTGTCATCTTTAATATCTTAACTTATTATCCAGATATGTCAGTGAAACAACTTGGGAAACTTGTTATGAATTTGGGGACTAATAGGAGACTTGCAAGTAAAAAAAACGCCATATTGCGCTTTGCTCTATACATGCAATGGCTCACAATTTGTATTAAAGGTCAACGTAAGTTTCGGGCAATGTTTTAAGGCAAGAGGACTACTCGAGAAGAGGCAATTTCAAATTTGGATCGTGACCCATGCACAATTTCTATCGGAGATTTAAAATTTAGAGGTTCTGATAAATATTGGATTCGTATTGCAACTATAGTAAAATCTAAAGTCAAGATTTACTGTTTCCCCTCCCTTTTTGTCACTTACGTGCAACGAACTCGACTGAAAAGAACTATTTCTCAATCTTTTAAAAACTAATTGGACACCGACTGAACTTGAGTATCGGAAAAGACTAGGCTATTGAAGATGCAGAGCGAATGTTGGCTAGATTGACAGATGAGGACGAGAAACTGCTTGTATTAAGTGATTTGGTCATCGTTGCACGACACTTTGATATACGGTTAAAGCAGATGAAGCGTCTATTGATAAAGACAATTACCCCTTTTGTGAGGAATTTATTATTTACCAATATGTCTTTCAGGTAGAATTCACTTCCAGGGGTAAACCCCATGCCCATCTTCTTCTATGGGTTCGTAACTTAAAATTAGTGGATGAAGCAGACGCAGGAGAGAAAGTCAAGCTCGTTATTTTTTGTAAAGAGTACATAACGACTAAATTTGTCCGAAGTCAAGCCCACCGACATACCCTTAATTGTTTTCGTGAGGAAAATTCGTCATTGTATGGCTGTAAAAAGAACTTTCCTCGTCTGCCTGTGAGGGAAAGTATGCTTGTAAAAAAACTGAATCTGTCAGCAATGTCTTACGTTGAAAACAAGGAAACAAAGGGGAATCTGCGACGAGTAATTCAATTTCTAAGCGACACCATCGTGCCTAACTTTAAAAGATTCACATTCGATGAAATGATAAGACAAGTTCAGTTAACTTATGATGAGTATATGAAGTGCGTGAGCATCAGCGTCAGGAAAGACGAAGTCGTCCCAAAGCGAGACCCTGGGGACACATGGATTACTCCCTATAATTCAACTGTGCGGAAAGTATGAAATTCACATAGATATCCAGGTGAAATAATTTAGTGAATACAAATTAAACCAAAGTATTCCGACTATCAAATTACCTTAAATTTTCTATTTACAAGTTTAAGTTTTTAAGGCTTATGTCAGTATTTTTCTTTGGGTTTATATTGTTATTATCCAACGCATATGTTACTATCGATTACGTATGCAAGCCTGTCAGAAAAGGTATTGTTCTTGAGATGATATAATTTTGCTGTAATCATCAACCTTTCCTGAAACGGCAGGCTAATGTGGAGCGCATAACTAAGGATATGGGATCATTTAGACGGGGTCTATTGTTGTGCATAAGTTCTCTCGAGGCGGCCTATTAAAACTGTTCTCTTCCTCTTACTTTAACGGGGACGTCGCATATTTTTATATCTACGAAAGTTGCCACTGAACGGACCGGAGTTTGGAAAAGAAGAGCAGAACTAGTAGCTTTGGAGGAGGGAAGTATAGACACCATGAAGCCGTCTTTATACGATCATTACATCGCCCGTCCTTTAGATTGGGAGGACAAAAGTCTAAATGGGGTGTTAAGCAACTCCACGTTCATGGGCAAGCAATCAGGTCTAGGATGTCTCCCACTTATCCCACTGCACAAAGAGTTCGACAAGGTAATTACTCAATTGACAACAATATGCTATTAGTTTATTTTTTATACTAAAAACCAAATTTGATTTAAATTTAATGCTAACATGTTGCACAATTTTTGACATTCTTTGTAGATTCGCAAAACACCGACAATCGTAGACACTGAGTATAGACCAGACAGTGATACTGATGACAAATTTTGAGAAAAAATTTTGCTATTCGCGGATTTTAGATTTGAACAAGTACACCTAGCGACTGGAAGAGTGTCTCTTCAAATCGCTATTTAGAGTTGCAAGATGACATTGAACGTAATATGACTTCTCACTTAACTAGCATCAACCCACCAAATTGACAAAGTGAACGAATACAACAAGTATGTAAGTTTTAATTTAGGTGATTATAGGAGCATGAGGGACACATTTATAAAATGTGAAACGTAAGCAATTTTTAAAAAGTTTGTATTTTTTTAACAATTATTATATACAAAATATTTATTACTACTATACTATTATCGTACGTAAGTGCTCAACGTACTAAGAAATCGTAACCTTATCTGAAAGTATTAGATATTTGTGATAAATTTAGTTGTGTGAAACTCTTAGAATATTTTAAAAATTCATAGAATATAATCCTCTTAAAGATATCAGGAATGCATATGCGTTAGCATATTTAGTCAAAGTTCAGTTTACTGTTTGAGTAGTTTTGCATGTACTTTCTAAGAGAATTGTATGCATGTTTTTTTTGACACAGTATAGATTTAAATTATCTAGTATAATTGTAAAAGGCAGGTTGAAAATGTCAATTTCTGTAAGATTTTGGAGTTGACTCGAGACATGAAGCTAAAGTGATGGTCTTTAAGTTTTAATTTTAAATTAAATAGTTAAACGATTTAAGTCTAGCAGCTAGTCGATGTGTTGTTTAAGTCTGATTTTATCAAAAACATAGAGTTTGTACTCTGTTTAGTGTTGATTTTTAAAGTACGTTTTTACGTTTCATTTTTAATTATATTTTTGTCTTTTTGAGTGAAGTGATAGTACAGCTTTAATATATTTTGTGTCAATTATTAATATAAAACAAGTTTTATTGTTTAGTTTTAGAAATTTTATTCTCTGTTCTAGTAAGATAGTGCAATTGTTAATTAAAATTTAGAGTTATATATTTTTAAAGTAGCAACGATAGTTTAATTAGCATGTTTCATGTTGCCTATGTCATATAGTTTTACATTTTTGCAAAAGTATATTATATTGTTTCTTTTTAGTTTTTAAATATAAAACTTTGACCTGAGCATAGTAAAGTTAGTTTTGTGGACATAATTTTTATCAGTATTTGATATTTTTGTCAATAAAATTCTTGTCAACTCTCATCAGTTTTAATATAGCTAGTCATAATTTGAATAGCACCTATTGTTTCATTGAAAGTGCAATGTAGCAGTACAATTGTTAGTGGTTTACACATTGTAGTGTTTAAAAATGTAACAATTTACCAATTTGTGATTCTTTGAAGAAGAATAAATTAATAAACAAACGAATATATATTTGAACTTTATTTATTTATATGTACGTTACAAGTACTAAAGATCGAGCACCTATAAAAGATGCTTTTAAAGCAAACTCATTTATTTTGACATTAGGTGAGATTGTCTTCATAAGTGAAACGTTGGGAGCGTCAAAGTTCGCTTTACCTCGAACCATGGGATGAGTCCCACAGAGCCTTTATTGTGAAACTAACAAGAGAATGCCGCCGCATGTACTCTCTCGATTTTAAAACCAATACCCATAATCAATTGGGCCGCACTTGGTTACTACAGATCCAAAGTAACTCGATTGCATTTTGCTCCGTTCGCTCACAATCACGCGCCAAAATTCAAAAAAATCGATTTTCTGCAACTTTGCAACCATAGCTGGGCAAAAATATTTGACTCACGCTCACCTCATGAGGGGTACCTACAAAGGAGCATGCACTCAGCCTCACCCTCACGCTCACACCATCTAAAACTTTCGCTCGCACTCACCCTCACGAGTGTCATTTTCAAATACAAGGCACTCACCCTCTCCCTCATGATGCATGCCTCACCGTTTAATGCAGAATTACAAAAATCAAATAAATGGCAAAGTAAAAGGGGGGTAGAGTTTAAAGTAACAAAATTATAAGCAATATTATAAGGTAAATAAAGCAAAAACGGCCTTAGACAGCGTACTACATACAGTATTTTTCTAATTTATAAATACGAAAATGCAAATTTCATCTGCTTACTGCTGCCGTGAGATGAGCGATGAGTGAAACTTGCATGTCCTCACCCTCACCCTCATGAGAGGTTTGCTGGGTCCTACTACACTCACCGTCACGGTGATGGGTAGACAAAATTTAAATCTGCGCTCGCACTCATCCCTCACCCTCACGGCAATGAGGCTGAGGGTGAGCGCGAGGCATGCCCTCAACCCTCATGAGGTATGCCCACCTATGTTTGCAACCCTGTAGCTTCTACGATGTTTGTCCGATTTTCAAAAAAATTGAAGTTTTGTGATCTCTAGGACATTGTCTTAAAATAAAAATTAGAACTTTTATAATTAAAAAAATTTTTTTTTTTCCGAAATTTTTTGGAAACCCAATTTTTTTTAAGGCACTCAAAATACCCCAATTTTATAAAAAAAATGAACATTTTTTAAATTTTATTTAACTTTTTAGATAATATCACAGAGATCACAAAAATACAAATTTTTTGAAAATCCGACCAAAATTGTAGAAACTACGGGGTTGCAAATTTGCAAAAAATCGATTTTTTTTAAATTTTGGCGCGTCATTGTGAGCGAACAGCGCAAAATGCAGTTGAGTTACTTTGGATCTGTAGTAACCAAGTGTAGCCAAATCTAGTATGGGTATTGTTTTTAAAATCGAGAGAGTACATGCGGCGGCATTCTCTTGTAAGTAACCCACCTCGAAACAATTAACGACTATAAGTATTTTTGCTGATACCCAACAACACATTCTTTAGATGCTTATTATATGTGTACATTTAGCGCAATTTAGAACTTCGCAAAATGTACATTTTTTAATATTAGCAAATAAAGATTATTTAAAGACAAAATATATGGATAAATTTACATTATCTCTTCATTTAGCATCTGAAGAGTTTAAAGAATTTAGTTGTAAATCAATGTTTCTTTCATCTTTATTTCAAATTTGTAGGTACGAAGGATTCAAGTATTTACATTTAATAAAAAATGTGGCTTTAATAAAATTTGTCATTTGAATGACTCAACATGGTATTTTGGAATTTATTCCAGTAATAAATAAGCAATGTCGATATTGCATTGATAAAGCAAAAAAAATGTATGGTCTTTTATGTCAATAATAGTATTATACTGTATCATCCACAGTCAGTGCCTGACTGCGTCTATTACTGTTTACTTTACTTTTTGCTTTTAACTTAGTTGCTGTGGGCTGGGTTTGTTTCTTAATAGTCGAAGAATGAACTATTTGAGTTTTAGCGTTAGCATAGCCCCACTCTAGCCCAGCCTCCGCATTACAAATCTAACTGGTCGCATCCAATTATCATGCGGGATTATAAATACCTATTTAATACGGGGTCAAAACTTAATTATATTAGAAATAAAAATGCTAACTAATTAATATTAACATTATACACATTTTATTAGATTTCTAGATAATAATAATAAATACTTTAGTCGTAGTTAGCTAGTTAATGTCCAAAGCCGTTTGTAATGGGTGATATTGTTCATAGTAGGTTTAGCTTAGAAATTAGTCACAAGGCAGCATTATCGTACCGATAATCCTCACTGAATTGCCTTTAGAGCTTGGAGCTTTCGTATGAAAGTTTGTGTTGATGCTCTTGTATGGCAGTTTGCCCTTTAGTGACTGGTTAGTAGTTTCTGGACTTCTTGTATGTGTCCTTTAAACTACACCATCTCACTCTTTGTACTTAGCTGTATCAGCTAACTGCTTTTCTCACAGTTGAGTTTAACTCTACTACCTGTGTACTTTGTGTGTTGCAGGTTATTGTGAGATATTATCGCCTTCCCTTTGGAAGCCGGGTCCTGTTACTGACTGCACCATAGTGCACTCTTGGACCACCAAGCTTCTATTGAAGCTTTACGTCACAACCTTTGTTGTCACTATCATTCTCTGGCCTACGCGCCAATAATAAAGATTATCTTCGAAATTAAATTATCTCTTTCCCTCATTAGACAATATCGCAGTTTTAGGTTATGACAAAACTTTCTCTTTAGCCGCTAGATCGCGCTTGCGCTCACTTTTAGGTTTTGGAAGCTAAGCTTTATTTATTTAATATTAAGTGTATTTGCGCCCTTTATTATTTATCAAATTTCTAAATACACTCAGAAATTAAGTTGCTTTGATCAATTGAGATGGCGCGACTTGTCTTATTTTAATGTTGGCAACGCCGTTGGCTTTATTTATACTTGTGTTAATATTGAGTGAAGTCGTTAAATTAAGGAATCAATAAATGACAGCGTCAACCTTGTTATATTATAGCATAAACCATATCGCTCTTCACAAACTGTCTAACGTTATTGCATAGGTTTGTGTAAATTTACTTATAAAAAATCATTATTATAACTTAATTAAAATAATAATATATATATTTAGTTAAATCTGGTCCAACATAGATTATAGCGAAGCGAGAATCAACCTATATACTTAGCCTAAAGTTTCAGTATTGCATCATTTTACCAGAGATAAGGCGTACCGTTACAATACAATGTAAAAATAAATGTCATTTGTTGTATAACGAGTTTATCTAATTGTTTTTATGTATTTTATTTTTGACGGTTTCTGTTTCCCAGTTGTGATTTTTAAAAAGTTAAAAAGGAAAATAGGCGACGATGAGAGCAAGAAGAGTGAGGAGGAGGTCAACAAACAGGCAGCAAAGAAAACTAAGACATGGATTAAACGAGCAGTTAAGAGAGATAAACGCGAGAAAAAACGGCCAAAGCTAATGATAAGGACTGCTTCGAAAATGCCTAAATTCGTGTGGACACGAGGTTTCCATGGTTATTCGAAGGTTTGTTTTAATAGCAAGTAAATACTGTTAAACAAATAACTTGTCATTATATATATCGTAATACATGATGCATATTTGAATTTTTTTTAGATGCCTGTGGAGAATTATAAAGGCCTTCCAGTTATGCTTAACTACTTGCAGCAAGAAGAAATACCGGAAGAAATAGAGAACGTCTCTTCCAATGATGAAGCTGAGGATACAACAGAATCTAAGAGTAGTAGTACTTTTTCGTCTGAAAGTTCTGAGATGAGCGACTGAGAGGTGGAAATTCAGAAATTCATAAGAAATGCAATGAGAGTTTAGGCCAAGTTAAAGCAGAAGGATCAGCTCAAACGATTACAAGCTGTAAGTTAATCATTGAAAGACGTGTAAAAAGGTTTTAATTAAAACAATTTTTTTCCTTAATCATTATAACTTTGGTTCTTTCAAGTGTGTGTATTGTTGCATCTTTGCTTTGATAATCAATCACCAAGTAAATATTTTAATAAATAACACTTTTTTGTAGTCTGCTTCAAGTAAGTCAGTCAAAAAAGGTGGTAAACATTGACCAACTCTAAATCCTGTCCTAGTGCAACTCCCAGCTCCTGCCACTACCCGGCCTGTCCCTCTGATGAATGTCAATGATGATTCTGAACATGATGTTAGTCAGGATGTTCGGAATAACGAGAGTAGGATTGCACGCCAATAGTTTTCCAGGCTAAAGAACCCAGAAAGTAGTGATGGTCAAGCTGCTGGTCCGAGCAATGCGATTGCAAATAATAAAAGGCTGATGCCGGGTGGTATTGAAACTAATACCCAATTAGAAGCAGAGCAGCAAGCAATATATATTGATATTCTTCAAAGAAATGAAGCTGCTACTTCTGCTGCTGCTGCATTTCCTGCTCATCTTCACGTAAGTTTTTTAAATGTTCAAAATGTATGTTAAGTACTACTACTAAGTATTTTTAAAAAATAACATATATACACAGTAACATCTGGTACTAATAGTTATTAAAAAAATGATTTACGTGTTTTGTATCTGTAAATTTGAGGTCAACAAGTGCAATTCTTTCGGGATGCAGTTACTTAGTGAAAATGGTAAAATTGGCAAAAAACATTCTGGTTGGGGCAGCTTCGCAGTTACTATTGAACGCTGAGTTTTCTAGTGGTACTCTAGACATAAGTGAAATCATTGGGAATAGCCGATTCGAAAACAAACAACGAGCAATCTCTATGGAAATTCAGTGTAGGAATGATGCGTCTACTGTTGCTGCTCTGGCTGCTACAGAACTTGATGTAAGTAATTAAAATGCTAAAATTGTATTTGAAATACTTTTACAAATAAGTACAAAATACAATATATGTATACATTAAAACTTGTTTGTAATTCTTATCATATAATATGACGCGCATTTTGTATTTAAGAATTCTAGGAAAGTTTGAGTGATAATTTTGAAATTCCGGTGGCCAAGATTGAACTGTAAAATGTGGTATATACATAATTTTGAACGATGTAGATGATGATAGAAAATGTTTTATTTGAATATTTTGTAAAAGTGCCCAATGCTTTGTGTACGAGTTTTAAAAGGCTCCAAAACGTTCCATTTGCTTGCTTTTGGAAATTGTAATGTTTAATTTGCATGATTTTTAAATGCGTAATATGTTCCATTTACATATTTTTGAAATATGCAAAATTCTCTTATTATGTAGGTGCATGTTCTTGAAAATTGCAAAATATTCTATTAACATAATAATAAGGTCATATTACTCTTAGAATAATTATTTTAAATAGATAGCGCATTTTGTTCGTGACTGTAAATAGAATTGGGTCATTTTGATTCTTTACTCTCGAAATAGTGTTAAATGTGGCACTGTTATACCCACTACAGTTTTACTGACATTAAGCCTGATTATGAAAATGCTGATATTTGATATAGAACTCGTTGAATGAATAAATATAGCAATTAGATTGATGGCTCTGTAAAACAAGGGCAGCAAAACTATGAGAGGTCGTGCTAAATTAATAATTCTAAGGCTACACCAACTAACTGTTCAATTTCATTAAGATACTAACACAATTTACATCAATTTATTTCAGATGATATTTAACACATTGGATGTAGCTAAACAAGGTAATTGTCCAGATTATCAAGGCCATAATGGCAGTTTACAGTAGTTGCGATTTTCCTGCGCTGTTACCAAGAAACACGGATAATGGATCGTCTGCCTCCTTATTTATTGGAAATCTGTATCTTTAACTTTGGTTATCAGAAAACAAAAGAAAACATGTTTCGGTAATCAACTCAAAAATGCACAAAAAAATTAAAGGTGCACAACGTTGAGCACGAAATGTGCAAAAAATAAATTCGGAAATTTTAAATTGGAAACTGAAGCAAGAAACAAAATTAATACTACACAGTTACTTAAAGTGTTTAGAAAAACACAAACAATATTTGCTTCCAAACATTTTAAATTCTATAATATTTGAATTTTGTTGAATTTGCTACAAATCAAGTTATAAATTGTAGAAGGAAATTTCATAATTATATTCCAAAACACTTAAAATTAGGTTCAAGTAGAAATTAAATCCGAATTAATACAGAAACAAAAATAATCAGTCCTATTAACTTTTAATCACGTTTTTTTAAAACAAACAATAAAGAAACTAATGAAAAATAATGGGCAACGTAAAAGGAAACCCACCTGTTTCCAGAAGAAACGTGCCATCCAAATCTTTTCCATCCCATCCTCCAAAAACAAAAACTCGGTCGTTGAGAGCAACGCAGCTAAAATTAATACGAGGAGACGGACGCTGTCCATTTGGTTGCACTTCTTTCCATTCACGAGTTTCTGTTTCAAGTGAATCATATTTGTAAATTAACTTCTTATTACGTAACAAGGGCACTTCAGGCAGTTAATAAGAAAATACAAAAATTAAACGCTTGGATAGATTAGGTATCTGCATACACACGATTAACCTTCAATTAATTTATGCGAAAATTATTGTTTTTGATGTTTTTAAACTGTTTATCCTATTTAATTTTTACCACATCAAAGGAACTCGTAAGCAAAGTTTAAAATAAATAACATGAAAACAAAGCCACACAATGAGAATGAAAAACTTAAAGTAAACTCACGAGGGTTATAATAGTAGAGGTCGTTCAAGAAAGAATCTAGATTATCAGATCCTCCAAAAACAAAGATGAGTCCATTGTGCATAACTAAAGAAGAATGATGACATAACAAACAAAAACATCTTCAACTTCAACTCAAATTGATTTTATATCTCGATTTGAATACATATCGTCAGTTTCTTTTTAATGCAGAATACTGTTACAAGTTTCATTTGGTTTTACATGCAGAATGACTATGTCGACTCTGTGGAGTTGTTCCACTTGTTTCCGGACGCGTTCATTCCTTCGTAACTATGTCGAAGCAAAAGAGGTCATTTAAATACTTCTTTGCCTCAGAATCCAGTCCGCCAAAAATAAACATGAATCTGTCTTTGTATACTGTCGCGGTATGACGTCGACGACTTGACGGAGCAGTGCCCTGCAAAGCAGTGAAACGAAGAAAAACAAAATTAAAAACAAGAAGAAGCAGTTTAATGTTAATATTGCAGCAAATTTATTCGTGAAAAATGTGATTTACTTTTGCTGCAATTGTTGACCTGTAATGACCAATAAAACGTGTCCAGGTCCAGAGAATGCAAATCATTCGGCACTTTAATTTCATCGTTGTATCCCCCAAACACGAGCATCTGATTTCCTATAGCAACAGCTGAGTGCGCACAGCGAGCATCCCGAATCTTTCCAGTCACTTCCGGTTTGTCCTACTTCAGTGTCTCAGTGTTGAAGCGGAACGTTGTGTTTGATCTTGCGTATGATTTTGTCTCTTGACCACCGAATATGATTACAAATTCGTTGTAGGCAACAGCTGAGTGTAAATGTCTTTGACTCGGATTTGATTCTTTCTTTTCAACTGATAACAATTTCCATTCCATTTCCTGTTTGTTGACATTCAAAACAAAAGCGTCAAGATGACCGTCTCTAGAGTACGTTGGATGTCCACTTCGATTCCGTCCCCCGAAGGAATAAACTCGATTTCCGACAGCCACCGCTGCATGACGTGATCTTGGAGGAAATCCAGGGACTTAATTTGACCACCGCATCTGCTGCATCAATAATTACGTTGTTTATTGAAAACTAAATCATTTAAATTTATCGTGTAGTTTTTCTTGGTAACCTTTTGTGGAAGAACATTTAAAGCAACATCTTCTTGACCATTAACTCTTGAACTTGAAACTGATCTCGTCTCTACTGGAGTCTGCAATGAAATCGAAATAACAAAATGCTGGGTTATTAATTTACCTTTTTCAATTAATTTCTTTTACATTTTGGAATTTCTTTCTTTAGACACAAATTCTAGAAACACACATGTAACACTTAAAAAATTACTTTTTCTATTGCTCCTTCTTTCGGAACTTTGTTCAATACTTTAACGGTTGGTTCCATGCAATTATAAGGGAATGAATAATCCAATCACCTGTTCCTTCAGTGTAACAATGAAAAGGGGAGCGCCGTTGTGCTTGAAAATATTGTGCGCGTGAATAGCGGCGCCGCATGCGACAGCCTCGTCCACGTCAACTGATCTGAGAAGGCGCCTTCCTCCGAAATATTCCTCGACTACCTGCTGCACTTATTTGGGAATTTGAGTGGAGCCTCCGATCAAAATGACTTCGTCGATTCCGCTTTTCTCCAAGCGCCACTTCTTTAGAGTTTCGTCCACAATTTTTATGCTTTTCGCCAGAAGATCTTGAATCAAATTTTCAAATATTTCCCGCGTTACTTTGATGTTCATCTCTGCGTCCCCATGAACGTAGTCGAGCGAAACATTGAGCCTGCGAGTTGTGAACAGGTGACATTTCTTTTTCTCTGAGTCTTTTCTAATTCTGCGGAGCGTCTTTGCGGCTTTCTTGCGAACGTTTGCGTCTTCAGATTTTCTTCCTTCGAATAAATCGATGTTGTTTGTTTTCTTGAATTTGCTGATGCAGTACTCCATTAATAAATCATTAAAGTCTTCTCCTCCGAGTCTGTCATCTCCACCGGTTGCTATGATCTCCACTTGTCTCGTGGTGCCCTATCGGAAGACAGTCACGTCAAAAGTCCCGCCTCCGAGATCGTAAATAAGACACGTTTTCGTCTCGTGACTTTCAGCGGTGGACTGAAGACCGTAGGCAATGGCAGCAGACACGGGTTCCGGAATAAATTGAACACAAGTAAATCCCGCCTCTTCACACGCCCCTCTAGTTAGCCCCTTTTGCAGTTCAGTGTAGTACACGGGAATTGTGACGACAGCTGAATCAATTGCGCAACCTAAAAACTTCTCTACATCTTCCTTCAAACGGAGAATCAGCTCCTTGGCAATCACTTGTGGGAGGAGCTTTTGTTTTCCCAGTTTCACGCCAACAAGTCCAAACACGTTCACTAAATGGAAAGGCCATAGTTTTTTGTATCTGCAGAGAATAATTTGAACTTAAATTAATTCACAGGTCAGCATCAAATGGAATTCGCGTGTCATAGTTGCATTTAATTGAGTGACACATTTAACTCTGTTAAGTAGTATTTAACAACTTACTTTTGAATTTTGTCGTCATAATAAAGACGCCCAATAAGACGCATGATGTCGAAGATGGTATTTTCTGGATTTTCAGTTGCGAGATCTTTGGCCGCTTGTCCCGCAAAAACATCAACATCTCCTTCACAGTTTCCCTCCTCATCCTCGTCATCTGTGTCAATGTCATAACCGACGAAGCTGGGCGTCGTGTTTCTTCCCACGTTGCTTTGAATGACTTCCGGCTTTTGACTGTGATGGCGAAGGACGGCGACGCAGCAGTAGGTGGTCCCGAAATCGATGCAGATTGCGAAAGGTGAAGACAACGAAGCCATTGTGTGTTAATCTGCATAAAAAAGCTGTTAATTTTGAACAATTGTATTATTTTCAGTTGTAGTTAATTCAAAAGGGTTACTCGTATACTTGCATTCGTATGAAAGTCGTATGAAAAATTGATAGAAATACTTCGTTAAAATTTTGCCCCCATTTAAAATAATCAAACTAAGAATAATGCTCAAAATATATTTTTCCTATCTAATAGTGTTAAAGTTTATAAATATCCTATATGGTGGAAATAAATAATTAATTTTTACCTATTTTAATTCCTCACAGGGTATCACAAGAATCTTAATGTTCCATTAAGTCTGATAGTGATAGCTAAGTAATGAGTAATTATCCGTTTTATTTACTGAAACCAGCAAACTGCCCAAATTTCACTTTACAGATTTTTGGAAATTGAAATATCACAAATAAAAAGGCAACTTTAACTAATTTTGTAATGATTAAATTAATTTATTTAATTTAATTGGATACTATTATTTCCTTGTTTATTATGTGTACGTTTTACACTTGGCGTTTACATTCTGCACGCTCATCCACAACACAACAACTCACGGAACTTTTAACTTTAACCATTTTCCTATCCACGTTATGTGCATGATTGGATTTCAGTTGGCGGGACTCTTTGCCTCCAACTGTAAGAAATGGGCTGAAGCTGAAGTTCTATCAATTGTTCGGAATGAGCTCTCAAGCAAAATTCAAAACAAAGCGCGAAATTCAAAAACGCCATCTAAATTATCGTTGCAAAAAATCGTACTTATTGTTTTCTCGGTTGTGTGCTTGATTGTGCTTACATTTGGAGAAGTTGTTCTTCTCGCAGACCCAACGAGACCTCAGCTTCTGTTTCAACTTTTGAGCGACGACCACAAGACAATTTTGAATTTTCTAATTTTAGGAGCATTCGAATATTCAGTGGGCGTCTATGGTTTCGGCTGCCTCTATTTTTGGATTAATCTTCAAATATTATTTTTCGAATACATACACGATGAGCTGTCGTCTGGAATTCAATCACTCACAAATTCAATGTAAAAGGTCCCTAATTTTGTGAGCCATTGTTTTTAAACAGTAGACAATAAGTTATTTTATTAATGTATTTGACATTTTTTATTTAGGAGGACGGGGTTCACTAAAAGAGATGACATCTATCTGGCTATTCGCCACTGTCGTCATTTCCACATCCTAATTGAGCTTTTCAACCGAAGCAACGCAGCCGCCATTTTCTACTGGAAGTTGGAGTGCTTCGCTCTTAGCATCGGAGGAACATTACTCTTCATCCAGTTTGTTCACGTGGAACAAATCGTCGCACTGTTTGATGTTTATGTTGGGCTGTGTTGTATTGTAACGTAGGTACATTGTGATGTACGAAAAAGCGTTTACGATCCTGGAGCAGATGGCGGACTACAAAACCTTGATTCTCATTGCGGCGCATCCGGGTGTCGGCGTTTTCGGGCGAAGTCGGAATCACAGCGCTCAGTGCGATGTTCAAGCAAACAACCGCAATGCCCTTGAAATCTCGCGGGTGTTCCGATCGTTTCCAAATATTGGAATTAAAGTCGGAGGGTTCAACACAATGGAGAGGCTCTCAACGCTGAATTTTATTGATTTTGTAGTTTCAAATGTTGCGTCACTCCTTGTTACTTTTAAACACGCCTCTTCATCGGTGAAGCGGTCACCATACGAACATGTAGAAACCGACGTAACGTTCCACCGACATGCCGATACAAACCGAAGCACCGCGCCAACCACCGGCTTGTTTGCCGCTGTATTTTAAATAGAACATTTTACACTTTTGAGGAACATGTACATAGAACATTTTACACTTTTGAGGAACATGTACATAGAACATTTTACACTTTTTAATGACATGTAGATAGAACATTCTACACTTTTGGGGAACATGTACATAGAACATTTTACACTTTTTAATGACATGTAGATAGAACATTCTAAACTTTTTAATGACATGTAGATAGAACATTTTACACTTTTCAAAAACATGTGAATAGAATATTTTACACTTTTCAAAAACATGTAAATAGAACATTTTACACTTTTCAAAAACATGTAAATAGAACATTTTACACTTTTCAAAAATATGTAAATATAACTTTTTGTACTTTTTAAAAACTGTTTAAAAATAGAGACTACATAATATAGGCAATTTTGATTCTTCACTTAAGACATGGTCAATATTTGGCATTTATACTGTATAATTATCTCTTTCAAAGATTTGAATGTTTCGCGAAAAGATGCTATCCCCACTGACGGCTAAGATCGACTTAACTTTGTTAAGTCGGAGAAAGGTGTTGCATATGTAGACAGGGCCCAACTAAGCCTGACCTAAGTTAGGACAGTAAACTCCTTTCACCGTCCTAAACACTGGCTTAGCTGAGCCACTTTTTGGTACCAGCTTAACTTAAGTCACCCCCACGAAACCAAGTGCTCCGCAAGCACAGAACGCATCGTTATACATGGCGTTGTACGGCGTTGTCTCTTCCTGCCCCACAAGCATGTTTTTCAGTCCCATTCAATCAACTTCTCTCCACTTGTTAAATATTATATTATTATATTACATTAACTAATTATTAATAATAACATATAATAATTATACACATAATTAATTATATATATTTAATATAACATATAATTAATAATTGTTATATTAAATACTTTTAATTAATTTAGGATATTTCAGTTAAATATTAGACAAAGATGAATTTGGAATTTCAAAAATCCCGTTCAAATTAAGGCGGTATAAACCAAGAAATACCGGGTACGACTTTGGTGTTTATTATTATTAACAAGAACTAAATTTAAATGCCACTTTTTTGCTAATTATTTCTAAAACATATTAAATAGTTGTAAAAACTATTTAAAGGATCGAGAAATCTGTTTTGAAAATGTCAGACCACTCTTCAGCAACCAAAGAACGTAAAAGATCCTCAATTGGGACACGAGGGGTCACAAAAAATTTTGATTTAACTATACTCCGATTATTTTGATAGTCAGCGTCACTTTTTGGGAATTTAATCAATTCTGGAACTATCAAGTCATTAACTTGCTGCTGACATAAAATCTTGAAAGCATTTGTAAGCCAAACTTCTTACTATACCAAAAAGAGCAGCTCGCTGTCTATTCACGTGTAGAATAAAAAATAATTAATGGTTAAAATGAATAAATATATTTGTTAAGGATGCCTTTATGGTTGTATGAATGGAATGAATGTCTGTGTGTGTAAAGGCAATCTCTTAATCAGTGTACCTATATAGATAGGTATAGTGTTTTATTGTGGTTCTCGCTGTATGGCTTGTAAGAGGTACAAGTTTACTTCTCAGTGGTTCACACAGTTCTGTCTGCAGTAGTGCAGTTCAAGTACAGAGCAAGACTCTGATCTTTGCTCTGATAATATTATGATGATGGTACACATTCACAATAACATTGTCGTCATCAATATATTATGGGACGATAGTCCTTATGTACTACACGTACATAACATACCCTCGCTTCCTTTTGTTTGGAGGCGTTACATTGCATTAAATTATAATGGTTAATAGCTATATACTACATATAATTACTATACAAATTAAAACGTAATACTAATGAATCTTAACATTACATATGTCACATCCACGTCTCAATCTTATCGATTTGGTTCAGACATTTTGTTCATAATGCTGTAGCATGGTCCATCTAATCATACAGTACAAAATTCATAATTATTCAAATCTTTTCCTGTTTACACGAGTTAACACGGAACCCACGGCCCTCAAGATTATAATTTCAATAACGGAGTCAAAATATGAAGTACAAAGGTAAGTTATATATCAAAATTTTCGTAATAACCTAGTCTACCTGATACACATAATAATAATGTTGTAATATTTAAAGTTTAATTGATATTTAAAGATAATGGAGGGTTTTGAGTGCAATTATAGTCAAAATTACAAATTCGTAGTTTCTGTTCGCGTTTTTGGATTTTGTTGATTCTAGTGTGCTGTCACATGACGAGATGGTTCCTATGCTGAGTGTACGATGTGGGTGATGCCCGGACCGGCGCTGCGTATAGTACCCGGGTGTTTTTAGAGACAAAATTCGGTTTTAAGGCAAATCAAAAAGTAAGTATATTGTACGTATTCTATAGATAATTATACCTAATTACATAACCTAATTAACTAATTATAATTAAATTAAATTACAATTAAATTATTTTTTCATAAATTAATCAATGTCTTCCCTTGTGGAGTTTTGTTTGCCTTTTTCAGCTCAGCAAGTATGAAAACATCAGATGTAAGTAAAATACACATAATCAAAGTACATACATATCAAAATACAATTTTCAAGATTATATATTACACAATATTGATGAATGTGAATTATACTTGACAAATTAATCCCGAATTTTTTCTTATTCCCTATACATATATCTTAGGTGTGGGCATTCCGTATAGACGGCATTGCGTAAATGTAAGTCCCAATGAGAGTTCAATCGTGAGAAAGACCCTGTTTTTGGGGCACAGCTTATGGACTTAGTCCCTTAGCTAGGTATATTTTACATTTTGAATGAAATTACGTTATATTAAGTATAGTTAAGTAGTATACTCGTCCCGAGATACTATACTTTAGAAATATTTAGTAAACATGAAATAAAATTCTCAAATAAGTAAATAAAAATGAATATGAATATTCAAAAAAAATAAATTGAAAAATAGACAATTAAGAGGTAACGGCTCTATCCGAGCTCCTCTAAAATTCAAAATAAATCTACAATATAGGAAAAATAAAAATAAACTATGTAAATCAAAATAGTATAGGAGGTCGCCTCTCTGAGGTGTCAAAAGTGGCCATTTACTAAAATTCAATTCTATAACTATTTTAACATTTAAATTAACTAATAACCGTCAAGTATATACTAATTAAAGACATTTTAGTAGGGTTTTGTTTAAATGAATTTTAAAAATTACATAGTAACCAAACATTTTCTGTGGTGCGTATTCCTCGCAGTAAGTGCGAAAAACCTCACCTTTCGAACACGTCTCCAACCTGAGCTCGGTTAATCTGTCCCCCTGGTTATGGGGCCGACTCTAATGTCACGGAATTAGCTATTTTGGGAGTAATATTTCGGCCCTCCAGTGATTAACCACTGAGCCACAGCAACCATTTGGTACTAGCTGGGGTGGTTGTGATGTCTGGCCGGATAACGAGTGCGAAGTAGCGACACACTGATCGTGTCTCCGTATCACATCGATATTGTTTGGTTACAAAAGAAAAATTTCAATTTACATTTTACAAATTTTATGGTTTAGCCACTATTGTTACTTCTTAGCCTACGAATATTGTCTTTATTTACTATATACTTGTCGTTCATTGTATCGAGTAAATTATAGTTTCTAGAGCCCTTAGGGCGTCCAGGTCTACGTCTAGGTAAATTTATAGGTTGTTGAACATCGAATTGTTGGTTCTCGTTTTGATTAGGCATGTTGATTGATGGCTGCTCAGGTGTGAGTATAGGTGGTTGCAAGTTAGCTGAAGGAGTAAACCGTTTTATTGGAGATGGAGGAGACAGAGTAGGGGGTCCCGGATCCTGGAAAGAGGACGGGCCCGAGCCGGATAGTGTGTGGGGTGGTCTTTCGATAGTAGCCTCCTCACTACTTGGTTGTGGTCTGTCCTCGCATACACCTGCTCCCTGCTGTCTGTTAAGTTTTCTCCGAGGTGGAATGATTTCTCCTCGTCTCACATAGTAAGGCCTGAGTCTTTCAACATTAGCGTTAAACTGGATCAGTTTATTTTTGTGTCTGCCCTCCAATTTATACACGTTCAAGCCGACATCCTCAATTATTAGATATGGGCCTGAAAAAATAGATAAAAGTTTTTTAGATGTTCCTTTTTCACGACGCTTATTTTTTAGCAATACTAAATCGCCGATTTCGAATCTCAGGTAGCGTCTACTGGTATTAAACCGTTTGGCCCACTCGGTTCTAGCATTTTCGATTGCCAATTTAGCCATTTCTCTCGCATCACGACCTCGCTGATGCATATCAATGGTGGTCTCCTCTGACAGGAATGGAAGCTCCGTGTCTATTGGTAATGTCGCTTCACGTCCATATAAACAATAAAAGGGAGTTAGATTTGTTGTTGAGTGTATTGATGTGTTGAGAGAAAACGTCAAAAAAGGTAGAGCTTGATCCCAGTGTCTTTTCTTCTTTTCAATAAAACATCTTATCATCTCCATGAGTACATCGTGGGTTGATTCTACAGCTCCATTTGTCCTTGCCATATATGGAGAGGAGGTGATATGGGTCGTGCCTAGAATCTGATTCAACTCCATGAGTGTTTCGTTAATAAATGACCGGCCGTTGTCACTTTGAATATATTTCGGCACGCCATATTTAGTTACAATCTCTTCCATTATGAATTTGGCTGTTACTTTAGCAGAACAATTTGGTACGGCCTTGCATATTAAAAATTTTGTGAGGTAACATACCGCAGTAAGTATATACTTATTCTGGTTCGTTGAAGTACTTATAGGCCCGGCATAATCTATCTGAATCCGTTCAAAGGGATGAGTAGGTATTTCTATAAACTGAAACAATCCAGCTGGTTTAACCCTTGGAACTTTGTTGTGCTGGCATTGCGGACAGGTTTTCACGAAGTTCATGACATCCGTCTTGAGTCTCGGCCAGAACGCACGTTGTCGAATTTTATGTAGAGTCTTTCGGGTTCCTAGGTGACCTCCCAGTTCCGCAGTGTGAAGGCAATGGAGAACGTGTCCTCTCAGCGACTCGGGTATTACTGTCAATGCTTTTGCTCCCCTTGGATCTGTGTTTCGAAAATATAGAATTCCATTAAATATCACATAATTTTCAAACTTATTATGGTGCCCTGCCTCTAGTGCATTCATAATCTGAGCTAATTTAGGATCTTCTAGTTGTTTTCTTCGAAACTCTGGATCTGTAGCGGCTTCGTTAACCATCCATACTGACAAGTCCATGTCAGTGTTTCGGGCTCTTGAGAGCAGATCCGGTAGAAAGTTGAGCTTTCCGGCTAGATGTTTCAAATTAATAATGTTGAAATCGTTAAGCACCATTGCCTGTCTGAAAAGTTTTGGGCTCATCGGTATTTTCTTTGAAGTGAGTAGCGATGGTAGGGTGGAATTATCCGTTTCAATTGAAAAAGCAATTCCCTTGAGGAAATGTGAAAGTCGTTTCAACGCCCATGTAATAGCAGTCATTTCCAGAACTGGCACTTGGTAGTTGCGCATAGCAGGTGATAGGGCCTTGCTTATACATGCAACTAGTTTTTCCATGGGTTTACCGTCAATTATATGAGTTTGAAAAAGAGCTGCTCCTAGCCCCCCGGTGGATGCGTCCGTACGGAGTGTGGTGGGAAGGGTGGGGTCGTAATGCGCCTGAATTGGTGCTGTAGTTAATGCAAGCTTCAATTTTTCAAAGGCCTCTTGACATTCGGTAGTCCAGTTCCATGGTACATTCTTTTGGAGTAAATGATTTAATGGTTGTGCTATTGATGCTAAATTTGGGACAAAGGTCGCGTAGAAGTTGATGCTTCCTAGAAATGATTGTAAAGATTTAATCCTTGTTGGTGGGCGAATTTTTCGAATTGGATCCACAAGCTCTGGACTGGGTCGTCGTCCATGTTCGTCGATGAGGAATCCCAGTATTTCAATTTCTTTATATCCTAGCTTACACTTGCTGGGTTTCAAACGGAGGTTGTTGTCTATTAATCGTTGATATACCTTCTCCAATGAGTTTATGTTTGCGTCCACGTCTTCGCTAGGTACGATGATATCATCCAGGTAATGAAGCACTTCATTGTACTGTAAGTTTCCAAGTAAGTTTATCATCATTTTGCTGAAGAATGAAGGAGCTCCTTGCAGACCAAAACTAAGCTTAGTACATTCATAAACTCCATGGCGTGTAGAAAAAGCGGAAAGCGGTATACTTTCTTCATCAAGGAGTATTTGGTTATAACCGCTTTGAAGGTCCAACGCTGAAAATATTTTCATCCCTCGAAATCTATGAATAATATCCTGTATTAAAGGGAGTGGAAATATCTGTTTACGTGTTCTCTGGTTCAGAAATCTGTAATCACAAACGACACGATACTGGCGTTTATTCGGGTCCGGGCTTTTCTTGTTTACCAAAAATGAGGGGCTTGAAAACTCGGAGTTTGATTCCCGTATGGTTCCATCACGTAGTTGTTCAGCTACTTGGCGTGCTATCTCTGCATGTTGCGCCTCCGACATCGGATGTGGTCTGATTTGAAATGGTGTGTTGTCTGTCAGTTCAATTTTGTACTTAGCGTGTGGGTAAGCTCCAAGAGGGGTTCTACTAAACATAAAGGCCTTTTGGTATTTTTTCACGGAGTTTCTATATTTAAGTAAATCCTCTTGACTAAGTTTTGAATCAAACGCAACTGAGTCGACTTCCTTCTCGAGTTCCTCACCTTCGTATACCGGGATGATGGGTTGTTGCGCTGGAGATTGTGCCGATATGTTATTAATTTGTCGAATCTCCATGACTTGAAGGTTTGTTAGCTGGGCGGTGGCAATGACTGCTCTAGCTGGTATTATTATTGTATCCTCTGTGGGGTTGATCACTCGTATGTACTGCGAATGATTTGAAATTAGGAATTCAGGGATGATCAGTCCTTTGAAATGTCGTTGTCCTAGAGAAATAGCTTCCCAGGTAGATGTGTTGGCTTCAGAGTTGCCGTGCATACAGTATATAGGAATTTCGTTTATCTGATATGCTTCTACAATAGTTCTACCCGCCGTGTGTACTCTCAGTATCTCGGATCTCCGGTTCTTTTTACTGGTGTGGATCGTTTGGTGTGAGTCTGGAGTAGTCTGTCTGTTGGTTTCGGCGGCAGTTGGTTTTTGTTGTTGCGAAGTTTTTGACCGATCGTCACCGGTGCTCCGCCATGATGTGAATAGACGCATGGTTTTTCGTTCCTCGGAATTAGAGCGCGCGTTCCCTTCGTTCCGTGGGCTGTGTAGTAACTCTGTAGTTTTGGAAGTAGTCGTCTGCTGTGGCTTGACCGTTGACGCGTGCACTCGTCGTGGATCTGGAGCAGGCGGCTCATCCCTCTTAAAACAGTCTACAAATGCTATTTGGTTACCACTGTAATCCTGTAGACCTAGATTACTAGTTGTATTTATTTTTGCGTTCAATAATTTTGCAATATGTTCATCTACAATGCTGCATGCTGCTCCCGTGTCGATGAATAAGTTGAGAGGGAGTTCGTTGCTACTTGCAGAGAGGTTAATTTGCTGAATTGCACTTCTGTTTCCGTTGGTGAGGAGTGGAACACTTAACTTCTGTGTCGTTTGACTCTCAGTTTCCGCTGGTTCTTGAAATAATGCAAATCGATTTGATAATTTAATGGGGTCGTTATCCGGTGGCCTAGCATTAATGATCGAACGATTTGGCCTTATCGTCCGTTGTTGGAGTTTAAATGCTGATTTAGCTGATTTGGCGCTGTTGAGTTAACATTTTGCAATGATGGGACGGATGTTGGATTTCCGTTCTGATTCACATTTCTTTGATTTGGATGAACAAAATTAGGAATAAAGTTCTTGCCTTTGTATTTTGAATCGCTTTGGTTTGCATTTCTATTTGAGTTCTGGTTTCGATTCTGAGGTTGATTTTGGTTTTGGTTTTGGTTCCTGGAATTTTGCTGATTTCGATATTGCTGGTTATTTATGTTCTGAGGACATGTTCTTGGACCATGCCCTGGTTGATCGCATGTGTAGCAACGTATGTTGCTCCAATCGATGAGCGGACGTTTACTGTTTGAAGCTCCACGTGTATTTTGTGAGTTGGAGTTTTGAGTTGGCTGACGTGGCTGCTGTTGACGTGTCACAAGTTGATTGATTGTAGCTTGCATCGTGGCAATGGTTTGTTGGAGGCTCTCCAATGCATTTGGTGACGTCGAAATTGCCATGATTGCCTCTTGTTTCACCTGTGTAGGTTCAGTGATGTCATTATTATCATAGCTCAATAATAATGCTTTGAGGTCATTTAGCGTGGTTGGTTTTGCCTGTCCCCGTAGAAAGTTTTTCACGCTCTCGCGTAGATTTTTGCATATGGCAGGGACTAAAATTGGATCGCCAAGCGCCGTTTCACCGCAATTATGTTGAAATCGCAAAAGAAAACCAGTGGCCGACTCATCCAGCTGTTGTTTTTGTGCTAAAACTTCTGCTAATGCAAATGCTGGATCGTTTGATATCGGGAGTTGTGCTGTGATGGCTGCAATTATCGTAGCTAGAGCTGTGTCGGTATCTGACATTATTCCCTTGTTCACTCCTATCCAATTCTTTATGACAGGTGTGGTGACTGCTTCTGCAAAAAACTGCTTAGCTACCTTAGCTGCTATTTTAAGCTCCGTTGTCCATGCTGTGAATTCAGTTGTAAATGTATCGAATTCTGTTCTATAGATATGCGGCTTGGTGTATTTTGGCATGGGAAGGTTTGGTGTTTTGTATGTAGCCATTTTTTTCCTTTTCGGTACTATGACCTCGTTAGCTTCGTCTAATGGATCGTCCTGGTCTGGAAAAAGACTACTGAATTCTCCAAGATTGATTTCTAGTTGTCTATATAATTCTCGTCTTAATACTCTGATCTGCTGTTTCTTTAATATGGGAGTCAAAGATATTCTGCGACGTGGATCTGTATTGGATGCGTCTAGTTCTCGCTCGTCAGTACTTTCCTCTGATGAGTCTGAATCTGCTTCCTCTGACCCGTATGAATTCTCAGTATCTACCCTGGATTTGTCTAACTCGTCTGATGTATGTGAGCTTTCCTTATCTGATGTATGCTCGGAATCAACTAAAGAGTTTGTACTTACTTTGTGACTGGAGTTAGTTACCGGTGTACTGAATGACAACCCTTGAAGTTGGTTTGATAGCTCCAACTCGTCTCGTAGCGATATGTTCGAGTATTCGACTGCAGTTGGTGGTGCTGATTGTTCCGGTGAAGAGTCCTCTGACCCAGAGTGAAAACCTCTGGGTGGTGGCTGGACCTGGTTGAAGTCGGGTTGAAGGATTGAGATTTCTTCTATTTCGGGTGATGAGCCGGCTTGTGTTGAGGTGAGTGTAGTTTCTGCCCCTGTTGATACCGTGTCGTCTCCTTCGTCTCCTAGTTCCTTGTCCAGCTGTGCAATTCGGTCGTCAAGGTCTCGTCGGAATTGTAGTAATTCTCGCGGTCTAGCTGGAGTTGAGGTCAGTTGCGAAGTTGAAGGGCCGTCCGGCGTGACTGGTGGTTTGTGTTCTGGTAGCCGTAACGTGGGAAAAGTATTTTGACACTCCACTCGTGTAAGAATTTCCTCACTTTTAAAAATTCCGAACTCGTAATATAGTACTTTCACAAAGTCTGGGTGTATACCTGATTGAAGTTTAACAGCTCGTGGCGGTGTTTGAGTTTGGCTAGCACGTTCACTTTTTGGTTTAGTTTGTACTGTTTGTGAACTTTTTGATTTAGGAGTTTTTGTTGGTTTTGGTTGCTCACTATTACGTTTGCCTAACCCAAAAATTTTTTTCATTCCGTCGTAACTGTATTATTTGTAAAATTTCACCTTGACTTTTATGTTTTTAAATAAGAACTCTTCAATTAAAGTTATTGTCTAGGGTACGTTAACAACGCACCTCTACCAGTGTTAAGGATGCCTTTATGGTTGTATGAATGGAATGAATGTCTGTGTGTGTAAAGGCAATCTCTTAATCAGTGTACCTATATAGATAGGTATAGTGTTTTATTGTGGTTCTCGCTGTATGGCTTGTAAGAGGTACAAGTTTACTTCTCAGTGGTTCACACAGTTCTGTCTGCAGTAGTGCAGTTCAAGTACAGAGCAAGACTCTGATCTTTGCTCTGATAATATTATGATGATGGTACACATTCACAATAACATTGTCGTCATCAATATATTATGGGACGATAGTCCTTATGTACTACACGTACATAACATATTGCTTTAAAATTTATTTATGAATTTGTTTTGTAAATACTTTAACCAAAAACTTACACATATTTGACTCGGATGCAATAAGCTGTAAAAGGTTTTAAATTTGTTTATCCATGAAGTGGTCTTCAGCGTTCAACAGACTAATTAAAGCTTAGTTTTTAACTATTCGTG
Organism: Dicyrtomina minuta; assembly: GCA_949802685.1. Taxonomy (NCBI): domain Eukaryota; kingdom Metazoa; phylum Arthropoda; class Collembola; order Symphypleona; family Dicyrtomidae; genus Dicyrtomina; species Dicyrtomina minuta. The sequence goes on along the minus strand of OX461811.1, from coordinate 5,510,447 downwards.
CTATTATGCATGCCTGTGTAGTACTGATTCCTAGTTTATCTATGTTTGATACCTCAGTCACATTCATGTCTTTTATGATTTAATTTAATAATAAATAATTTTATTCTTATAAGTAATTTAATATTAAAATGTGGAAAGATACACTTGGTATTCTGGAATTTTAAAATTCCCGTCTAAATAAATGCACCAAATCCTTAAGTCATCAAGTGCCAGTGGGGACAGGCTTTGTCTTAAACCACAGCCGACTAGATATATAAGGCCTAACACTATGAGTATTTTCTAATGCTTAATATGTCGCCACACATTTGCATTTACAGCCGCATAGATGGCAGGTCCAGTCGTCCTGTCTGTACGCCCTTCTAACGGGCTGTTATAGGCAAAAGTTTTTTAAATCATTTAAAATGTCATTTAATTACAAACACTATCAGCTAAATAATAATATACGGTTGAATAAAAGCGAATTATACAAAGCCAATTAATTAATTATTAATATTTTAATGGCGTAGGTAAAGTCGAAAAATCACGATAAGCTTCTCTAAACTATTCACATCTTTACAAAAAATTTTGTAAAGAAACATAAATACCTATATATATATTTCAAACTTCGAAAACTATCGTAATAAGGTATTTATAAATGTCCAGCTAATACCTAACCTGGCTAACCTTTACGATCCTTTACATAAATAACAGCGTTCTACTAGTTTATATTTTTTGTCTTTACCTTACTCAAGAGCGGCATATTATTATATTTAATCTTTTGATCCTCTTTGTCAGAAATTAATAATGAAGCATTTATAAAATACAACTTAATTTTAATTAGGTGCCTCAAACAAATGCGTTGAATTTCATCACTGTGATGACAATCTTTATATCCACGTGTTAACTCCTTTAGATTTACCAAGTGGCAAAATTAAATTGAATGTGTAATAAACTGCATAGTGTGGATCTGTAAAAAATAACAAACTAATTTATTATAATAAATAATATTTTATATTTGCAGGATATTGATCTTTCCTTTCTGTACTATCAAAAAGGTACAAGTTATGTTATTAAAAATACACAATACTCTAATATATATTTAATTAACTACCTTTAGGGCCCCAGTCCTGTCTGCAGATATTGGCAATCCATTCATTTCGATTTTGATTACTAGGTATTTCATGGTATGCCAAACCCTTTGAAATTCCAGCACGAGAAGCGCATCTAACAGCACAACAATTTCGAACCATACTTTTAACAAACTAACTACTCGTAAGAATTATAATTCTACTATGAAAACAGTAGGCACTGAGATCTTGCTCACATAGTCGACTCAATAAAGTCATGGACTGATGGTTGATTTTCTTAATTATCATACCCATATTTATTTTGCTTGCATTATGTAAGGAAAGACCTACTAATGAAAGTTTTACCTGGCATGGTACACAAGCAATAAAATGGGTTCAGCTGGTTGCTCAAAGGACGACTTGCAGGGGCACCTGGTGGCTCTTACGAGCTAAACTCAAACTTTTGTGGCTACAAACTTTTCAGGTGCAATATTAGGCCTTATATATCTAGTCGGCTGTGCTTAAACTTAAGCCGCAAGTGTCTTAGCAGGCAGTGGGGACAGTTCCTACTTTAAGTCGGGCTTAAAATAGGACTTCAGTGTCCTATTTTAAGTCGGACTTAGTGCAGTGGGGACGGCAGCATGAAAAGCTCATACAAGAATTCTTCTAATTCAAGGAAAAGTAGAAAGCACAACAAAAATTAAGTCGATTAATGGGCGTATTTAACAGAAGCGAGTGAAGGTAACTAAAATCTTGATTTACCATAGTAAATACATACCTTTGGTCATACCATACCGTAGAAAATTGGCAATTGGTGTGACTAGTCAACAGTGAAAACTTTGCACTAGAAATATTGTGCTGTGTAATTGGATTTATTGGGCGTAGGGAAATATTTAAGCCGAGTGAGTCTTTAAGTTTGAGTTTATTATTATTTAAGTGTCAAGCAATTTAATGTATTGTATTGTATTGTGAAATTGTGCTGGCAATGTTTTGAATCGCTTTAATTTAGTATAGCATAAATTTTATGCTCTTCTAGTGGCAATAGGCAAGACCAAGGTGAATCAATTTGATTATTTTCTTCTCCCATGTTTTGCTTTTTTTTCTTAGGCAATTTAAAACTGAAACGGTTTCAATTCATCAACATTTTTGTATTTGTGGACGTTTCCATTTTCCCCTAAAATCAATATCTTAACATGGAGTATAAAGGAAAAAGTCCATGACATAAAATTGTAATCGTAACGAGTGAAACCAAACTTTTTTAACTTTAAACTGTATCTTGCATCAACAAATTTGATTGAAAAAAAAAGACTTGACCATAATATAGTTTGGCAAAAAATAACAACGAAATTTTAGGTATTTTTTAAAATTGCTTTGGTTCAGTCTTGACCTTTAGCATTCAGCGCATTAGCTTATCTAGCTAAGTAGTGTACACGAAATGGAACTAGCCATCGTAAGTTTTCAATAGTAGAGCAATTTTTTCAAACTTCAAAATCCTGTCTTTAATCTCAAAGTTTTGAGTACTGCGCTTTTTTATTAGCAATTTCACCTAGTTTATTTTTTTCTTGTGGAATACGTGAGCTTATACACAAACCTTTAAAACTACGACCGAATGTAATTTTGAGGTTTAGGTACTTCTGCATAATAAATGATATTTTTCACTCAAATGTGAGAAGTCGCAGCGAGACGAGTTTATAAAAACAATTTAATTCAGTTCATACGCTATTTCAACATTAAATTTTCGCAGTTTGGTTGACAGCTGACGTCCTTGTTGACAATATTTCAATCAATTCCTTTACCTAACTCTCTCGCTGCCAATGAAATAATAAATAATTCAAGTTCCTCCGTCTTTCTCCGTCGAAACAGTTATTTTTAAATCCTATAACCGTCAAAAAATGTGCAGCTCTACTTACAGTTAGTTGTATAAGGAACTATAAGGTTACTAGGAAACATGTCCTTGCCGCTTTGGCCCAATACTTTTGATTTAAGCTTAACGACTGCTGTAGCTATGCTACTGAACAAACCAGAAGCACATAAATTTAACTTTGCTCAGTTCCAAATTTTTAAAGCCACTTAACACTTGTATCTCCTATGTGCCTATAAAAGCATCTAATATTTTTTTATTTTTCAGCCTGAAAACACGAAACAAAAATGTTGTCTCAACGTGAAAACTACGCGAATTGGATTGCATTCAAATTCCTTTCAAAGTTCTGCATCATCCCTTTTGATTTCAATCCAAAAACTGAAGAAATAAAACAAACATCATCCCTGTTGAAAAGGTTTATTTGGAATTTCTATTTCCTTATTTATTGGGTCTATGTTTTACACTTGGCGTTTACATTCTGCACGCTCGTCTACAACACAACAACTCACGGAACTTTTAACTTTAACCAATTTTCTATCCACGTTATCTGCATGATTGGATTTCCGACATTTGGGTTATTTGCCTTCAACTGTAAGAAATGGGCTGGGGTCCTATCAATTGTACGGAATGAGCTTTCAAGCAAAGTTCAAAACAAACCGTGGGCTTCAAAAGCACAATCAAAATTGTCATTGCAAAAAATCATACTTATTGTATTCCCGGGTTTGAGCTTGATAGGGATTACACTTGGAGAAGTTGTTATTTTTGCAGACCCAACGAGACCTCAGCTTCTGTTTCAACATTTGAGCGACGACCACAAGACACTTTTGAATTATTTCATTTTGGGGGCACTTGAGTACTCACTGTGTGCCTTTGGATTTGGCTGCATCTATTTCGGAATTAATCTTCAATTGTTATTTTTTGAATATCTACACGATGAACTGTCTTCCGGAATTAAATCACTCACAAATTCAATGTACGTGGTCCCTAATTTTTTAAGCCACTTTTTTTTAAACAGGAGGCAATTTTGTTTTCACTAATCTGTTTGGCAAATGTCTGATTTAGGAGGACGGGGTTCACCAAAAAACAAGACATCCAAAGGGCGATTCGCCACTGTCGCCATCTGCACATTCACATTCAGCTTTTCAACCGAAGCAACGCAGCCGTCATTTTCTACTTCAAGTTGTGCTGCTTCGCTATGAGCATCGGAGGAACATTCTTTTTTATCCAGTTCGTTCAAGTGGAACCATTCGATGCACTGTTTGATGCTTATGTTGGGCTTAATGTCATAGTATTGTACGTTGTGATGTATGAAAAAGCGTTCAAGATCCCGCAGCAGATGGCAGAGTACAAAAACCTGATTCTACTTGCGGCACATCCGGGAGTCGGTGCTTTGGGGCGAAGTCGGAATCGCTGGGCTCAATGCGTGGTTCGAGCGAACAACCGCATTGCGCTTGAAATCTCGCGGGTTGTGCGATCGATTCCAAATATTGGAATTAAAGTCGGAGGGTTCAACACGATGGAGAGGCTCTCAGCGTTGAATTTTATTGATTTCTTTGCTTCCAATCTTGCGTCGCTCCTTGTTACTTTTAAATGAGAAAAATATATTGTTCTCTAACAAATACTTTTACTCACAATATATGGCGATGTTCCGCTGCAGCACTAAATTATCACCCATTTTAAAATAAAATAAACTAAAGGCTTACCATTTCTATCCCGAACATTCTGCGTAGGTTTTATTTTTCTCGTGTTTATCTCTGAGCTAAAATTAACTATAATTGCAAGCCACAGGAACAGTGACGATATTCGACGAAATGTTATAGTTACTAGTTTTTTTGTAAGTTCAAAAAGAATTATGCTTCAAGGATCATTATATTTTACGATTTTCGTAAAAAGCGCGTATTTTGTTTGTAGTTTAAAATCCAAAAATTGATATTATAGTCATTTTGATTCTTCACATTTTGAATTAAAGTTCTAAGCATACAATGGTTAGTAAAAGCAACGGATTCATTTCTACTGCGTAGTTTCAGTTTTTGGTGACGACGACGACGAAACTAAAGCGTCAGAAAAAAAGCAAACCACAAAATTCTCCTTTAAGTCAGACTGAATTTTGAATTAGTTGTTTTTTAGCTTTTTACATAGAAATACCTCCAGAATTATTCGACTTTTAGTTTTCTGTGTAATAATTATTACGAAAGCGTTAGAATTATTTTGTCGTCTGGTTATATACTATACTGTAGCTTTACATTTAATACAGAAAAGTTTGTTTTAGTTTATTTGCTTGTGGAATAATTGAGCTACATACCTTTCAAACTACTACAAAGTAAATGTAATTTTGAAGTTTAGGTACTTTAGCCTAATAAATGATATTTCACGCCCATGTGAGAAGTCCCAGCTAGTCGACTTTATTAACACATTTTAATTTAGTTCATTCGCTATTTGAACAATAAATTGCTGCAGTGGCCAACAGTTGACGTTCGTGTTGCGAATATTGTAAACAAATCCGTTACCTAAATTTCTATTTTCTAATTAAACAATAAATAATTGAAGGTCCTTCGTTTTTCTCCGTCGTAGCAATTTATTTTTAAATCTTATGTGCGTCACCAAGTGTAAAGCTCTACTTACCTAATTGTATAGCTATATTATGGTTACCAGGCAAATTGCGCTTGCCGCTTTGACCCTTCACTTTGGAATTAAGCTGAACGACTGCTGCAGCTATGCTACTGAACAAAACAAAAGCAACTTAATTTTATTCCGCTCAGTTCCACTTTTCCAAAGCGACTTAATACTTGTCTCACCTATGTGCTCATAAAACTATCTGTTAATTTGTTTTTAGTTTTCCACCTAAAAAAAGAGACCAAAATGTTGTCCCAACGTGAAAACTACGCGAATTGGATTGCATTCAAATTCCTTTCAAAACTCTGCATCATTCCTTTTGATTTTAATTCAAAAACTGGAAAAATAAAGAAAACATCATCCTTGTTGAAAATAATTATTTGGAATTGTTATTTCCTTATTTTTTGGGTCTACGTTGTACACATGGCAATTACATTCTGCGCGCTCCTCCACAACACAGCAGCTGACGGAACATTTAATTTTAATCATTTCTCAATTCACGTTATCTTCATGATTGCATTTCCGATGATGGGACTCTTTGCCTTAAACTGTAAGAAATGGGCTGGAGTTCTGTCAATTGTTCGGAATGAGATCTCCAGCAAAATTCAAAACAAGAGGCGAAATTTAAAAATACCATCAAAATTATCATTGCAAAAACTCATAATTATTGTTTTCCCGGTTGTGTGCTTGATAGCGTTTACATCTGGAGAAGTTGTTGTTTTCGCAGACCCAACGAGACCTCAGCTTCTTTTTCAACTTTTGAGTGACGACCACAAGACAGTTTTGAATTATTTCATTTTGGGGGCACTTGAATACTCAGTGGGCTTCTTTGGTTCTGGCTGCTCCTATTTCGGAAATAATCTTCAATTATTATTTTTCGAACACCTACACGAGGAGTTGTCTTATGGAATTCAATCAATTAAAAATTCAATGTAAACGTTTCCTTAGTTTGTAATTCAGTTTTTTTTAAAACAGGGGACAATAATTTGTTATATTAATTTGTTTGACATGTGTATGATTTAGGAGGACGGGGTTCACTAAAAAACAAGACATCCAAAGTGCGATTCGCCACTGTCGCCATCTGCAAATCCTCATTCAGCTTTTCAACCGAAGCAACGCGGAGCTAATTTTCTACTGGAAATTGACCTGCTTCACTCTCAGCATCGGAGGTACATTTTTTTTCATCCAGTTTGTTCACGTTGATCCTATTATTGCCCTGTTGGATATTTACTTGGGGCTCATTGTCATGGTAACGTACATTGTGATGTACGAAAAAGCGTTTAAGATCCCGGAGCAAATGGCAGAGTACAAAAACCTGATTCTACTTGCAGCACACCCGGCCGTTAGTGTTTTTGGGAGAAGAAGGAATCGCTGGGCTCAATGTGCTGTTCGAGCGAACAAGCGCAATGAGCTTGAAATTTCGCGGGTTGTGCGATCGATTCCAGTTATTGGAATTAAAGTCGGAGGGTTCAACACAATGGAAAGGGAGTCGACGTTGAATTTTATTGATTTTTTCGCTTCGAATGTTGCAGATCTCCTCATTACTTTTAAATGAACACAAAATTTTGTCCTAATTTGTTGGTCGAGAGTCGCTTAATATTTCACGGTTAGTTTCGAGAGGAATTGATGCCCATTTATTCTTTAGAAGAATTAAATCTATGTAGAAATCACGGAATTCTCCAATCATTTATTTATTAGGACAATTCGCGAAGTTTTAGAATATCTAAATTAATGTGTCTGGGTAGAACCATTAGTTTAAAGATATTGGTAAATCATGATGAAATGTATTTACTTAAATTGTAAATTTGACAATGATCAGAATGCGGTAGTATTTTTTGTCAAGCCCAAAAAAACCAATTCTTAAATTGTAATTAGCATTGTTGACCGAGTTTAATTAAGTAGGAATTAGAGAGAATAAAAATCAATCGTAAATCAGTGATCGTGAAGAGAACAAGTCTTCTGCTGTTAAGCATCCTGAATCCTTTTCTCATACCCGAGCTACGGGACAGCCAGACGTGGAAAGTGTCTACTGCTCCATCCCTCTTTGCATCCCTAATTATCTTCGGTGTTACTTGATAGGTTCACAGTCCGCTCTCATATCCATACTTACCTGTTTCAATTAATCTCGTTATACCACAGAGTTAATCGGCCTTTCACACCTTACGTGGGCGTTTTAGAATATTATAAATGCATTTAGAGTGTTTGTTGTTGCTGTTTTAATTGATTTATACTTGAACCGTAACTGCACGAAACATAGCCGAAGCCCAAGACAAAAATCAACACGATGAGTGTGCCCCATTAATGTCAAAATTCTTGTAGAATCTAGTAGTTGTGTAGGCCGCAGGCCATACTGACTTTGGAAATAAATTCTTTCATTTTATTCACTGATCACGTCATTCATGTACGACCCCTTTTATAAAAACAGGTTATGATTTTGATGCACTTATAATTTTGTAACTGCATTCGATATATTAACGTGCGTCTATTTTATCTCTGTTGCATTCCTGAGACTTGAAAGAATGTTAAACTTTGACGCTTCACCTCAACACTCTCGCGATTTATTTTGTATTTATTTCTGTCCCTAATTATGTACGTGCTGTAATTTAGCAAGCCTTTTAAATGCAGACCGAAATCAAACACATGACATTACATTACCACCTCATCTTAGCGCTTTTCAAAAATTTAAAAGAAAAGTTGTAACCATTTCAAAACATACTTTCTTCTACCGGCTTTTTTGGATGTTTCTTGATGATTTAAGAAAAAAAGTCGTTTTTCAAAAACTCTTTTAGAAACGTTCTACGAACTATAGTTTCAAAAACATACGCAATTAGGACATTTTGCAATTTTTGAACACATTCAAGTAGAACATTGAGTACTTTTTATGAATATGTAGATAGAAGATTTTACATTTATGAAAATTATGTAAATGGAACATCTTGCACTTTTCAAAACTATATAAATAAAATATTTTTTGAATTTCAAAAACATGTAAAAGGAGCATTTTGCATTTTTCGAAAAGATGCAAATAAAATATTTTGCACCTTCTAAAAAACATTTTCCCAAATATTTTTAACCTTTTTTGCTTTTCACTCTTAACTTATTGAGTGTTTTTTTGACACAGTTCATTAAACTTTTAAATCCAGCTCAAATTGGAGATTATTGGAGATGGACAGTTTCGATTCTCCTTTGACAATATTATTATAGAATATTACAGTAATAATACTGTCACATGTAAAGTACAGAGTCACATCACATTAAAGTCTGAAGCTGAAGCTGAATTAGCTCCAGTTTCATTTTATAGAAAACACGCAAAAATTGGAAACGTTCCACTTTTGAGTCATAAAGAATATCACAGAATGTAAACACTGGAAACTCCATGTATCTCATTTATTGTTTCTTTTTGACATAGCTCGAGATCATTTCAATTCTAGCTTGAATGAAGATATTTAAATTTGATTCTTTACTCACGATATTACCAATACTGAATACTGATAAGTATAAATACTTGAGAGGTCGAGCACTTCTATAATCTGCCAATAATGAAGCATAGTAACACCTCAGAAGCTGATAGAAGTAAATTAGCGTCTCTGGGATAGACGAAGAGGTCATTGACCGCTCCACCGTGGCCCCACATATCTGTGTCACGTGTCCCGTGCTTATGCTGAGGAGACAGAACCCGGATGACGCCATTAAATCCCGCAACTACCAGTAATGGATTCCCTTTGGGGTCACTCGTCCAGGCGCACGTGTCATAAAACTCCTTCGCCTGTAAGAAATAAAATCGCAATAAAATTGAAAAACACCTGGAACTAAAATCCGGCCGTCTGCCGTCTGCTCGACATAATAAATTGAGATTTAGAATCATTCCTTTCTCTTGTTGTTGAACCGGGTCTTGTTGAAATTTCCTTTTTTTCCACTGCTAAGTTTCTATCAGTCTTACAATTAGTCCGTTTGTGTGGTTTTAACTTTGAGGGATTCTTCTACTGAAACTATCAACTATAATTATGCATAATAACAATCCAAATCAAACTGGAATTAAAATAAGAGCCCAAATTGAGTCCATAAAACACTAAATAAGATGAATACCCAAAATATATTAATTATCAGCTTGTAAAACAAATACAAATTGACCAATTTACTTGTTTTCAAAAGAAGCACAATTTTCTATTTACATTTTGTTTTAAAAGCTAGCTTAACGTTCAATTTAAAATTTTTTGAAAATTACAAAAGTGTTCTATACTTAAATACGTTTCCTGAAAGTTCTCAAGGTTGTTTGCAGTTGCGTTCTAAAAAGTGGAAGCATTTCATTATGCACTTTTTTTCAAAAGACAGTATAATTATTATTTATTCCACTCATAAATACTTTTAAAAATTCCTTAATAATATTCCATTTTTGGATATTTTTGAAATAACCTCAAGAAAGTTTCTATTCACTTGTTTTTTTTTGGAAACCCAAACTGCTTAAAATTACCATCAAGCTCCTTATTGCAGATAATGGTTTTGGCTTCTATTTAAAATTGGACTAAAGTGAGTAAAAAGAACCTAATTCTTTCAACGAATGGATAAATAGATGCTGATTAAATTACGATTAAATATCTCCAATTAATAATCCCGCTTTTATTCATATTATCTTACAAACTAAAACATTGGTCCAAAATTCTAATTACAAATCACCTTTTAAATACAATGACGTAATTGATTATTATTTCTGATAACGAAAACAGGAAAACGTGGCAGATTAAAATCTACATAATTCTGAACACGCAATTACGTAAATGTGAAAGACGATAAGTTAACTCATCAACACTGTGCAGTTCAACACTTAATCCAAATTAAAATATACGAATGTCAATCATAAACAAAAGGCGTCACGGGCCGGGGCTAAGGCCAAATCGACTTAATGAATAAATAAACTAAATCTATAAAGGAAGGCCAGCGAGTTTATCAAGGGCGCGGTGTGGTTCAGTCCATTAACTGATTGGCATTTATGTGTAGCTCATCTCGTAAAAATAGTCCATAACAGTGTCTGCAGAGTCCAGAGGAACGGGTAGATCGGAGAAACGAATCCTCAGCCCCCAAAACTTCTTCCGTTCAGTCAGTGTTATTCATTCCGAAAGACTGAAACATACATAAATCAGTCAATTAATTCATAATGTGGCATAATCAAACAGGTTTCCAATTTTAAATTAAGGCCAAAGCGTAACAATATTACTGCGTATCCTTTGCCCTTCGTTTTCTTGTATTTGTATTTCACGCTTTCGCGAAGAATGTGAACGTAGGGTTTTAGGGGTCCAAAGATTAATTCCTCGTATTTTGTAATTTCGTCATCTCCATTTTTCACACTCCCATTATTCGCCGCATCAATATTCTCATCTACTTTATTATTCCAGCTGGCATTAACGCTATCTAAAAATAGAAACACAAATACAACAAGTAGTAATTTGCTGGTGGAACAGGAACTGAATGCAACACAGACACAGAGCGTGTACTGATATAACATGGTAATTTCTGAGAATGTATAAGCAACTAATGGTTTTCGTGACCCTAATTATCGTCATATAATTGTAAGAGTTGTATGAAAATGTACATGGTTATTCACCCTCCTAATAAGCAAACAATACATGTTCTTGAAATTGTGTGTTGCGGGTAGTCTACGCGAATTTAAATTAATTATCGTTTGATTAATTACCTCCAAAGGCGGACTCACGCTCTTCTGGATCGTGGTCGTAGGAAATAATAAATTTTGTATTTTCCATTTTTGACAATGCGTGGACGCCAGTCACAGAAGATGCGAATTTAGAAGACCATTTTCCAACGAACTTGAGTTTCAGCTCCCTCAAACCTGTACAATAAAAAATATTTACATAATAAAACAGAGAACTGTACCCGCCGCTCAAACGGTTTTGGTATTGTTTGGTTAAACTATTTTGTCTTCCAGTTTTTCAAGGTTATCAAATTTTAACTAATCATTTCAATAAAATGTTTTAAAATTAAAACTGAATCTAGAAACTCATGAATATTCATGAAAAATTCTTACGTCGTAGATCAGAGATTCTGGGTTCGAATTTCAAATCCTCAGAATCATCCGCTTTGCACGAAAACCCTGCTGCCGATCTGCGTAAGTGTCGCAACATTCTGTCAGAAAACCCAGTAAAAACTTTGTCGACGAAACGGCTCATCCCCACGCCCCTTCCACCACTTGAGCAACTGACGATGCCCAAAATTTCCATGAATTCCACATTCGGACACAGAGCCCACAAATCACTCGACAAATTACGCATGTCGCCACATTTGAATTTCAAAATTCGGATATTTGGAAACATCTCTGCGACCAACGAGGTTTCCGTAGGGGAGTGACAACTCACAGCACGTCTGTACCTGGACCCAACAACATCTATCTGATTAATCTCCAAAATGTCAACTTTGGGAAAGAAGCCAAACTTAGCAGCTGAGCCATCCGCGTTATCCGTTCCTGACCCACACGAAAAGAAGCTCATGGGGCTGACTTCGTTGAATTTTGAAAGGCTTGAGTGCAAACTGACGTTCATTAAGCTTGGAAAATAATTCTGTGGGGAGATTCCATCTTGAAAATGAACAAATGTTCCCCCGATACCAATAAAACTTATAGACTCTTCGGCTTGACACATGCGACAGTCAGGAACAAAATGGTCTCTACACCCGGCCCATAGCTTCAAAGTAAACGATTTGAGGTTCTTCATTGGCGGGATGTTGAGTAGTCGGTCCAAGGCACGTTGATAAAAGTGACCAAGAAGCTCCAAAGTTTGAACTGTGTCTTTAAAAGACTCGATGAATTCATTCAGTGAATTAATAATAATTGTAGCAGCAGCAGAGGGCCACCGATTCTTTAAGTCCAAAGTAACTTTTGACAGGTGTGATTTCGGATAAGGCGAAACCAATTTCGTGAGTTGTAAAGCGAGAACCCGAAGTGCATCCCCAAAATGGTATTTGAAACTCCGAACTTTCCTTCTGTCAAAACCATTTGTAGCGTGGCCAGTGTCACGTTTTCGATGCAACTTAATTTGGAGGGGGATGACAGCAGGAGACGAAAGAATTCATGTTTATACTGCTGGCTGTAGAGTCCAAGCGATCCGAGAGTGATAGATTTAAGTAACACAGCTTTCGACGTCCACTTCAAAGCATTTCCTTCGCCGTCGTCCTCTTCGTCTGACTCCAAAACGTCTGCGTCGCTCAAATCAAGACTTTCTAAAGCGGGAGCGTAGATTTGTAAAATGTCCAGTAAAAGTTTCCTAGTCATACTGCCATGTTGACGAAGTGTCTTGATCTTGTCCCCATGCAGTTTAAAAAAGTTAAGTAAATCCGGTAAACGATTGTAGGGGGTTAAATTGAAGAGAGGAATATGAATGCGAAAATCCGTTGCTGGAAACATTGGCGAAATAGAAATTAACTCCGTGAGTTGACTCAATGCATATTCATCTGTGTACTTTGCATTGTTTTTGTAGACGCAGGGCAGATCCAAATCCGGTTCCGCCCACAACTCAACAACGCAGGCGTCCCTTCGGCGCAATGTGGTTGTGGCCGCGTCCCTCCATCTTTTGCTAACGAGCCTGAAGTTCAGCAGGTCTTGAGCGGACAGCCAAGTATTGCTAAAGATTGGTGTCAGTTCCTGACCCGAAAGAATCACAAAAGAAATGTATTGTTAAGAATGAAGTCTGTTAAAACCGGATGTTTGAAATATTTATTGAAAGTCCTATGTAACTCTTACGTCTTTGCACAATCTGTCTCCTGGTCCTGGCGTCACTCGTGAATCATTCTCTGCAGCAGTTTCAGATCGCCACACGTCGCTTTTCCTTTTCTTCGTGGTTTTTGGTTCTGGCTCAAGGTGAGAAGTTAATCCCTTTGAAGTTGAAGGTATTTCTGAATTTCCCGAAACCGCTTCATTCCGTGTCAATGAGTCTTCCCTGCACTAAATAAAATAATTTAGAAAAGGAATTAAAACTGATGCCTTACGGCGCATTACGATTACATGATGTACGAATTAATCTAAAGTATGAAATAGTTAGAAATTACGTACTCGGAACTCTTAGCGAAAATATTTAAAATCTTAAACGTGCACCCCGATGGTTCACCAGACAAGTTCTCGAACACGACGGGATTGCTGCAATTAAATAAATTCAAAATACAATTCAATTAGTATCTCTGCAAATGCCCAACAGTTGATTGCGTGATGTTTAATTTTTTACTTTGTTTGTTAAACTGTTCTGTACGCTCACACAACCACACAACCAGATCAGTGTACACAATATTTTCATATTTAGAATAACGAAACCACTGCACTTTGTATTAACCTGAGATTCGTGTCAACAACGTCAGTTGACTTTGGCTCCATTAGTGAAAGGGACGGCGTCAACGTCAGAAGCCCTTCAACAAATAAAAACAACACGTAAATGCTTCCGAAGCAATCGCATACATAAATAAAACTACATTCTTGTAAAAAATATTCATAAAGTCCATGTTCTACGAAACCATAAAAAACATTAAGTCAACAATCAACATGTTTAGTTGAGGGTGTAAATTGTACCACGCTTAAAGCCTTGAATTAATTATCACTGAAGGATTCTAAAATTAATACGGCGTCGTCCATAAATGATGTCATCCCCAAATCCTAGTTTTCCCCTCCCGCCTTCGGCGGGGCCGCCTCCGGCGGCCGAGGTAAAAATATAATCTAACCGTTTCCAGTCAGTTCTTCCTACCCCTCCCCCCACCCCCCCCCCCCCCGTGAAACCTAACCTAACCATAAATATAACAAACTTCGGTAGGTAGCCACAAGCGAATATGTAGCCGCAACAGTAATCCTGAAATAACTAAAAGCCATGAGCTTCAAAGCGAAAATGTAAGTTAACTGTTGATTGTTTTATTCTAAATATATTTATACACACATATATATATATATATACATGTATATATAATTATAAATACATATATATATGCCATAAATATATATATTTTATTATATATATTATTATAGTATTTATTTTTACCCGTTTACATAATTTCGTAGATTTATTCATTTCTCGTCAATGTATATTCATTGCACTTTAAATAAAAAAACATTTTTTTGGACATCACTTACCGAAGTTGGACATCACTTACCGAAATGGGCATCACTTACCGGCCTGGGCATCACTTATCCAAGAACAGCCGAAAATAAAACATTTTGCACTTTTGAAAGACATGAAAATAAAACAATTTGCACTTTTGAAAGACATGAAAATAAAACATTTTGCACTTTTGCAAAACTTGAAAATAAAACATTTTGCACTTTTGAAAGACATGAAAATAAAACATTTTGCACTTTTGAAAGACATAAAAATAAAACATTTTGCACTTTTGAAAAATATGAAAATAAAATAATTTGCACTTTTGAAAGACATGAAAATAAAACATTTTGCACTTGTAAAAAACATATAAATAAAACATTTTGCACTGCATGGTTTCACTGCACACTGCACCCGTTAAGCATTTACTATTTACTTTTAAATGCTGAGCAAAATCAAATTCCGCATGTCTTTTTATTAAGTTTTCGAGAAGCTGAATGAAAACGAAAAGTCCCGGGAGAGACGAGACAGCCGAATTAAACCTTCTTAGCCCGTCATCACAGAATCTCCGCCTCTCTCCTAGTGGTGACCGTTTAAAATCATCAGCGTATTTTTTCTCAGTGATGCTGAATCGGCTGAATTTAAATACTGGAAGAATTCGACAAATTGGTTTTCAAATCCGTAAGAAGAGTACGCTGATCGAGCCATATGGAAGGAATTCTTAAACCAGGTGCGCAGCAGGCAGGTCAAGCTTCTGAGTGAGTGATGCGAAATTCCAGAAATGCTGGACTTTACAGGATCTCAAATAATGATGTGGTGAGTGGTGACTACATTAGGCTGCACCAGGTCAGCTCTAACTAAAAACCAGAATAGCACGGATTCTAATCGCAATAACTCAGTAAACAGTTTATTTACATACTAATTATTTATATCATATAATTAATAATATTTTGACTGTCACTCAAATTGAATATATTATGTGGTCAATATTTGAAAAAATGATCCACCATTCGAACGGTAATGATTAACCAACCAACGTGAGTAGCGGCATAGATCTGATGATTCAATGACAATGGATGACTCAATTCTGACCAAATTACGATTAAATAACTCAAACATTATTATTCCCGCCTATATTCATATTAACTTACAAACTAAACAATTGACCTAAAATTCCAATTACGAATTATCTGCTAAAATACATTGACATATTAATTCTTTAGTTTTAGCGAAACAGAAACACATAGCAGATCACTATCCAAATAATTCATCAAAGGCATTTACTTAAATGTGTAAAAGATGATCAGGTAACTTTCCAAAATTGTACAATTCAATACCTAATCCAATATAAAATCTAATAATGTAAATCACAAACAAAAAGCTAAACGGGTCAGGGCCAAATCGACCTAATTTTAAGTTGAATGTGTAGAAAGAATAGTCCATTATAATAAAACTATTTTTGATTTTCTGAAATATTTGAAACAAGGAATTTTTGTATGTAGATCCAAGGCACGACTCCTCAGCCCCCAAACTTCGTCATTTCAGTATCAGTTATCCCACCTGAAACACACGTAATTTAATCTATTAATTGATAATGTTGCATAATCAAATAGGATTTCAATTTTAAAAGGGCCATAATAATACCACGGCGTATGACTTGTCGTTTCTGTTTTCGTACTTACATTTTTTCATACTACCACTTCTCGTGAACAATGTGGACGTAGGGTTTGAGGGGTCCAAAGATTAATTCCTCATATTTTGCAATTATGTCGTCTCCAGTTTTCACACTGCCGTTCGCCTCATTAATATTCTCAACGATTTCATTCCGGCTGGCAACAACTTTTTCTAAGAAAGAATTACAAATAAGTCAAGTAGTAAAATTAGTTAGTGGAAGATAAACTGATTTCAACATAAATTGTGTACTGGTATAAATATGATGCGGTTTCTGACAATATAGAAAACTAACAGTTTATGTGAACCGTATTCTCATCTTATAACTTTTTGTTTTTTAAACTTGTATAGTTGCAACGATTGATTCCATAGAAGGCTAAGACCATTTTGGGGCACACTGAGATATTGATACCAAAATGTACACCTTGATAGCAGGAATTTATGTGTGCTACTTATTAATTTGTAAAAAATATGTAAATTGGCGTAAATAATTAGTTAAAATCATGTTTAAAACCATAAAAAGATAAGTCCAGACAGGGGCGGATCCAGGATTGGGTCATGGGGGGGGGCTAACAATTTTTAAAATGTTAAGCGGCCATCTTGGAAAATGGCCACTCCTATCTCCACCATGTTAAAAAAGCTCCTCATGGAGGGGGCTAAAGCACCATATGCCCCCCCCCCCTTGGATCCGCCCTTGAGTCCAGTCGCCGTTTGGTTCCATACCGAGATAAGTCTACCCTACCAATGAAAACACTCCTAGGTAGCGCGGAAAATTTCAAAATTGTAGAATTTAGTTGTAAACGGAGAGAAGTGAGACATCCTATTTTTTTAGCATATTTATTTAGTTTTATCCTTTTTATTGCCTTTTTAAGACATAGAGTTCCAGTTAAATAAAAGTTAGTTAACAAATCCTGAAATTTAAATTACATTGCATATTACGGTTTTCATTAACTATTGCTTTAACCTACAGAATGAATTAACGTCTTACTGTTTCAATTTTAGCAACCTTAGCTGAAATAGTGTTTATTATTACGAATACCAATTTTTTTCTATTAGTACGGGGCACATGCTATTCACACTAGAGCTTCTAATCCCCGCGCACTAATAGAGACCGCCTCACTAATAGGGTCCAGCGTACTATTTCAAATTTTAAAAGTCACTCACAATTTCTATAAGCAAGGGAACCGCATAATAGATGTATTACCGATTAACAGTATTTGCGCGTAGGTGAATATATATTAAAAAAATAAAACAGCATTAATTAAAAACTACAATTCAGCTGAATATAGGAAAAATTTAGGTCATACTCACACCTTATGTGAAATCCGCGTGTTATTAAAGACCCGCGTACTATTTGAGACCCGCGTAGTATTAGAGACACGCGCATTATTAGATGAACCCTCGTAGTGTTACAGAAAATACGGTAAGTGCGTCATTAGTGTGCCCATCCTGTGCTAAATCGCAATAAGTTCAGGCGTTTAGTTCCAAACTGACCTATAGTAGAGGCAACCGAAAGTGAAGGCTGGCAAGGATAAATTTTGCGTGTAAACAAATGACAGCTTTATCCTTGCTAGCCTTCACTTTCGGTTGCCTCTACAGTAAGTCCATGTGTTTGGTTCCAAACTGAGATAAGTCCAAAAATTTTTTTTTCAAATTTTGACATGTGACACCATGATTTTCAAAACTTAGTATACGTGATGCTTTGACATGTATAAAGTCCTAATAGTACCGTTTTTGCATAAGAAAATTCTATTTATCGAGATTCACAAACTTTTGCGTTTCCTGTAAAGTAGGAAAAGTGGACTTATGCCGCTATGGAATCAATCGTTTCAGTTATAGTCATTTCACACTCCGTAATTAGCAATCACATCGTCATGAATTTGTTTTGAACAGTATGTTGCGGATAGTGTACGTGAATTTAGTTTATAATATCGTTTAGGTAATTACCTCCATTTAAGACACAGGCAGACACTTTTGGGTCGTATGAAAGAATGAATTTCGTATTCGGCATTTTTGAGAATGCGTAGAGGCCAGTCACAGAAGATGCGAAGGTAGAAGACCATTTCCCAAAGAACTTGAGTTTCAGCTCCCTCAAACCTGTAGAATAAAAAATAATCCTATATTAAACGAGAGAACTGTACCCGCCGCTTAAACTGCTATTTTTACTACCATAGGTTTTCATTGTTAAAAAATGTTAACAAGTCGTTCCTATGAAAATTGTTTTAACTGAATCTAGAAATTCATGAATTAATATGAAAAATTCATACGTCGTAGATCAGAGATTCTTGGTTCAAATTTCAAATCTTCCGGATCATCCGCTCTGAACAGATGCCCTGATCTGTGCAAGCGTCGCAACATTCTGCCACAAGACCCGGTAAAAACTTTGTCGACGAAACGGCTCATCTCATCGTCCCTCCCCCAATCTGAGAAACTTTCGATCTCAGAAATTTCGATGAATTCCACATCCCGACACAAAGCCCACAAATCACTGGACAAATTTCTCACGTCACCGCATTTGAATTTTAAAATTCGAATGTTTGGAAAAACCTCTGCGACCAACAAGGTTTCCGTGAGGGATTGACGAGTCAGAACAGGTCCGCACCTCCAAACATCCATCCAATTAATCTCCAAAACTTCAACTTTGGGAAAGAAGCCCAGCTTACCAGCTGAGCCATCCGCATTATCCGTATGTGACATAAACGAAAAGAAGCTCATTGGGCCGACATCGTTGAATTTTGAAAGGCTCGAATATAGATGGACTTCCATCAAACTCGGAAAATAATTATGTGCGGAGATTCCATCTTGAAACTGAAACATTGTTCCCCTGACGTCAATAAATATTTTAGACTCCTGGGCTTGACACAGGCAACCGTGAGGAACAAAATGGTCTCTACACCCGTTCCATAGGTTCAAAGTAAATGATTTGAGGTTCTTCATTGGCGGGATGTTAAGTAGTCGGTCCCAGGCACGTTGACGATAATTACAAGAAAGCTCGAAAGTTTGAACGGTGTCCTTAAAAGACTCGATGAATTCATTCAGTGAATTAATAATTGTAGCAGCAGCAGAGGGCCACTGGCCTTTCAAATTCAAAGTAACTTTTGACAGTTGAGATTTTGGATTAAGCGAAACAAATTTCGTGAGTTGTGATGCAGGAACCCAAAATGCATCATAAAGATCGTATTTAAAACTCCGGATGAGGTGCCCCTTTTCTTCTGCCAAAACCATGTGTAGCGTGTTCAGTGTCATGTTTTCAATGGATCCTAATTTGGGGAGAGATGACAGCAGCAGGCGAAAAAATTCAGTTTTATTCTGCCGACCCAGGTACCTAAACCGTCCGAGAGCGAGGGATTTAAGTGAAACAGCTTTTAACGTCCACTTTAAGGCATTTCCCTCGCTGCCGTCCTCTTCGTCTGACTCCGTAATGTCTGCGTCGCTCAAATCGAGACCCTCCAAAGTGGGTGCGTAAATTTGTAAAATGTCCTGTAAACATCTTGCAGTTATACTGCAATGCAGACAAAGTTTCTTGATCTTGTTCCCATGCAGCTTAAAAAAGTTCAGTAAATCCGGGAAACGCGGGTATGTGTAGGAGGTGAAGGTTAACCTCATATCTAAAATAATAATGCGAAAATCCGTTGCTGGAAACATTGGCGAAATAGAAATTAACTCAGTGAGTTGACTCAATGCATCTTCATCTGTGGACTTTGCATTGTTTTTGTTGAAGGAGGAAGAATTGGAATCCGATTTTGCCCACAACTTAACAACGCAAGCATTCCTTCGGCGCAAAGTGGTCGTGGCCGCGTCCCTCCAACATTTACTAACGAGCCTGAAATTCAACAGGTCTTGAGTGGAAAGCCAAGTATTGCTAAAGATCAGTGTCAGATCCTGCTCCAAATAATCAAGAAAAAAAACATTGTAAAGAATGCATGGAGTTTGTTAAAACTGGATTTTTAAAACATATATTGAAAGTCCCCTTTAACTATTACGTCTTCGCCCAATTTGTCTTCCAGTCCTGACGTCACTCGTGAAACATCATCCCCAGCATCTTCAGATCGCGAATCGTCGCTTTTCATTTTCTTCGTGATTTCTGGTTCTGGCTCAGGGTGAGAAGTCAGTCCCTTTGAAGTTGACGGGATTTCTGCATTCCCCAAAACCGCTTCATTCCGTTTCAATGAGTCTTCTCTGTACAAAATAAAATTATTTAGAAAAGGAATTAAAACAAATTCTGTCGGGATTGCTGCAATTAATTAAATTCAAAACACATTTCAATTATCATCTTTGTCGCTGTGGCACAGCTGCAAATGCATAACTCTGTAGTGCACAATTTTTATTTTGTTTGTTGTGGTCTGTAAGCCCACACAGCCAGATCAGTGTACACAAAATTGTCATATTAAGGAATAACTCAACTTGCACCATGCAATTGTTTCTATGTTTTCATTACAGGCTCAAAACCAAATCCAAGAAAAGACTAACGTAAATTCAAACTTTATATCTTATATAATATTTTATATAACCAAGAACCAATATCCTTGCAAAACCAAATGTAAATTACTAATGTTGTATGTGCTGCGGCCAAATCGACCGAATGAATAAATTATTTTTATTATATTTAGAATAACGAAAACACTGCATTTTGTAATCACCTGAGATTTGTGTTAACAGCGTCAGTCGACTTTGGCTCCATTACAGTGACAGGAACGGCTTCAACATCAGAAGCCAGAGAGCCCTTACAAAATAAATAAAATAACACATAAAGACTTCCGAAGCAATCGCTTAAATACATTAAACTAAATTCTTTTGAAAAGATATCATAGGGTCCATCTTCTATGAAATAATAAAAAAACAATAAATCAAAAATCAACATGTTTAGTTGAAGGTGTAAATTGCATCACACTTAAAGCTCTAAATTAAGTGTAACTGACAGATCCTAAAATTAATAATGCGTCGTCCATAAATGTTGTCATTGTAACCTCCTGCCTTGTGCGCCCTACGAACACTCTGTCATCGGCTATTAAAACCCATTAATGGTTAATCTTTAGCATGGCATGTTATATTTATACATGACTGCACATACTGACTTTATAATGCACCGATGGCATCATTTATGGACGACCCCTGACCAACTTCAACCTGTTCGTAATTGAAATTCTTGGAAAAGTTTTGGTTCTTAGGCGGAAGTTAAATAAAGATCTAATTCATAATTATTTGCTGCCTTAAAAGGAACCAATAAAATAAAACAAAATGTAAAAATGTTTGGAACAATGACAACTAACCGACTGCGAAACTTTTTTTAATGCAAAAAGTGTGTACAGGAAGGTACATAATTGAATGTGGCGAATAATACTGTGGAAATTCCGTTACTAATAATATAAAGGCACTAGTCCCTACTGCAAATGCAAATAGCTAACAAGAAACAATTCTTATATTGTGCCTTCTATTCCCTACAGAATTAATAACCTAGAATTCAAATTGCAGTAAAAATAGTTAAAATAAAATACTCAATTACAACTTTACCTGGACTCTGGGTTTTATGATCAAGGCTGTAAAACAGTGACTCCAAAGCGACGTTTATTTGGATTTAACTTGCTGCGGGCGGACGGTTCTCTGGACGACGGTAACTGCCTTAAAAAACTTTTGTAAAACTCACTTTTCGCCTATTGATGTCTGCTTCGTAAGCAACTATTTCCTCAATAACAACTCATAACTCAAAAATTGAAACTCGGTAATCCAAATAAAACAACATTCAGAAATTGATGTGAGAACAACCTAACTATAAGTACAGTACCTTCAGGATTATTAACTTCTAAACAGAGAAAACTCAACTAAAAAGTCACACCGACAAAAAGTCAGAGCTACAGACAGGTTCCTTTTCGGCAGCTGGTAGACTGGTCTGGTGCTGGTTACTGATTTCCATTCCGAGGAAACTCCGCACGCATTTTTCCAATGTGTGAGCTGTGTAGTAATCACGTGACCACGAAGCGCTTGCGATTCAAATGAGGGAGCGTGCACTAATAACGTCATCATTTAGTTGAGTAAATGGGTCTGAAAGGCGAGCATTTACCTAAAGGGTAACATTGTCGACGAGGGGTGTGGGAGGATTTTGCGTTCGTTTCTAATTTTCCCGTGTTAACCAAGCTTGAAATGAAATACCTACAATTACAAGCCACAGGAACACTTTAACTATAATTAATCATTTATCCCACATTTGTAAAGCTTTTTTTCTTGAAGCTACGATAATGCAATAAATTGAAGAGGAAGATTATCGTTGAATATTCGTGCGGGTCACGTTTATTATACAATCGCCACTAGTGGCACCTTACTAGTTAGGTAATTTTGTTGCTTGACTTTTAGATAGGGCTGCGGAAAAAGAAGGTGGTGATGATGAGGGATTCAGTTTATGAATTTTGGATGATTTTTAGATTGTGTACGAATGCATAATAAATTGCCTGAGAAGGAAGGGTAGTTTATCTTAGTGTGAATTTGATACTGGGAGGAAATTGTCTGGGAGGAAAATATGTAAGTGAAAAGTGTCCGTAAAAATGTCGCCATTATGAGCTATCATTAAATTCAGTATACTCTCGTCAATACCGTGACCGTAACCTCCGGTCCACAGATATCATCCCGGAATTGCTCATCTTTCAGTTTTAAAATATGAACAAAAATCAATAAATAAATTGGAAAATTGAATCCAAAAGTACCCTATGGAATTCGTCTGGACTTGGCCTGGGCGCATAATTGCATAATGTTCAGCTGGGTAGAAGTAGAAGTTAAGAGATACGAGCCTAAACAAAAATTCTTTACTATTCCTATAGAAAGAAAGTACATTTTGTTACAACTTCCCGCGAAATCTTAAAATCGAAATTTCGACCGGATTCACTAAATGAGGGTACACATAAACGATACACCATTAAAATTGAAATGACTATATGCGAATCTAATTAACTTGTAGTTCAAGGTCGATCCAGATCATGATTAGTTTTTAAATGCAATTAATATTAAAAAACTTAAATAATTTTTTGTCAAAATTGGTCGATTTTTACAAATCACACATCATTTTGAAGCTATTAAAAAAACTAAGAACAGGGGATTTTTGTTTTAAGCTTCTAGCCCATACAACAATTTTTTGTATAGGAAATCTCCTGCTGCATGGAGCCTATGTTAAGTGAAGAATCACAATGCCCCATGTCCAATTTAAGTTGGAATTGAAAACGAGCGGATGTCAAAATAGCACTAAATAACGTAAGTACAGTATATCTTCTAATATGTACAACGCGGGTCGTTCCATTAAAACTCAGAGGTTTACCCCCCGCGTTATATTAGATATTAGAGACTCGAGTTGTATTAAAGACCCCTGTTGAATAAAAAATTTTGCATTTCCAACCACCTATGCGCAATGTTAAAGCAGAGCGGAACCGCCGCGTTATGTTAGAGACTTGCGTTGTTTTAAAGACCCGCGTTCTAATAGAGACCCTCATTGTATGAGAAGATATACAGTACATGCGTCAAATGTTAATGACGAGTTTTTTACATGTTCAAAACATTTTATTTACATGCTTTTTAAATGCGATAATTGTTCTATTCACGTATTTTTGAAAATTCCAAAATGTTCTGCATCCGTGCTTTAGAAAAGTGCAAAATGTGATATATCGTCGGTAAAGAGTCATTCTGTCTTAAGTCAATACGATTCTCTTAAAGTCATTGTGTCCCAAGTCCATTCAATTAGTAGGTGCTCTCGAGGTCGCTTCCGCGATGTCCTTTGCATTAGGCGGGGGTGGGATGTTGCTGACTGTGTTGTACTCATGACGTTCACTTAGGGGTCGCCCACAAAAGACGTAATAAAAATTCCATTAAATCCATTCAAATTAAATAGCTGTATTTCCGTTTGAAGTAGCTCATGTTTATCCTCGCTTAAATTGGGGATTGGTCATTTTGCTTCTTCATAGACGTTATGTTTTGCGCTTTTGTGGACGATGTTGGCCAATAGAAATGACAACATTCGTTTGTTGTGCATTTCGCACACGTCTTTGCATTTAATGGGTTTTATTTTATCATTTAGCTCCTTGATTGCCAAATTAACGAGTTTCTTCGTGAAGAAGGGTTGTGAATGGTGGGGAATTGACAGCGACAGTACTGGCACTTGACGTAATTGCAGATTCAGTTACCTGCCATAACTTTTATGTCATCACAAACAATAACTCTGGTGAGTAAGTGAAGGAGTGTGTGGTGGATATCATAGCATCCCGTTAAGCATTCACTATATACTTTTAAATTCCGAGCTAAATCAAATTCCTTATGTCTTTTCATTAAGTTTTGGGGAAGGCGAATGAAAATTATGAATGATAAAAATTCCAGCAATTATTGCGGTAGAGTTCCAACTTCCATTATTTGTATTAACAGAATAAATAAGGCTATTAGGACCAAAATTAGAATCGTTAGCTGTAATCTACTTCACATCGTACAATTAACTAGGTTATTATTTCAAACTAAAATGATATAAACAGTCAGTATATAGCACCACAGACAGTAGCAAATGCCAGTGCGCCTGTATGAATTATATGCACTCTGCACTTTTAATAATCCCGCCTAAATTTGAATTAACGTACTAACTAATACATTGACCCAAAATTCCAATTACGAATCATCTGCTAAAATACATTGACAAATTAATTTTTTAGTTTTAACGAAACAGAAACACATAACAGATCACTATCCAAATAATTCATCAAAGGCGATTACCTTAATTTGTAAAAGATGATCAGTTAACTTTCCAAAATTGCACACTTCAATACCTAATCCAATATAAAATCAAATAATGTAAATCATAAACAAAAAGCTAAACTGGCTAGGACCAAACCGACTTTTAATTTTATGTTAAATGTGTAGAAAGAATAGTTTATTACATATATTAAATCTATTTTTGAATTTGTGAAATATTTGATTGAGGAATTTTTGTAGATCTAACGCACGACTCCTCAGCTCCCAAACTTCTTCCGTTCAGTGTCAGTCATCCATCCTAAAAAACACACAAATCCACCAATTAATTAATAATGTTTCCTAATCAGACATGTTTTCAATTTTGAAAGGGCAATAATAACATTACAGCGTATCACTTGCCGTTTTTTGTTTTCGAACTTAAATTTCATACTTCCACTTCTCGTGAACAATGTGGACGTAGGGTTTAAGGGGTCCAAAGATTAATTCCTCATATTTTGCAATTCTGTCGTCTCCAGTTTTCACACTGCCGTTCGCCTCATTAAGATTCTCAACGATGTTATTCCGGCTGGCAACAACTTTTTCTAAAAATGAAAAAGTTGTACAAATAAGTAAAGTTGTAATTAGTGGAATAGGAACTGATAACAAAATAAATTGTGTACTGGTATAAATAGCATGCAGTTTCTGAGAAGAAATAAATAAGAAAGTAACAGTTTGTGTGACCCGTATTCTCGTCATATAATTTTTTGTTTTTAAACTTGAAATATAGTTGTTTCACGCTCCGTAATTAGCAACCACATCGTCATGAATTTGTTTTGAACAGTATGTTGCGGCTAGTGTACGTGAATTTAGTTTATAATATGGTATAATTACCTCCAATGAAGCCAGAGGTAGACACTTCTGGGTCGTAGGAAATAATAAATTTTGTATTTTCCATTTTTGAGAAAGCGTAGAGGCCAGTCACAGAAGATGCAAATTCAAAAGACCATTTCCCAACGAGCTTGAGTTTCAGCTCCCTCAAACCTGTAGAGTAAAAAATAAATTCTATATTAAACGAGAGAACTGAACCCGCCGCTTCAACTATTTTTACTACCAGGCTTCTAATGTTATAAAATGAAAAATATAAAAAAGTCATCCTGTGAAGAGTTTTTTAACTGAATTTAGAAATTCATGAATAAATATAAAAAATTCATACGTCGTAGATCAGAGATTTTCGGGCCGAATTTCAAATCCTCCAAATCATCCGCTTCGAACAGATGCCCTGCTGCCGATCTGCGTAAGCGTCGCAACATTCTGTCACAAGACCCAGTAAAAACGTTGTCGACGAAACGGCTCATCTCAACTTCCCTTTCAAAACGTGAGAAACTTTCAATCTCAGAAATTTCCAAGAATTCCACATTCGGACACAGAGCTCACAAATCACTCGACAAATTTCTCACTTCGCCACATATGAATTTCAGAATTCTAGAATAGATTAGTTTTTACTGGAAAGCCCCCAACATTTTCTTTTTATTTCGATTTTATTACCTGTATTTCATTTCAAAAACAACGCCTGCTTAGGCGTTGTATCCTTGTTTCACTAGTAAGAAAATTAAGTACCTAATACAAAGTTTATAAATAATAGTTGGTGAACTTAAGCGCATTTATATGTTCTAGTAATTATTCTTTGCATTATTATTTACTGCAAATTGAGCAAATGTTTCAACTGACTATGTAGCGAAATTCCACTGCAGCATTAAATTACAAACCAGTTTAAAATAATAGTAGCTCAAGGTTTGCCATTACTATCCGCAACATTCTACGTACATTTTTAATTTTTCCGTGCTAATTTCCGAGCATAAAGTAATTCTAATCACAAGTCATAATATATGAACACCAATAACACTTTACTCATATTTAATTATTCATCCCACAGTTGTAAAGGTTTTTTTCTTGACTCTACGATAATTCAATAAGATGACGAGGAAGATTATCGTTGAATATTCGTGCATGTCACGTTATACAACTGCAATTAGTGGCGCTTCTTAGGTAATGTCGTTAGTTACCTGACTTTCAGATAGGGCTGCGGAAGAAAAAAGTGACGATGATAGGGACAATGGTTGTAGGACACTTTTTTCCCGGGCATTTCCTACCTGAACTTTTTTCCTACCCCATGGTGCAAGGCTAAATCTCAGTCATTTCCTACCAGGTTGTAGGGCATTTTCCTTCCGGACGTTTTTCTTCGGACATTTTTCTCCAAACTTCGTGCCGAGGACATTTTCCTCTCATTGTCAGTATTAAAATGAATTCATTGTAAAAAATTAACCAGTGTTCCTTTCCGTAAAATTTACGTTTTTGATTTTAATAAACTTTAATACATTAAATAAATTAAATTGCAGTAAACTTTTACCGTAAAACTTTTTTAACTTTTTTTTTTTAACTTTGGTTTCAAAATAGTGTGTATTGTATACTGAGTCGTTGGGCTATTGTAATTGTACAACAGTGACTGAATAAAGTTTATATATATAATTTATGAATTTTGGATATTTTAATTTAAACTTACAAGGAAAGGTCGCGACATGGGAGCCGACTTTTAAGTTAAGTTTGTGCGCGTTAGACGTGTCTTTGGAAACTAATTAACGTGTGCTAAACCATTTTTGTCACAGGTCCAAAATTTGCCAACGGTAGCCCGCCAAAGTTCAAAAAAATTGAATTTCTTGTGTTTTGCAACCCTGTAGCTCCTACAATTCCCATCCGATTTTCAAAAAAATTGAAGTTTTGTGATCTCTGATACATTGCCTGGAAAATAATTTCTTGGTTTTTGAAAATTCTAAAATTTAATTTTTTTTTTTAAATTTATTGTAAAAATTATTTTTTAGAGGCCTTTTAATCAGCCTTATTTTTTGAAATGTAATAATGTTTTTCATTAATCTGTTTGACATAATAATACGTTTAAATTAGGAGGACGGGTTTCAGTAAAGGACAACATGACTACAAATATTGAGCTTTATATTTGAGTTGACGGAAATATTTGAGCCCAGTGAGTGACTATTACGACAGCTACATAGTTAAATGTCAGTAGCTCAGGGAGAATTAATTAAGATATCTATATGTTATATGTACACTGTGGTCTATATATTTATTAGTTTAAACGTATTTAAGCGTAAACCAATTCACACTCATTTTAACATACACAATTTCTTAAATGGGCGCCCACTTGGAAAGTGAAAAGTAGTTGATCGGAATCTGCTATGAAGATTCGTGTGTAAATAATAACCCCATGTGTTGACAAGTGTACGAGAGGAATTAAAGCACCTAAACATATTGTAGAATATTATAATCATTTACATTGTTGTGCCACTACACGAATATTTAAATAATTTCATGTTACAGTCCACTCTCTACATAGTGTACTTCAGCGGACCAGCAAGATAAGTACACTATGAAGAGAGTTTACTATGTAGAGAGTTACAGATTTAAAAAAAATTAGTATTATAGATGAAAAAAATAAAAATCCTACAGTTCAAAGTAATATTGGCTCTAAACAAATCAATTGAAGAATAAGTTTCGTAATTTTGATTGAAAACGTTTGAAAAATCAGTTAGATGAAAAAACAGAAAATAGTAAATTTTTAAACTAAGCGCTGAAAATTTTTAAATTTCTGAAAGTAAACTATGAAGCGACGAAATTTACACTTAAATGTTAAATTGGGCCTCCAAAATTAGTACACTATGAGGAGGTTTCCACTATGTAGAGGTACACTATGTAGAGGTATTATAACATGGAAAGCATAGGAGTTTAGCCAGGGATACAAGCTTAGTACACTATGTAGAGGTATCCACTATGAGGAGGTACACTATGTAGAGAGTGGACTGTAATGGAAAACAAGGTAAAAATGTAAAACAAAAGATTGTAGATTTATTTTAAAAAATAACAATATATTATCAGCATAATTTCATTTAACCCGATGGTTTCATTATATTTTTATTTTGGCAACCTCGGCGTTTAGAAAGTTGTTTTACCTAATTACACGAATACACTTTCACCAGAAACACATTTCTGGAAATCATTGTAATTACTGAGATAATCTGACAATAAAGCTATTACATTACATTACATTACATTACACACACACACACACGCACACTGTGTTTCTATTTGTGTCCTTTATTGCTGTAATATCTTTCTGCGTATGTGCTCACAATTAAATTTTTTTAATAAAACTTAAAAATTATAAAAACAAATTTAACAGTTTTAATTACAAAGAATTTGATTTGCATTTTCGAATTTAAATTTTAGGCTACCCACTCCTGATTTTGTTTATTCCTCACAACATTCAAAAATGTAGCTTTGAAATGAACGGAAAAAGCATTTTCCTATGTTCACGTATATTTTAGAGTCATATGCTAAATTATATATATATATATTTATATATTATATATATCAAGTAGGAGTAATTATTGTAAACGTTTCGTAAAGTAATCATAATCACTGTATTCAGTTTTAGAAGTGAATTTAATAACAAAACGTTTACTTTAAAAATTTGTTTTGAACAAATTAAGTTCCTTGTTTGCATAGTTTAATCAATATTTGATTCTGAATTTTTAATTTTTATATCAAAAATGTTTTATTGTTAGCGTTAAAAGGCTCTAAATTTAGGTTTGTTTTATGTAGAATAAACAAACTTGAATCATTGGGAAATCATTTTGCCTCTTATATTTTTTTGTCTTGCTTTAATGTTACAATTTATTTTAGATAAATTATCGAGTGCTTTATTTTTTATTTTAAGTTCTTTGGATGCAGGAGTCTTTACAGATTTTCTTTATAATTTTTTTTCTAAACGTTATATCGCAAATTTGACAAGTAAAACTATGTACTAACTTTAGTAATATGTTTTTCTTGTTTTATCTATTAAATCTTCTTTTCTTGAAAAAGTGTAATTACAAATATCGCATTTAAATTTTCGAGCCTTTGCTATTTTATTAGAAATTATTTTTTTTACTAAAATTGTTACGCTAAAAATGTATTTTTACCCGCTTATGAAAATTATAAGTCATAACAATAACTGAAACCAGATGTCACATTTTGCATTCCGCTTTTTTTCTTTTTCTATCACCCGTTCTCGAATAATCCTACGTTTCAAAATACCAGTTATATTACTGTATTACACAATATATTTATAGTATTTGAAGATTCAAAATGGCCCACATCCATTTTTAGACAAAAATGCAATATCTGCAAAACTATTAAATGCATTATGATTTTTAACGCATGTAGGTTAATATATAGAACTTGTTATATTTTTTTTAACATGTTATTGGAACATTTTGCGCATTTTTAAAATGATGCAAGTTTAATAATTTTCAATTTGTAATAACTTGCAAATAATCTATTTCAATCAGTGTTTTTGTTTTGAGATAAATAATTTGTACATAGTGTGTTTAATATAGTAATATCATTGTAGCTGCTCTGGAAAAATAATTACTAGTAGTGAGTAAAATCAACCGCATCAGTTCTACGGCGTAGTTTCATTTTTTGGTGAGGACGAAACTAAAGCGTCAGTAGACAAAAAGCAAACAAGGAAATTCTCGTTTAAGTCACAGTGAATTTTGAATTAGTTGCTTTCTTAGCTTTCAACATAGAAATATCTCTGGAATTATTCTACTTGGTTTTCTGTGTAATAATAATAATTACGAAAGCGTTGGGCGTTGGAATTATTTTGTCGTATGGTTATGTGATATACTGTCACAGGTGCCTATACAACCACCTATTCATTTTCTTTTCTTTTCAGCCTAAAAATACGAAGCCAAAATGTTGACTAAATGTGAAAACTGTGCCAATTGGATTGCATTCAAATTCCTTTCAAATCTCTGCATCATCCCTTTTGATTTCAATCCCCAAACTGAAGAAATAAAACCAACATGTTCCTTATTGAAAAGAATTATTTGGAATTTTTATTTTCTGATTTACTGGGTCTACGTTGTACATATGGCGTTTACATTCTGCACGCTCATTTACAACACAGCAACTTACGCAACTTTTAACTTTAACCATTTTGCAATCCACGTTATGTGCATCATTGGATTTCCGGTGCTGGGAATGCTTGCATTTAACTGTAAGAAATGGGCTCAAGTTGTATCAATTGTACGGAATGAGATCGCAAGCAAAGTTTAAAACAAATCAGGAGCTTCAAAAACACAACCAAAACTGTCATTGCAAAATGTTATACTTATTGTTCTCCCGGTTGGGTTCTTGACTTCGCTTAAATTTGGAGAAGTTGTTCTTCTCGCAGACCCAACGAGACCTCAGCTTCTTTTCCAACTTCTGAGTGAGGACCACAAGACACTTTTGAATTATTTAATCTTGGGGGCCATTGAATACGCCATGGGCGTCTATAGTTTCTGCTGCATGCATTTCGTAATTAATCTTCAATTACTATGTTTTGAACACCTACACGATGAACTGTCTTCCGGAATTCAATCACTCACAAATACACTGTACGTGGTTTCTGATTTTGTAAGCCAGTTTTTTTTAAACAGGAGGCAATATTTGTTTTCATTAATCAGTTGCACATCTGTTTGATATAGGCGAACGGGGTTGACTAAAAGAGATAAAATCCAAAATGCGATTCGCCACTGTCGCCATCTGCAGATCCTCATTCAGCTTTTCAACCAAAGCAACGCAGAAGTAATTCTCTATTTAAAGTTAAGCTGCTTCGCTCTCAGCATCGGAGGAACATTCTTTTTCATCCAATTTGTTCACGTCGAGCCAATCATTGCTCTGTTGGATGTTTACCTTGGGCTGATTGCCATGGTATTGTACATTGTTACATTGTTTGTTGTACAAAACTACATTTAAGCCGCTATGGTTTCAATATTTTCTTATTTTGGCAACCTCGCAGCGTTTAGAAAGTGTTTACTTAATTACACAAAAAAACTATTACCGGAAATACACACACTTTGTTTAAATGTGTGCCCTTTATTGCTGTGATATCTTTCTGCGTATCTGCTCAGGATTGAATTTTTGTAATAAAACTTATAAAAATTATAAAAGCAAAAAGTTTCAGTTTTAATTATTACAAAGTTTGTTTTTGTATATTTAGTTTTTTACACAACGCACTGCTGATTTTGCTCATTCTTCTTAACATTAGGAAACGGAGCTTTGAAATAAACGGATAAAGTGTTTTCCTATGTTTGAGTATATTTCAGAATCATATTATGCCAAATTATATACATTTATGCAGGTTATTAATAATCTTAGAAATAGAAAGTACAAAATTTTACGACTTTTCTTATTGTGAAATTGTCTTGAATGATGCGTATTTTCTAGTTCCCATAGATACAATTAACGTTTCACTAAATCAACTAAACTACATTATGGGACGAAATTGGAGTGAGATTTCTAGTATGGGATCGTCCATAAGGGATGTCATCAAAATATTCCAGTTCTAAAAGGACCTTGTGACTCCCCCGCCGTCAGCTTAACTACTGGGTAAATGGTTAAGGTAATGCTATAATTATTGGTGATTGGATGTCACGGTCACCAATAATTATATTACAACTTTTCAAAAAGTTTAAAGAAATGTGCAACTATTATTTAAAAGAAACTTTTTTGTACCAGCTTTTTAGGATTTTTCTCGGCGTTTTAGAAAAAAAGTCGGTTTTATAAAGTTGTAAGAAAAGATTTTTTTTTAAATGCCGGCCGGTCGAACTATTGTTTCCAAAACACATGCATGCAGTTAAGACATTTGGAAACAAAAACATTTAAGTAAACCATTGAGTACTTTTTAGAAATATGCAGATAGAAGTTTTTACACGTATCAAAATAATGTGATTGGAACCTATCTTGAACTTCGCAAAACTATACAAATAAAACATTTTGCACTGTCCAAAAAACATTTTACCAAATAGCTATAACCTTTTATGCTTTCCATTCTACGTTATTGAAAGCTGGTTTGACAGAGTTCATAAAAAAATCGTTTTAGCCTTAATTGAAGATTAACATCTAAGTAATGCGCAATAAACGCCATTTAAAGGTAAAACCCATTGCATTGATATTCCCCAAAGGCCTTAAGTCCACTCCTACTTTTAAGTATTCGGCTGATATAATTATACTACAGAATTGCCTAAAGGATCATCTACAAATGACGTCAGCAAAAAAAGTATACGACCTTCCCTGTAATACAAAAGGTGAATAAAACATACGTTAAATTTGCTACAATTTGAATCAGAATTCAGAATAGGTAAGTTAAAATTACCACAAGTTAAATCAGCCATGGGTTAAATCAGGATAAGTTAAATCGAGACAGGGTGAATCGACCATAAGTTATATCTCCCAGGTTAAATGTAAAAACTTATATCGGATAAGTTAATAGCGTGAAGTACCGTTGTTGTTACGTAGCTATTATTGCCACTGAAGACTTCAAATGAACCAGTTTCATTTTTAGCTACTGCGAAGTTCCTTTTGTAGTAGGCGGGCCTGGGAGGTTGGAATTTGATAAGTAGACACAGTGGACAGGGTTCAATGCTAC
Source organism: Dicyrtomina minuta (assembly GCA_949802685.1). NCBI lineage: Eukaryota > Metazoa > Arthropoda > Collembola > Symphypleona > Dicyrtomidae > Dicyrtomina > Dicyrtomina minuta. Next base: position 5,476,961 of record OX461811.1, on the reverse strand, counting down.
GGAAAATACGGTTAAAACAAAATGTACTATGTACCTGCAAAAAAAATTAAAAGACCTGGATTCTTAAAACACACCAAGAGAATATTTTGAAATTTTACCAAACGTGTACTTATAACATTTTGCGCTTTGAAAATAGTATAAAATGGACATTCTCATCTTTTAAACACTTGCAAATGTAACATTTAATAAGCTCGTAAGAACTCGTTAAGAAACGCTTTAGGGGTCGCCCATAAATGATTTTATCCAAATATTCACATTTATTAAACTCTTTTAATAATATGACTAATATGACATAAATGATTATGTGGGGCACAACGAGAAATATTACGATGCGTACAATACCACTTCTCTAAAGAATTAAAATGGCACATCTCCAATATTAGCTAGAATTAAAATAGCCTATGTCACAAAAAAACGCTATGTATGGTTTAATTATTACAGCATTTCGACAAATATAAACAAATGTTCCATTTACATCCTTTCACAACAAGTGCGAAACGTCACTTGTTTTTTTTTAAGTGTAAAAACATTTAATGTACATGCTTTGAGAATCATTATATTTTACTATTTTTTTAGGAAGCCCATTTTTAGATAAAATGCACTGTCTGCAAAAATATATAATTAGCTATCATGATTCTGAAACCATGTAAATAGAACGTTTTACGCATACAAAAAAATGTAAATACATAGAACATTCTGCAATTATAAAAAATGTGCAAATTAAACATTTTGCACATTCAAAAGCATGTAAGTGTAATATTTTGAACTTTCCAATGACTCGTTATTAATCAATTCCACACCCATCTCATTCATTGAATTTTTGACATAGCTCATTTTAATTCTAGTTTAAATTGTACAAATAACTCATTTTGCTACGCGTACTTGCCCGCCCAAGTAGTTAAGCCTCGTTGTGAATCCCTTAAATTGGGCAATTTAATAATACAAAAAAACGTCAATGTAAATATTTTTAAGGTACAGGTAGTGACTAAATTTTGAAGCCGGTTGATGTGGATGACAAAAATGATAAAAAAATTGAACGTGCTGGAATAGATGGTTCTAGCTGACAGAATATTGCCACTACAACTTAAGCAATTACGCAAGCAATTACGATTACAATTTTAGCCCTATTTTTCGCATAACGATTGGGTTTGGTTGACAGCTGAAGTTTGTGTTGTGAATATTTTAAACAATTCCTTCACTTAACTGCCTCGCTCCTAATGAAATTATAAATAATTTCAGTTATTTTGTATTTATCTGTCGAACAATTTATGTTTAAATTTAATGGGCGTCAGGACATCTAAAGCTCTAAACTTATACTTTGCTGTGTAAGCAACTATATGGTTTCCAGTTTTCCAGGCAATTCGTCCTACACTTTAAATCGATATTGAATGAATTAGGTCTTTATATCGCATGGTATAATATTATATAGCAAACGTAGGAATTTAAATCTGTAACTACAATGACGGGAAAATGTCCGGTGGCCATATGTCCTACAACCATCTACCTTCTTTATGTGTGGGTCGCTCTGCTTCACTTCTCTCAGTTCCTCATTTGCAGAGCGACCACAACCATCAGCAGTCCCTGTAAAACGATCGATTTATTTTCTTTGCTTTTCAGCCTAAAAACACGAAATCAAAATGTTGTCTAAACGTGAAAACTACGTCAATTGGATTGCTTTCAAACTCCTTTCAAAACTTTGTATCATTCCTTTCGATTTTAATCCCAAAACTGAAGAAATAAAACCAACATCATCTTTATTGAAAAGAATTATTTGGAATTGTTATTTCCTTATTCTGTGGGTCTTAGCTTCACACATTGCGTTTACATTCTGCACGCTCGTCCACAACACAGCAAATTCCGGAATATTTAATTTTAACCATTTTTCAATTCACGTTATGTACGTGATTGGATTTTCGCTTATGGGACTCTTTGCCTTTAATTGTACAAAATGGGCTGGAGTTCTGTCAATTGTACGAAATGAGCTCTCAAGCAAAATTCAAAACAAAGCGCGAAATTCAAAGACACAATCAAAATTGTCATTGCAAAAACTTATACTTATTGCGTACCCAGTTTTGCTCTTGATAGCGTTTACATCTGGAGAAGCTGTTCTTTTGGAAGACCCAACGAGACCTCAGCTTCTGTTTCAACTTTTGAGTCATGACCACAAGACACTTTTGAATTTTCTCATTTTAGGTGCAGTTGAATATTCAATTGGCGTCTTTGGTTTGGGCTGCAGCTATTTCGGACTTAATCTTCAATTATTGTTTTTCGAACACCTACACGATGAGCTGTCTTTCGGAATTCAATCACTCACAAATTCAATGTACGTGGTTTCTAATTTTGTAAGCCATTGGTTTAAACACGAGGCAATATTTTTTTTATTAATCAGTTTGACACATGGTTGGCCGTTGGCGAAGGATCAAATCCGTGTCCTTCCACTAATGATTTAAATGAGCGTTTTAGCTAACCAATTTATAATAACATGGTTATAAAAAGTGCAAATTGCTCTATTTGCATCATATTCTAAAACGCAAAATGGTCTATATGTATTTTAAAACTGCAAACTTTTTCAACTAAATTACTATATACATCACTTCAAGCGCGAACTGTTCCAACTATATAGTTTTAAGTTGCAAACTAATCGAACAACATGGTTTTAAGTTGCAAACTTATCTAAATGCATAATTGTAAAAAGTGCAAAATGTTTTTATTACGTGTATTGAAATCGTAAGTGTTTTTTACGTTATTTATGGCCTTTTGCACTTCTCAATTGTTGAATTTAGTGCATTTTCCATTTTTAAGATCAATAACTAGTAACTAGAATATTTTAAAAAAATTTAAACATGCAAATAATACATATTTTAATGTTTAAACTCACCTAATTAGAACAGTTTGCCACTCAAAACCATGTAGTTAAAGAAAATTGCGCTTTGAAATCACGTGGTCAGAATGTTTTGCACTTTCAAAAGTAATGTAGTTACATAATTTTGCAACTTAAAAGAATGTATTTAGACCATTTCGTATTTTTTTTTAATCATGCACCTTGTCAGATTAGTTTTCAACTTAAAAATATGTAGTTGGAACAATTCGCATTTGAAATCATGTAGTTAGAACAGTTTGTGACTAACATTATGTATTGAGTTTGATATTTTTTTAAAGCATATAGTTAGAACCATATGCAGTTTTAAAATCCATATAGTTAGAACATTTTGCGTTTTAAAATATGATGCAATTGGAGCAATTGGCACTTTTCATAAGCTCCTAATTATGAATTGGCCAGCTAAAATGCTTATTTATATCAAAATTGGAAGGACACGGATTTGATCCTTCGCCCGCGATGTTTTAATAAGGAGGATGGGGTTTACTAAAAGACAGGAGATCCAAAGTGCGATTCTCCACTGTCGTCATCTGCAGATCCTCATTCAGCTCTTCAACCGAAGCAACGCAGCTGCCATTTTCTACTGGAAGTTACAATGCTTCGCTCTCAGCATCGGAGGAACATTCTTTTTCATCCAGTTTGTTCACGTGGATCCAATCGTTGCTCTTTTCGATGTTTACATTGGTCTAATTTGCATTGTAACGTACATTGTGCTGTACGAAAAAGCGTTCAAGATCCCGCAGCAGGTAGAGCAGTACAAAAACTTGATTCTAATTGCGGCGCACCTGGGTGTCGGTGCTTTGGGGGAAAACAGAAACCGGTGGGCTCAGGTGGTTGTTCAAGCAAAGAACTGTAATACCCTTGAAATCTCGCGGGTTGTGAGATCGATTCCAAACATTGGAATCAAAGTCGGAGGGTTCAACACAATGGAGAGGCTCTCGACGTTGAATTTTATTGATTTCGTTGCTATAAATGTGGCGTCACTCCTCATTACTTTTAAATGAGGAAAATATGTTGTCTTAATTTGTGGCTCGACACTTAATATTTTACGGTTGGGTAGGTAAGGAAGTTCCACATGTGCTATGGTGTGTATTCACAAGTTTCTATAAGTATATCCGTTCACTGTAATTCTCAATAGAAGCTGTGGTGTTATTTCGAAAGCACGTCAGTAGCACAAAAGCTCTACAGCTTTGCACTGTACTCTCTCTTTACTAACAGCTAGGATAGAAACCGGTGTCATTTAATTAATACAGGGACATTGGTATTACATTATGTAAGTCGTAAAGGGCTATCTTCAACATTGCATGTCGTAAATATCCAAATAAACTAACTCACTCCACCGATGACAATATTTATGGACGATCTGTAACCATGCGCTTAATAAAATGCGATCAACTTTTAATAGTTTTGCAGCAGCTATTTTTGCTATTTTGTAAAAAATAGAAATTATCAGATCTGTTTCTGGTACAATATGGAGATGATCAGTTTTGCTTTTAACATAGCAAATAATATACCATATAATACTAATATTATTTAAGCGGCTCTGGAAAACTACTATAAGGGCGAATCAAAGCGACCGTATCATTTGTACCGCGTAGCTTACGTTTACGTTAATGGTGACGACGAACTTGAGTTTCAGGCAACAAGCAAACCACAAAATTCTCGTTTAAGTCACAGTGAATTTTAAATTAGTACTAATTAATTTTTAGCTTTTAACATAGAAAGATATCCAGAACTTAAACACATTAGGACCTTCTATTACATGTTTTTTGGAAAATTATCAGCTCAAGAAATTTGAATTTGCCGTTTTACTAGTGGGTGCTTGTGGGACGATTCAAGCCTTTTTCGAGTCATTCCGTCTGAAGATGCGTCTTCCCTCTAAATTGCTGGACGAAATAGTGATTGCTATACCTTTATTTTAATGTCAGTAGTGAATAAATATTTACATTCTCTCTCACATTATAATTAATTTTATTTATACGCTAATTTAATAATTAAATTTTCGCAGTCGTTAACAGCGGACGCCTGTGTTGTAAATGTTCTAAATAATTCCTTTCCCTAACTGTCTTGCTCTCTATGAAATTATAAATAATTTCAGTTATTTTGACTTTTTCTGTCAAACAATTTATTTTTAAATTGTATGGATGTCAGGAAATGTGAAGCGCTAACTATTTAATTGTATGATGGTATGGTTTCCAGACAATTTAATTCGCCCTGCCGCTTTGACCCAATACTTTGGGATTCAGCTAAACGATTTCGACTTTTAAACTGATATTTAATGAAAAGAGACTTTATGTTACATGGCAAAAGTAGAAATTTTAAAACTATAAATACTAAGTTAATCTAGTAATATATATAACTACACTAACTGGAAAACGTCTGGTAATCATAATTATGTCCGACAGCTATCTACCTTCTCTATTTGTGAGTAACTTCACTTTACTCCTCTCAGTTCCCCATTTTCACAGGTACCACAACCAACGCCAGTGCCTACAAATCCGTCAATGTAATTTCTTTTATTCGTAGCCTAAAAGTGCGCAACCAAAATGTTGTCTAAACGTGAAAACTACGCGAATTGGATTGCATTCAAATTCCTTTCAAAACTCTGCATCATCCCTTTTGATTTCAATTTTAAAACTGACGAAATAAGAAAATCAACATCTTTATCGAAAAGAATTATTTGGAATTGTTACATCTTTATTTTTTGGGTCTACGTTTTACACCTGGCCCTAACATTCTGCACGCTCGTCCACAACACAGCGACTCACGGAAATATTAACTTAAACCATTTTTCAATTCACGTTGTGTGGATGATTGGAATTCATGTGTTTGGACTCTTTGCTTTGAACTGTAAGAAATGGGCTGGAGTTGTGTCAATTGTACGGAATGAAATCTCAAGCAAAATGCAAAACAAAGACCGAAATTCAAAATTACAATTGTCATTGCAAAAACTTATACTTATTATTTGGCCGGTTGTGTGCTTGATAGGGTTTACATTTGGATCAGTTGTTCTTCTCGCAGACCCAACGAGACCTCAGCTTCTTTTTCAACTTTTGAGTAACGACCACAAGACACTATTGAATTATTTTATGTTGGGGGCAACTGAATATTCATTAGGCGTCTTTGGTTTTGGCTGCCTCTATTTCGGAATTAATCTTCAATTATTGTTTTTTGAACACCTACACGATGAGCTGTCTGCCGGAATTCAATCACTCACAAATTTAATGTAAGCGTTTCTTTATTTTGTAGCCATTTGTTTTAGAGCAGGAGGCAATATTTGTTTTTAAAAATCTGTTTGACATGTTTGATTTAGGAGGACGGGGTTCACTAAAAGACAAGACATACAAAGTGCGATTCGTCACTGTCGCCATCTGCAGATCCACATTCAGCTTTTCAACCGAAGCAACGCAGAAGTAATTTTCTTTCTAAAGTTAAGCTGCTTTGCTTTCAGCATCGGAGGAACATTCTTCTTCATCCAGTTTGTTCACGTGGAGCTAATCGTTGCTCTGTTGAATGTTTACGCTGGGCTGAGTTGCATTGTATTGTACATTGTGATGTACGAAAAAGCGTTCAAGATCCCGCAGCAGATGGCAGAGTACAAAACCTTGATTCTTATTGCGGCGCATCAAGGGGGCGGTGCTTTGGGGCGAAGAAGGAATCGGTGGGCTCAGTGCGTTGTTCGAGCGAATAAGCGCAATGCGCTTGAAATCTCGCGGGTTGTGCGATCGATTCCAAATATTGGAATTAAAGTCGGAGGATTCAACACAATGGAGAGGCTCTCAACGTTGAATTTCATTGATTTTTTTGCAAGGAATGTTGCGTCGCTCCTTATTACGTTTAAATGAACACAATAGGTACGTACCTTCAAGCTTTTATTACTTCCTATACTTATTCTTATAAATGCTTAATGTCAATTTTTTTTCAGAGACTTGCCACTTAGTGGAATTACAATAAATGGGACTGGAATGACGTCGAGATTTAATTACAATATAAACAATAAGTCTGCTGTGTTTAAAAAATATAAAATATGCATTCGCACCCGTTGTTCACGTTGAAAAACAATCATGGTAGAATAATACTAATTTTAATAATAATATTAAACTTTCTTCGTCAACTGCTTTCATTAAAGGAAGATGCCAAAATGACACAGTCCTGAGTCAGGGATTTACAAAACAATTAGATGGAATTGGTGTTAATAATATCATGCACAATGTGTTTAAAAATATATTTGGTTTTAGTTATTATTATAGCAATAGTGTCAGTTGACAGTTAGGCTAGTGGCTCTATTATTTTTTATTTTAGCAGAGTTTTTAAACTTTCAATCATCATTTTTAATGAACTAATTCATGCGTTCATGAATGATGCACTAATTTATTAATTAAACTAAACTAATTCATCAATAAATCAATATTGCAAGTTTAAAAAAAAGGGGTTACCCATTAATGACGTCATTGGTATGGCCAAGCAACCTTCTTGGATATTGATCGTGTTGCATGCTAAAGATAACCATTTACGTAACAGGTAATCTGATGACAGGGGGGTCATAGGGACGTAAACTGGGAATATTTTGATTACGTCATTTATGGGTGACCCCTAATGTACTTAGTTTTGAATTACTAAACCCTTAACTAATCATTAACATATCAGATTAGTTGTATTTTGTGAAAAAGGGTGATGATCATAATTGCTTTTAGTGCTGAATGGAGATGATCATATTTGCCTGGTTGAAATTGAAATTATCTTTTATCCCTTATATTAATCATGTGCATACGGAATTGTATGATTTTAGGGCAGGGGGCGGGAGGCAAAATCAAGGAATTTTGCAGGGCTTCATAATTGCAAGCTCTCTAGTCTATAGTAAAAGGTGTAGGTATGAGTATGTATACGAGCGTAGTTCCTATGGAATAATTTTTCATATTTCATCAGATTATTTAACCATTGCCTAAATGGATATCTTTAACATGAATGTCATCAATATTCAAATATACCCACTAACCCTATATTCTCAACACCAATTATGGACGATGAAGTCAGTCATATGGATCATATGGTTCTAAATAGGGATTTTGTGATGAGTTCATTTACAGACGACCCCTGAAGCGATTATAAAAAGAAGCTTCGAATTGTTATTACAAGATCTGAAGAGAGACGTCAATACGTCAGTCCGACCGTTCACCGTGGCAGCTGATCTGCATATGAGTCTGAGCTAAAGCTGCTATAATAAGATTAGGGATCGTCCATAAATGATTGCACGGGTAGGGCCACTATGTCTTTACGTGGATATTGATGACATCCTATGTTGAATTTATAGTAATTTGCGCAATAGTTAAGATCATGGCAGGCGTGCCATAGCCATAGAGCCCTATAGATACTTTAATCTTTTGAGGACATCATGTATGAACGGCCCCTCACTGTTTTTTTCTACTTCCATTGTAAAAGTTTGCTCACAGCTGTGATTTTATAATATGTAATTATACCCTTTAGTATTAATTAGAGTTTTGTCAACGGTTTTCTCAATAGGCCCTGTTGTCCTCGTGGCTAGGGATCATCCATAAATGATGTCATCGAAAGGGTCAGTAGGGATCTACTTGGCTACTGATGACATGTCATGCTAAAGATAGCCATTTACGCAATTGTTAAGCTCAGTAAAGGGCAGTTAAAGGATCTTATTGCTGGGGATTTTTCGAAGGCATCATTTGTGGACGATCCCTTACCTACTGAAACTATGAACTATATGCATAATAAAAATCCAACTCAAACTGGAATTATAATAAGAGCCAAAATTGAATCCATAAAACATTAAATGAGATCAATAGCCCACATATTAAATACCAATTTGTAAAAAAATACAAAATGAACAGTTTACTTAGGTTTGAAAGTTGTAAATTCCTATTTACATTTTTTCCAATAGCTCAACGTTTAGTTTACAAATTTTCGAAAATTACAAAAGTGTTCTATAATTAAGCACGTTTTTCGAAAGCTGTCAATGTTGTATTTGCATTTGCTTTCTAAAAAGTGGAAGCATTTCTATTTGCACATGTTTCCGAAAAGTGGTAAATATTCTACTCATAAATGTTTTTAAAAACTCCTCAATATTCCATTTTTGCATATTTTTTGAAATAACCTCAAAAAAGCTTCTCTATTCACTTGTTTTTGTGGAAAACCAACATGCTTAAAATTACCGTCAAGCTCCTCATCGCAGATAAGGTCTCCGATTCCTATTTAAAATAGGTGGACCCTCTGCCGCTGGATTATAATTGAAAGTATTGAAACCCTGCTATAGTACTAACTACATATATCCCTATGGCCCATGGCTTTCATTAAAATTAAAAGCATTGATAATATTGATAATGAAAAGTTTTTATGAGCAAATGACGGAGAACGAAATGTTTATGGGTGCGCAGGACTCGTGGGAACATTGCCAGGAATGTTTCGGCTTGGTGTAATTTAGTGCCGTCTTTTGGGACGTGGGCGGTCTTTTTGACTGTGTTTTAGGGGTCGTGTGTTTTGGTCCGCAGTCAAATCGCTGCAGTGTTTTTTTCCCATTATTACCGTGTTTTAGGGAGAAGAAATATTAATTCATCGAAATACCTGAAATATTGGAATCTTCCTCACCATCTTAACTAATCCGTGAACAACAGCTGTAAATGTAATTTGCCTACACCGTTTACAGTATAAGTCGTTTGAAATTATCTAAATTTGCTCCAAAATCAAAAATTTATTATTTTAAACTTTGACTAATTGACTATGTGCACATTTTTTGGCAAATGATGTACCTTTCAAAAGGTAATGATTAGCCTAACCAAACCAAAGTGAGTAGAGTGACATATAGTTCTTTTAACGAATGGATAAATAGATGCTAATTTAATTACGGTTAAATATCTCCAATTAATTATCCCACCTTTATTCATATTATCTTACAAACTAAAATTGGTTTAAAATTCCAATTACAAATCACATTCCTAATACAATGACGGAATTGATTATTATTTCTGATAACGAAAACAGGAAAACGTAGCAGAATACAATCCACACAATTCTGAACACGCAATTACTTAAATGTGAAAGACAATAAGTTAACTTATCAAAACTGTGCAATTCAACACTAAATCCAAATTAAAACGCACGAATGTCAATATAAAACAAAAGGCGTCACGGGCTAAGGCCAAATCGACTCAATGAATAAAGAAACTAAATCTATAAGGGAAGGTCAGCGAGTGTATCAAGACAGCGGGGTAGTTAAATCCATTAATTGATTGGTTTTAATGTGTAGCTCATCTCTTAGGAATATAATAATACTATTTTCTATTTTTCAGGAAATATTTGAACAGTGTCCAGAGTCTCCAGAGTCCAGAAGAACGAGTAGATCAGAGAAACGAATCCTCAGCCCCCAAACTTCTTCCGTTCAGTGTAATTCATCCCAACTGAAACACACATAAATCAGTCAATTAATTAATTATGTCCCATAATCAGACAGGTTTTCAATTTTTTATTAGGTTTTAAATTTAGGGCAAAAGCGTAACAATATTACAGCGTATACTTTGCCCTTCTTGTTTTCGTACTTACATTTCACGCGTTCGCGTTTCGTGGAGAATGTGGACGTAGGGTTTTAGGGGTCCAAAGATTAATTCCTCGTATTTTGCAATTTTGTCATCTCCATTTTTCACACTGCCGTTCGCCGCATCAATATTTTCATCTACTTTATTCCGGCTGGCAACAACTTTTTCTAAGAAAGAATTAAAAATAAGTCAAGTCGTAATTAGTTGGTGGAATAGGAACTCATTACAACACAGACACAGAGCGTGTACTGGTTACTGGTATAACATGGTAATTTCTGCGAATGTATAAGAAACTAGCGGTTTTCGTGACCCGAATTTTTGTCATATAATTTTAAGTTGTATAAAAATGTACATGGTTATTCACCCTCCTAATTACCAAACAGATAAAAATGTTTTTCAAATAGTGCTCCGGATACTGTAAGTAAATTTAGATTAATTATCGTTTGATTACCTCCAAAGGCGGACTCACGCTCTTCTGGATCGTGGACGTAGGAAATAATGAATTTCGTATTTTCCATTTTTGAGAGTGCGTGGACGCCAGTTACCCAAGACGCAAATTGAGTGGACCATTTCCCAACGAACTTGAGTTTCAGCTCCCTCAAACCTGTAGGATGAAAATTAATTATATATTAACAAAGCAGCGAACTGTACCCGCCGCTTGAATGATTTTGGCTTTATGAGTTTTGATAAACTATTTCGTCTGTCAGTTTTTTAATGTTATAAAATGTCAACTAATCATTCCAATAGTAAGCATTATAACTGAATCTAGAAATTCATAAATATTTATGAAAACGTCTTACGTCGTAGATCAGAGATTCTGGGTTCGAATTTCAAATACTCCGAATCATCCGCTTTGAACGAAAACCCTGCTGCCGGTCTGCGTAAGCGACGCAACATTCTGTGAGAAAACCCGGTGAAAATTTTGTCGACAAAATGGCTCATCCCCATGCCTCTTCCACCACTTGAGCAACTGAGGATGCCAGAAATTTCCATGAATTCTACATTCGGACACAGAGTCCACAAATCACTCGACAAATTGCTCACTTCGCCACATATGAATTTCAGAATTCGAATGTTTGGAAACACGTCTGCGACCAGCAAGGTTTCCGCAGGGGAGTGAAAAGTCCCCGCACGTCTGTAGATGGACCCAACATCTATTCGATTAATCTCCAAAACGTCCACTTTGGGAAAGAAGCCCGACTTAGTAGCTGAGCCATCCGCGTTATCCGTATCTGACTTAAACGAAAAGAAACCCATGTGGCTGACTTCGATGAATTCTGAAAGGCTTGAGTGCACACGGACTTGCATCAAACTTGGAAAATAATTTTGTGCGGAAATTCCATCTTGAAACTGAAACAATGTTCCCCTGACGTCAATGTATATTTTAGACTCTTCAGCTTGAGACGAGAGAAAGAAACGAATTAATTGGCCTCCACACTCGGTCCATAGCTTCAAAGTAAGTGATTTGAGGCTCTGCATTGGCGGGATGTTGAGAAGTGTGTCCCAGGCACGTTGGCGATAGTGACAAAGAAGCTCCAAAGTTTGGACGGTGTCCTTGAAAGAGTCGATGAATTCATTCAGTGAAATTATAATTGTAGCAGCAGCAGAGAGCCACGAATCCTCCAAGTAAAAAGTTACTTTTGACAGTTGCGGTTTTGGATTAAGCGAAACAAATTTCGTGAGTTGTGAAGCGGGAACCTGAAGTGCATCCCAAACACGGTAATTGAAACTGCGGATGAAGTGCCCCTTTCCTTCTGTCAGAACGATTTGTAGCGTGGCCAGTGTCACGTTTTCGATGCAATTTAATTTGGAAGGGGATGACAGCAGAAGACGAAAGAATTCATGTTCATACTGCTCGTTGCAGTATTCACGCGATCCGAGAGTGAGGGATTTAAGTGAAAAAGCTTTGGACGTCCATTTCAAAGCTTTTCGTGCGCTTCCGTTTCCTTCGTCTGACTCCAAAAGTTCAGCTTCGCTCAAATCAAGACTCTCCAGAGTGGGTGCGTAAATTTGTAAAATTTCCAGTAAAAGTTTCCCAGTTATCCTGCCATAAGGACGCAGTGTCTTGATCTTGTCCCCGTGAAATTTGAAAAAGTTGAGTAAATCCGGGAAACGCGTCTGGGGTGTGAAATCCATGAGTGACATATAAATGCGAAAATTCGTTGCTGGAAACTTTGGCGACATAGACATTAACTCTGTGAGTTGACTCAATCCATCTTCATCTGTGTACTTTGAATTGGTTTTGTAGACGGAGGAAGGATTGGAATCCAATTTCGCCCGCAACTCAACAACGCAGGCGTCTCTTCGGCGTAAACTGGTTGTGGCCGCGTCCCTCCATGTTTTGCTAACGAGCCTGAAGTTTAGCAGGTCTTGAGCGGAAAGCCAAGTATTGCTAAAGATCATTTTCAGTTCCTGAATCACGAAAGAAATGCATTGTTAAGAATGAAGTCTGCTAAAACTGGATTTTAAAAACATATTTATTGAACGTCTTATGTAACTCTTACGTCTTCGCCCAATTTGTCTCCTGGTCCTGGTGTCACTTGTGAATCATCATCACCAGCATCTCCAGATCGCCAAACGTCGCTTATTATTTTGTTCGTGGTTTCTAGTTCTGGCTCAAGGTGAGAAGTTAATCCTGTTGAAGTTGAAGGTATTTCGGTATCCCCCAAAACCGCTTCATTCCGTGTCAATGATTCTTCCCTGCACAAAACAAAATAATTTAGAAAAGGAATAAAAAATATGCCTCACGGTGCATTACAGGATGTACGAATTAATGCAAAGTATAATATATTTAATAATAATAATTCAAAAACTACGCACTCGGGGCTTTTAGCGAAAATATCTGAAATCCTAATGGTGCGCGACGATGGTTCAACAGACAAGTTTTCGAACACGGCGGACATTATCTCCAAAGATTCGGATTGAGCTATCACGCTTTTGGGATGGCTGCAATTAATTAAATTCAAAATAATTACATTTCAATTATTATCTTTGCAAATTCCCAACAGTTGATTGCGTAATGTGAAATTATTTACTTTGTTTGTTGAACTGTTCTGTAAGCTCACACAAGTTCACACAAGCAGATCAGTGTACAAACTATTTGCATATTTAGAAAATAACGAAACCACTGCGCTTTGTATTTACCTGAGATTCGTGTCAACAGCGTCAGTCGACTTTGGCTCCATTACAGTGACAGGGACGACGTCAACGTCAGAATCCAGAGCGCCCTGCAACAAATAAAAACAACACGTAAAAACCTCCGAAGCAATCGCATACATAAAACTACATTCTTGTAAAAACTTTTCATAGAGCCCATGTTCTACGAAATAATAAAAAAGAATCAACATGTTTAGTTAAAGGTGTAAATTGTGCCACGCTTCAAGACTTGAATTATTTCTCACTGAAGGATCCTTAAATTAATAAGGCGTCGTCCATAAATGATGTCATCACCAAATCCTATTTTTTGCACCCTACGAACACTCTGTCATCGGCTTCACCATCACATTAGTGACTATAATCTTCATCAAGACACGTTATTAATAAATGACTGCACCCAACGACTCTAAAAACCGATGGCATCATTTATGGACGGTCCCTTGCCTACTCCAACCTGGTTGTAATCAAGACTCTTGGTTTGGTTCATAGTCAGGAATTAAATGAATCAACTATTACTTGCTTCCTCAATAAACCAATAAAAGATAATGAAATGAAAACTGTTTGAAACAACGTCAACTGACCGAGGACTGCGTAACTTTTTTTCACACCAAAAGTGTATCGTCAGTGAAGAATGAAGTTTGACCATCTCCCTTTGGGGCTAAAATGAATTATGACCATCTCCATTCTGCTCTAAAATGAATTTTGACCATCTCCATTTTTCATTCAAAACGGCTGATGAGATATGTTAATGATTAGTTAAGGCCTTAGTAATTCAAAACTAAGTACATTAGGGGTCATCTATAAATGACGTCATCAAAATATCCCCATTTTAAGTCCCTGTGACCCTACTGTCATCAGATTAAGATTACCCGTTAGGTAAATGGGAACCTTTAGCATGCAATACCATCAATATCCAAGTAGGCTGCTTGGCTATACATAGGGCGTCATTTATGGGTAACCCCATAAATTGTTTAAAGTTGTAATAGTGGTTTATTGATGAACTAATTCCTGATCTCATGAATGATGCTCTAATTTATTCATTTAATTAAATTAATTTATCAATAAATCAGTGTTAAAAGTTTTAAAAATTAAAGGGTCGTCCTTAAATGACGTCATGGGTATGGCCAAGCAGCCTACTTGGATATTCAAGGTATCGCATGCTAAAGATCGCCATTTACCCAACGGGTAATCTGATGACAAGAGGGTCATATCGTCGGTGAAGATTCATTCTGTTGCAAGTCTAATGCACAGCTAAAATCATTCTGTCGCAAGTCCATACGATTCTTAAAGTCATTCAGTCGCAAGTCCATTGAATTGATAGCTGCTGTCGAAGTCGCTTCCGCGTTGTCCTATGCATTAGGTGGGGGTGGTATGTTACTGACTGTGTTGTACTCATTACGTACACTTAGGGGTCGTCTAAAAAAGACGTTATAAAAATTCCATTTCCAGAACATTTCGCGCATTTAATAAACATGTAAATAAATAACATTTTGCACTTTCAAAAAACATGTAAATATAACATTTTGCACTTTCAAAAAACATGTAAATATAACATTTTGCACTTTCAAAAAACATGTAAATACAACATTTTAAACTTTTGAGAAACATGTAGATAGAACATTTTGCACTTTCAAAAAACATGTAAATAGAACATTTTGACCTTTTGAGAAACATGTAGATTGAACATTTTGCAGTTTTTGGAAATGGGATTTTTATGACGTCTTTTGTGGACGACCCCTGAGTATACGTCATGAGTACAATACAGAAAGTCCAGGAACTTACCACCCCCCCCCCCCCTCCCCTCTAATGCATAGAAAAACGCGGAAGCGACCTCGACAGTAGCTACCAATTCAATGGACTTGCGACAGAAATATTTTAGTTTGCACTGGACTTACGACAGAATGACTCTTCACCGACAATATGGACTTAAAATGGGGTTATTTTGATGACGTCATTTATGGATGACCCCTAATGTACTTAGTTTCGAATTACTAAACCCTTAACTAATCATTGACATAACTCATTAGCCTCATTTCATGAAAAATGGAGATGGTCAAAACCGTTTTAAATCAGAATGGAGATGGTCATAATTCATTTTAGCCCCAAAGGGAGATGGTCAAACTTCATTCTTCACTGACGGTATGCAGGAAGATACATATCTAATTCAATGTAGCGACTAATGCCGTGAAAATTCTTTAACTAATAAAATAGATGGCTATGGTCCCTAAGTAAATACTGCAAATAACTACAAATAGCTAAAAAGAAACAATTCTTATATTGTGCCTTCTCTTTCCCATAGAGTTAATAACGTCACGTAGCGTTTAAATTGCAATGAAAATAGGTAAAATAAAATACTTAATTACGACTTTACCTGGACTCTGGGTTTTATGATCAAGCCTGGAAAACAGTGACTCCAAAGCGACGTTTATTCAGCTTCAACTTGCTGCGGACGGACGGTTTTCTGACCACGGTAACTGCCTTAACAGACTTTTGAGAAAATAACTTTTTGCCTAATAATCACTGCTTCAATTCACAAGCAGCTTTTTCCCAATGACAACTAATAATTTAAAAATTGAAACTCGTAAATCCAAAATAGATGAAATTCAGAAATTGGTGTGCGAACAATCCACAGTACTTTCACGATTCATAACTTTCAAACAAAGAAAACTCAAATAAAACGGAAAGACAAAAAGTCAAAGCAGAGACTGGTTCCTATTCGGCAGCTGGTCGTCTGAATACTGATCTTCATTTCGAGAAAACTCTGCCCTCTTATTGAATGTCTTGTCACGCAAACGTCGTTGGTTGATTTTATTTCGTCGCAGTCCTGCCCAACACGCTACTTGGTAAATAACGTAGAAAACCCCAAAAGCCAAAAGGTATAACGTCCAGCTTTAAAAATTTCCAGAAATTAGATTTTAAATAAAATTATGAGAACCACAAAACTTCAAGTTTAATTTAAATTGGACACAATCTGTAGTAGTTACATGGCGTTGAAGTTTAAAAAATCAGTTTTTTCGAATTTTGGCGGGCTGCTGCTATAGCACCGCGCACATTGCACTCTAGTAACGACACTATTCGTTCTTACTGAGGCCCAAGGAAACGTTTCTGGTTCTGCTTTCTCAGAACCCGAGACATCATAGTAAGTGGTTTGCATGTCAGACCAGTAAATTGTAAAAAGTTCCAGGGGGAGTTTGTTTCATACTTTTAAATTCATAGAAGTCAAATAGCTTCAACCATTCTACTTACAAGGGAAAGACGCGACATGATACAGCCAGATTTCAGAGAGACCCATATTAAAAAATCAGTGTACTTTTTAATAGTACAGATTCAAATCAACTCGATTACATTTTGCGTTGTTTGGTCACAGTGACCTGCCAAAGTTCAAAATAATTCAAATGCTGAAACTTTGCTGCACTATGACTTCCACATTTGTATGCAGTTTTTAATGCACTTTACTTTTACTTTTTATACAGTTTATAGCTCAATAGTTTTGACATTAAAAGATGCAAAACTTACGGTGCATAAACCATAACTAATAAATGCTATATTTCTACGTTTTTGTTTGTCATTTAGATGATAGAAGATATATTCAGTACCTTAGACAATGCAACTTTATTAAATTGCCGTCAGATGTGCTACAATTGGAAGAAGTCTGCATCCGTCGTTTTAAAAAAACGTAGCTTAGGGATTGTTTTCTCAACATATGGACAAGTAGTGTGCTTGTCTAAGGAAAGAAACACAACTTACCGTTCCTGCAGAAGCATGACAGTAAATCGACTCGTAACGTTGTTAACAGAATTGTCTCAATCAGATAGCATGCAAGATATAAAATCATTTCCCTGTTCTATTATCAGTATCAGTGGCTTAGGTTTACATGACGAAAGCGTTCAGCAACTTCTTAACATTTATGGGACACATATTCGTGAACTCACTTTAGTCTCGTCAACTAATCTTTGCAAAACATACTTAACTCAACTGATAAAAAATCTCTTATTACGAATGTTCGGTTCTGCCTGTGACTTATGATTTTACTTAAAGTAAAAGCAAAAAGAGGAGGAGCATCCGTTCCCGCCAGAGAAAGGAGTGATTTCGTTGAGTCAGAGTTATTTAAAAACCAAAATTTGAGTAACGCTCTGACTCAAGTATGGAGCAGCACTGCGCATGACCGTAAGTGCTTGAAGTGCTCGTCACATGCTTGCCGCCTTTTGGGAGTCACAGAGTTAAGTAAATCTGGAACGAAAACTCATCTTTTTTACTTAACTCATGAGTCAGGGATTTTGAGTAAATGAGTAATATCTTAAGTCAGACCCTGAGAACCGAACTTGTCTATTGATTCAGGCTCCAAATCCAACTAGCCTTAGGCTTGAACAAGGATCAACTGACAATGAGCAACGCACAAACCATAACATTGTGCAATCAAAGTGTGTTACAAAAAATTCTAAGTTAAAAAAATTGTCAGTTATGCAGGTTACTAGATCAATATTAGAAACTATCATTGAGATTTCTCCTGAACTATTCCAAATAGACCTTTAACGGCAAAACTATGACATTTTGTTAAAGCCTTCAAATCTGTTGCACTTTTTAAAACTTTACGAATTCAAATTTCAGAGCAGGTGTTATTATTGGACACAAAAGATAAATCTTATTCATCAAGCTATGGTAGAGAACGAGATTCACAAAAAAAAATTCCATTAAAGCAGTGAAATTAATGTTAGACTTTGAAGGTGTAACATTCTCATTAGATCATTTCACAGAGAATCGGACAGAAGTTGTTAATTTCATAAACAAAATATTAGAGTTAAGTCAGGACACCCTTGAGGTAATATGTTTTAGTAATCACACTTGGAAAACACTTATAGGAGTACAATGGCCTAGTACGATGTCAAACGTAAAAAACCTGCATTTACAACCAAACCAAACGTGCCCACTGTCTATATTCCTGTCCGATGGAAGCTTTAAAATCCAGTTAACATTTCCAAAACTGGAAGAAATAGTACTTAAGGTGGACATTGTCACGGTAAGGAATTTTAAGCAACGTCAAAGAGACCGGTATTTGGGCCTTGGTCCAGTTGCCAGATCTCTTCTTAAGAATGTAAAAGTCATCATTGATTTGCATGCGCACCCGGGATACCCTTATCAGGGGTATTTAATTATTGATCAAAACTTTGTTGCATATTATGCTCGGTTGATAAATTCCATATTTGTTTCTAAATGTATGTTTACCGTAGAAGCCCCGAACTTCACTACTTCGTTTTAGGCAATTCTAAATATTTTTTAGCAATTTGTTCGTAGTTGACAGTCACTTGTTAAAGTTAAAAATATTTATTTTCTTTGGTCTCACGTGAAGTGCCATTGGTAATATAGAAAATGGTAACTTAATTTAGTTTAATCAACTTTGTTTAAAGTATTTGGTACTATTTTGAAGATCCAGTACTAATTTAATTGTTTTAAACACTTTGTTTTCAAATTTATTCCTAAACTTTGATTTTCTTTAGTCGACATCACAAGGTTTTAATTAACTATTGTAAGTGTAAGAATACTTATCTATTAAATTATATTGTTGTTATATTATGCGGACGAAATTCCTCTTACATAAGCCATTTACCTATTTAAAATAAAAAGTATATTGCATTTGGTTTGCTAGTAACATACAAGGCCTGTCGCTGCAGAAATAGTAAACATTTTATTTTTTTTGTAAAAAATTTAAACTTTTAATCCTTTAGCAACCTAGACTTCAAAAGAATTAGATTTTAAACTTTTTATTAAAGTTTAACCTTAACAACTTTAATAATTTCATCTGTAGCAGTAGAATTCGGCATAAGTAGTAATGTCGTACTTAGTTTATAGGCGTCAGAGCATGGTCACAGACACAACTACTTAACTACCACTGAAGTTGCAATGCATTAAGTTGAATAAAAATAACCAATGTGTATCATTTGTTTTAGTTTATTAAGATTTAAGAAGTATGTATGTATGTATGTATGTATGTATGTATGTATGTATGTATAGTAGTATAGCACCTTCAGGCCGAAGCCTATCGCGCACTACTTACAATTTACTCTATCAACTTTGCTCCTTGAAATACACCATAGACTGATGCATTCCGTGGGGCTCGTTGACCTGTAAATATACTAAACTTACTTGGAAAGTTATACCTATTAATGAGACTATCTTAAATGTCGCGCTCTTGGAGACTCTAGTTTTAGTTCCTGATAAGGAAAGCATGAGTTTCTGTTTATTTAACAAGGCCGTAGTGGAATCAGAATATTAAATCAATCTCCATGGTGTGTCATAACCATAGCCAGAGAAACTATCTGCCACTCTTCACCTTGCCTACATTATAGAACAGATTTTCTATGGTACGTCCTCCGTCAGTGCAATCGACTTGAGAAAGAGAGAATACAGTATAGGGATGGTACAAGTTTTAGAAAGCGTATTACTTTGAGCAAGGGAATCTCTCTCCCACATTTAGCCCCGGCTCTGTCACGGTCAGAGTGCTTACATACTAAAGTACGTGCCTCTGTTCACAGATCTCCGTAGTCGCTCGCCATGTAGCCTCTTCTTACTTCCTTTTCCATCCAAAACTATAGCTCTACTTCCTCTTCTCTCAGCTCATATAGAGAGAAAGCAGAAAAAACTGCTCCGCGAAGACAAGTGGATTAGGGTATCTCGTATGCAAAATATATTACTACATATGCTTTTCACTCATCGACAGCCCGTATCTCGACGTGCACCGTGCACCACTGAGCCCACTTGCCTCGCTTAAGATTTTAAAAGTATGCCACATTTACCCTCAGAATGATAAACACTTTTATTTTTTGCATTATTCCCTTTAAATTATTAGCCTAAAATTAAACTACTGTTTAGCATTTATTATTTTGTTTATGGTGTTCCATAAGACATACGACACTCTGATACTCTACGAGCTAAGGCACATGTTCAGACAAGATGACATGAAGTCAACTTTTCGTACGGCAGTAGTAACAAAGATTGATGCAAGAAATACTCTTGTGTACATTGATTCTCTAAATACAAGGATGAAAATTGCAGGAATATTTTAATTTTTAGCTCGCAACGAATCCTTGAGTATATGTAAGAGCCGTATACGGAACTTAAAAGCGCAGTGTGAACGGGTTGTGTCGGATCCGACAATATAAGTATTCGCGTAGATGAGCCTATTATATTAAAATAATAAAGTGTATAGAATAGGTATAGAGACCAAGATTAACTAGTAAGAACATCAACGATTCGGTCTTGAATTGGCAATGTAGACATTAAATGCTACCTTCATAATTATACTTACACAGCGTGTAAAACTAAAAATATAAAAACATTGTATAGCAGTTCGAAGCTTAGTTGCTGCTGAAAAATAAAAACCTCCGGTTCCGGACAGCCGCACGCATGGCTGCGGCGGGGTGAGGGCTGCGGCACGAACCATCGCCTGCAGCTACAGCAGATTTTGTATTAATTTTCGCAGAAAATGCATAATGTCGTATTGATTTCTAGATGAAACCTAAATTTTTTATTGATTTTTAGAGAAAATGCAAGAATTTGTATTGATTGCCAGAAAAAACATAAATTTACTATTGATTTTGAGAAAAAATGCATAATGTTGTATTGATTTCTTGATGAAACCTAAATTTGTTATTGATTTCTAGAGAAAATGCAAGAATTTTGCATTGATTTCCAGGAAAAACATAAATCTAATATTGATTTTGAGAGAAAATGAAAGAATTTCTTATTGATTTCTAGATAAAAACCTACATTTACCATTGATTGTTAGAGAAAATGCAAGAATTTTGTATTGATTTTCAGATAAAAACCTACATTTACCATTGATTTTTAGAGAAAATGCAAGAATTGTCTATTAATTTCTAGAAAAAACCTAAATATTTTTATTGATTTTTTATTGAATTTAAACTTTACCGCCAACTAGAAAACACAGACTGTTAACTGGACTGCGACACTAACGCCAAACAATCAATATCATACCGGTCCGACGACACTAGCGCCACTTGGGTTAGGTTAGAGGGTTAGGTTAGACACCACTAGCACTTGGGTTAGGTTAGGTTAAGGAGTTGAGTTAGGTTAGGTTCGTGGGTTGGGTTAGGTTAGTGGGTTAGGTTAGGCGGTGGCGCTACCTTACGGCAACTTTCAGAGGTTAGGTTAACACGCCACCTTACGAGAACTTTCAGGAAATTTAGTTTCAAGAAAATCCGCTGGATGGCGCAGGCATGCACTTTTTTTCACTTAAATGTTCCAAAAGAAACCAAAACTTACTACTTGTATAGTTCAATCAGCATGGTATTATGTTGGTTTCACTATACCCACTGAACATTACTTACTGAAGTTGGACATCAATTACAGGCCTAGACATCACTTACTAAACAACTGCCTTCATACTACACGCAGGATACTTTAGTTTTTATAACTGAAGAATTAAAAAAAAATAATTTATGTTGGCTTGAAGAATATCTGGTACAGCCCAACTAACTTACACATGATGTGGGTTGGAATATCTTGCTGCCAAATTGTATAGTCAAACCCACATTGATACTAAACACGAGTAAATTAGGCTAGTTAACTTCTATCATTAAATGTGTGGGATAAACCTTTTAGAATATTTATTAGGCCGATACAGTATTAAATGTACACGTAAAAAAATAATTGTTCAAAAACTGCGGGTAAGGACGTGAGTTTAAACTATAAAAAATTGTTATTGCAACTAGATCAATTTTGATAAAATTAAAAGCTATTAGGAGTTAATACTACCCTCAGGATACTTTTGTAATAAAATTCCTGGAATTCGGAACAATAATAATTGTGAATTGGTAAATTGTTGAAGTTAAATTGTAGAATACCTAGGGTAGCTCAACTAACTTACACATGATATGAGTTGGAATTTCTTGCTGCCGAATTGTATAGTCTATCCCATACGGTACTATGTGGGTTGGACTATACCCATTAAACATTACTTACTGAAGTTGGACTTAAATTGCCGGCCTAGACAACACACACTAAAGAACATCCTTTATACAACCCGCGGGATACTTTTTTATGATAACTCAAGAATTATGGAAAATAATTGTAGTTAGGTTGAAGTATATCTGGTATGTATATAATGATTGGTATGAGTGAGGTTGAGTGAGAGGTGAGGAACGAACATATGAGAATAAGTAAATAATGAGATCTCACCAATTTCGAATGGCAAATTGTAAATATTGAATATTGAAATTTGGCGCGGCTCTATGGCTCATTATTACATTACGCCATGCTCTCTATATGAGTAGCAATAGAAATAAGATTAAATCTTTATATTTTTTAAAAAACCAGTAAAAGTAAAAGAAGGCATTGGGGAGTCGAACCCCTTAACACCGTAAACGCCAGTGCGTAAGCCCAACTCCGCCACCCTGCCCCTGTATAGGAAGGCAATAAACAATTACTGGTATAAGTTTGGAAGTCGAATTGTTGGACACTCGGGTATGTATATAATGATTGGTATGAGTGAGGTTGAGTGAGAGGTGAGGAACGAACATATGAGAATAAGTAGGGATGTCAAATACTTAGGGTAAAAAATTACTTGTACAAGACCAAGACTCTTGGGTACCCAAGACTTGCATTCCTTGGGTACCCCAAGAGTCTTGGGTACCCAAGTACTGAAATTCCTTGGGTACTCCAAGACTCTTGGGTACCCAAGGATTCCAGTTACTTGGGTACCCCAAGAGTCTTGGGTACCCAAGTATTGAAATAACTTGGGTACCCAAGTATGCAAAATACTTGTACAAACCCAAGACTCTTGGGTACCAAACCCAAGGAATCCTTGGGTTTTGGACAAGAGTCTTGGATTTTTGATTCCTTGGGTGCACCCAAGACTCTTGTTTTGGCAAGTATTATTTTTACTTGGGTGACCCAAGAGTCTTGGGTACCCAAGTACTGAAATTACTTGGGTACCCCAAGACTCTTGGGTACCCAAGGATTCAAATTACTTGGGTACCCCAAGAGTCTTGGGTACCCAAGGACTCAAATAACTTGGGTACCCCAAGAGTCTTGCCCAAGTAAAGCTGTATTTCATTCTAAAACATACAATCAACAAAAAAATACACTAAAAATCGTAAGTTAAAATTTTTTCACAACCCAAGACTCTTGGGTCACTCTTGGGTAAGATGGCGGAAATCCTTGGGTCTTGGGTCTTGGGTGCTGACATCCCTAAGAATAAGTAAGGAATGAGATCTCACCAATTTCGAATAGCAAATTGTAAATATTGAATATTGAAATTTGGCGCAGCTCTATGGCTCATTATTACATTACGCCATGCTCTCTTTATGAGTAGCAATAGAAATAAGATTAAATCTTTATTTTTTTTAAAAATATTTGTTTTTTAAATATTTGTTTTCTCTATTGCTACTCATATAGAGAGCATGGCGTAATGTAATAATGAGCCATAGAGCCGCGCCAAATTTCAATATTCAATATTTACAATTTGCCATTTGAAATTGGTGAGATCTCATTTCTTACTTATTCTTGTATATCTGGTATGACCTAACTAACTTACACATGAAGTGGGTTGGAATATCTTGCTGCCAAATTGTATATTCCAACCCACTTTTACACCAAACACGAGTAAATTAAAGTGGTTTAACTACCATCGTTAAATGTATGTGATAAACCACTTTGAATATTCACCAGGCCAATACAGTATGATAACTATATTTACTTAAAAAAAAATTGCTTAATTACTGTGTAAGGGCGTGAGTTTGAATTTATTGAATTGAAGTTTGGAACAAGATGGATTTTGATAATTAAAGGACAATTAAGGGTACATACCACCCGCAGAATACTTTTAACTCACAAGGGAATGGTTTTACATGGTACGCGCTAATTTCAAAAAGTCATATCTACAAAAATCAGGCTACTTTTAAATAGTAAGGATCCAAAGTAACTCGATTGCATTTTGCTTTGTTTAGTCACAGTATTATTATTATTAATTATCAGGGGTACACTGATGTGATGCTTCCTGATGCTAAAATTTCCTTTTGACGATTAGGGAACATCAACAAGGGACATTGTTTTATTTCAGAAGGTCATCGGGGTAGATGGTATTGTAATTCGTTTCATCAACATGTTTCGTGCCAAAAATATTTACAATAGACGTGGGTTAGGAAGGGGTAGGCAAAGCTTCCTAATTCAGGTAGGAGGATTTGTACCTCGTGGGTTTCAAAAGGTTTGGAAACAAGACCTTGTTGGCGGCCTTGATCAAGGGCACGAACAACTGACTTTGAAAAGGGTATTTCTACAAATGACGGTATAATTTTTGATGGGGTTAAACTAACTTACAACAAATAACTATTCACAGACGACACAGCTGTGACAACTAGCCGTCAGTTGAAAGTATTTAACAAATTCATTTGAGATGGTAACGTTTGTGAACAACATTGGTACGTAATATTATTTTACGAATGCTTTAACTAAAGTCATATGTAATAATTGTTGTTTCAATGATATTTTGCTATTTGGTTGTAGCTTATATTTTGCTCAGAGGTCAGCATCTACTTCGAGCACATTTTGTAACTTATTAACATTCAGAATCTGGCCTTGGACTTAGCACCTAAAGTAATTTACCATGATTTTAAGGAACCCCATGGAAAGCAAATCAAGAATGATAATTTATTATGTCGGATGAAATCAAATCCGTTGGGTCTTATACAAAAATTCCAGCCCGGAACCGGAACTACTGTCCCTCCTACAGAAAATATTTATTTGAGTGGCAGTAGTGAAGAATTAAATCTTGCTAAGCCTTTGCAACCAATGGCACTGACTGAACTAATTTCATTTAAAGGATTTTACCAAGATACTCTGAAGTCAAACAGCAACAGCCCTTGTCCCTCCTCACCTCAGCCAGAAAATGCAGACGGAGAGCTGATGATCACGGATGAACCCGAATCTCAGAATATTGAGCAAGTTATTGCAACCATGCAACCACCGAATCGAACTCGGAAATGACTGAAATCATCAATGGGCAGGGGCGGACTGGTTACTTTTAGGGCCCGATTTTTTTTTTGAGCCGAGGGGCCCGAGGCTCCCGTTTACGTAATGTGTAAGGAATTGTGGGCCCATCGGGAATTTTCCGAAATTGCTTATGGCCAGTCCTCCCCTGTCAATGGGGTCTGAAAAAGACCAGTTGAAAGGAATGTTGTACCAGTGATGACTAGGTGGATTAATTACAGTGATATTCGCAAATCTGTTGCACAAGGACAAACGCTCATTGACCCTAGATTGAGTTTCGTACCTATTAAAAATAAATTAAAAACTGTGGAAGAGTTGGGTCCATCAAATGGGGATTTTCAAGAGCAGGAGTACAAGAACAACAACGTTAAGGAACTTCAGTCACAATTCATAAACGGTGGCGGGTCAATGAGTATGAGTGAAATGTTTACAACTGGTGTCCAAGGTTACGACTGCCGACCTTTATACTGTTACAAGCGAAAGGACATCACCAAAGAAGTTTGGGTCAGAGTCAGACGAAGGAGATGGAGACGAAACTGAGGAAGAGTTGAGTTCATCCAAAAGGGATTTGCAAGAGCAGGAACATAATAAGATCGACAACCCTAATGAGCTTTTGATACAATTCATGAACGGTGGCGGGTCAATGAATAAAAAGTTTACAACTGCTGTCTTAGGTGACGACTGCCCACCCACTACTGTTACTGTTACGAGCAAAACGACATCACCATAGAAGATCGAGTCAGACGAAGATGATGGAGATGAAACTGAGGAAAATGTTAAATCAGAGGAGGCTGAAAGTTCAACAGATGAAATTGAGGAAAATATTAAAGCGGAGGAGGCTGAATGTTCAACAGATTCTGATTGAAATAAGTACACGCTGCATGATGTGTCATGTTTTGTTATAGTGTGGACGTTCCTACGTAAATAATAATGCCCGGGGTGTTAGACTTTATAATAATTATTTTATTGGTATGTAAATATTGAATATGCATGTCTGTATTTTCCATTATAAATCAGAAGATCAACTGTTGTGCGTTGCGTAAAATTTGATTGGGGTGGAGATCAGTTAATTATAATCATTAAATGTCCATGTCAAAATCGAAAATAAATACCCTGCATTTATTTATTCGAACTGGCTTAACAGATATGTACTCTACTTATTTTGCTCAAGTTTAATTGCAATTGAAAAATTTCAAGGGGGCAAGATTCCCTTTTGTATATGTAATTAGGTCATTAGGTTTCATCATCCGTGGGTTAGTTAATTAATTTCTACCTATCTTTTTAATAATATTTAATACTAACTTTTGCTTACGGCTAAAATAACAGAGCGTATCAAATTGATACGCTCTGCTAATAACTACCTCTGAGATACCGCCAAAATTTACAAATATGAACGCGGGACGTCGGCTCGAATTTAAATTATTTTGAGCAGCTGCTGAACGACAAAAGCAGAAATCACTTTTTGACCGGAGAATGGAGAATCACGCAATATTTTTCTTTATTAATAATAATAATAATAATAATAAATGTTTCCCGGGAAAAATCCTAAAGGATTTGAGACAAGTCTCTTGAAAAACCCGGTTGTCACTATTTAACACTTTGAAGCTTGAGTCACTCAGAATCACGGCCAAAACTCCACCCTTTAAACTTGTCCAATCTGTTTTTAAACGAATTCACCGAATACAAATCCGATTTGTCATTTTTCACCTCACTTGGAAGACTATTCCATTCTGACACTACACGCTGAGTGAAAAAATGATGTCTAGTGTTGGTTTTCACTATTTTCTTTTTCAAAAACGGGGCATGCCTGCTTTGCATGTCAATATCAAAAAATACAGAGGGGTCAACATCATATTTATTGTTTATTAGTTTGAAAGTCTCGATTAAGTCTCCACGTCTTCTTCTATCTTCAAGGGAAATTAGTCGAAGTGATTTGAGTCTCTCAGCATAAGGTAGATCCTTAAGCGACGGAAGAATACGCGTGGCTAGTCTTTGAACTTTTTCTATGTCATCACAATCACTTTTTAAAATAGGACACCAAATACTATTACAGTATTCTAGTAACGGGCGAATAAAAGTTACAATAAGCGTACGAAGTCCGTACTTGTCAAGATGTTTAAAAGTTCGCTTAATCTGTAAGCACATGGATTTTGCCTTTTTTATTAGGATAGGATGTTATTGCTGTAGCTTTTAGTTTTTGGTTATTCACAACAGTCAGTTAGTCAACTTAACAGTATGTGTTAAGTGTAAGTAAGCGCAAGGTGAGTTATAATAAATGGTAATTGAGTAAGGAGGATTGTACTCACCAATTTGAGGTTAATTGACTTGTTTTAAACTTTTTTTAAAATTACAATAACGCAACGTTTCGGATTATTCCTTCTTCAGGCGTTTTATGTTGATAAGATATGATAAATGAATCGAAGCACTCGTAGAATCACTATTTGTAGTGTGAATGTATTTGTTATTTTGGTTTGAAATTGGTGCGGAAGGAGACCTGAAGGTCTCCTCCCGCACCAATTTCAAACCAAAATAACAAATACATTCACAGGGGGTCCCTATATGAACCATCATTTCACCATCACTACCATCACTACCATCAGTTCACCATCAGTTCACCATCAGTTCACCATCATCACTGTACCATCGCTTTTTAAGTGATGGTAGGTGTATTGTTAAGTCCTAGTAAGATGGTACTTATCAATACACCTACCATCACTTAAAAAGCGATGGTACAGTGATGATGGTGAACTGATGGTGAACTGATGGTGAACTGATGGTAGTGATGGTAGTGATGGTGAAATGATGGTTCATATAGGGAGTCCCACATTCACACTACAAATAGTGATTCTACGAGTGCTTCGATTCATTTATCATATCTTATCAACATAAAACGCCTGAAGAAGGAATAATCCGAAACGTTGCGTTATTGTAATTTTAAAAAAAGTTTAAAACAAGTCAATTAACCTCAAATTGGTGAGTACAATCCTCCTTACTCAATTACCAACTCAACAGTATGTTTGTTTTAAAAGACGTATTATAGATACATTTGGAATTTTTGAAGCTTATTTTACTGAGTATTTTGTAGCTAACAGCTACGAGTCGTACCGTACGACTTTATTACATAATTTTTTCTCATTTAACGTGCGATTGAGGAGCATACAGCTACGTTACTTAGATACTTTATGCTTAATCCACAGAAACTAGTTATAGTTCTCGCTTGGTTTGTAGCAGTTTTCTATCTACTTTGTTAAAATTAAAATTCCATTGTCTTCACTCTACTTATATAAATGGTTACTCTACGAGGATACGCAATATTACTAGAATTATTATAACTGCATTTCAGGTAACTACTTTTACAAAATGTCGATACCATTCAATGTTCAATGTTGTATAGTTGTTTCAAGTTTTAACTTTTGTGCAATAAAATCTACTGTTGACTGTATTGAGGCTGTCAACTGCCATACTGGCTAATAACTATGATATCAAAATTGATTAACTGTTTTGCTTTACTTTTAAATACTGACATTCGCATTGCTGTACATTAAATTTTAGAAATCAAGATCCAAGCGAATTTTATACTTGGTGTCATCCGAATATCAGTCTGGCTACGAAGCTAACTTTATAAGAATCCGCAGTAGGTCAACTTCAGTAAAGAAAGCAGCTTACGAAGGTCACATAAGATATCCTAAAATCCCAGTTGGTCATCTAAAAACCATGAAGCTTGAAAGTGAGAATTTTAAGTCGCTCTTCACTACCGAGTTCAAAGTTTTATATGAGTTATTCAACAAGTATGGTTATGAGCTACGGCTGGCTGGTGGACCCGTAAGGTTAGTTGAAAAATCATTTATTTTGGTATTGTTGCCTTTACCCATACCTATGAAAAATGTAAACATTAAAATACAACTTACCTATGACTTTGCTGATGGCACATGGCACTGTAGAACAAACACGAACACTAAAAACGATAGTTGGTTTTCATTTTGGTCCCGAATTTTCTTATTAGGGATTTGCTTGCTGGTATAAAGCCAGCTGATCTTGATTTTGCCTCAACAGCTACACCGGATGAAATAAAAGCAATGTTCGAAAAGGAAGGTATACGAATGATAAATGCTGAAGGGGAAAATCATGGAACTATTACTGCTAGAATTAATGATAAGGAAAATTATGAGGTAAAAAAATTGAGTAGCTGAAAATTCTGAGTTTTAACTTCTCTTATTTTTTTAACTGAGGTCTCGAGATCTGGCTATAAACTCCCTTGACAAATACGATTAATATTAATTCAATCATTTTCATTTTTAGTGATGATCACCTAGTTATACCAACCACTGTAAAATTGAGTTGTGGGGATGACAGTGATATTGAAATCTGCTTTAAAAGCAGCAGATTAATAATTCGCAGCAGCGAGAATTGCATTCATCAAGCACCTCTACATCTGCGAGATTAAGCACTAATGATAACAATAAATTAATATTAGTTTTTTCTACGCTTGCATTTACATATTTTCAAAAATTGCAAAAATAATTATCAACCCTAAAGCTTTCTAACTCAGAACTTGCATTCTAATTAATACTTATTTTTGAACTGATTTATATCAATGTCATTGTGAAAACACTTTTTGTAATGCAATTTATCGTATGCTTCAATTTTCAGTAAAACGAAACACATTTAAAGAGAGAACAGTCCGTAAGCCACATAAGGATATGTGTTTTAGATCGAAGTAAATGTATCTAAGCTAAACATGAAAAAAACAAAGAATGGGCTTTTAATATACCCTGATTTTATTGTTAACAACAAAATACGTTTAAAATTACCTCTGAAAATTAATTCAGAGATAAGATTTATAAACTCGAACCCGGGTCCGGCTCCGGGTGCAGCAGGTAAGGCTTCAGGTTCGGGTTCAATTTTGGGTTCGGGTGCGGGTCCGGTCCGGGGTTCAAGAAATGATGTGCATATAGTGGGTGCGGGTGCACAAAAAATTGAACCCAGGACGACGGGTTTGGGTCCGGGTCTGGGTGCAGGTCCAAGATTTTCGGACCCAATCGGAGCTCTAACGTCATCTCACCATAAGGCCATAAGACACCCTTCCCCATGAGATGTGGTTATAACAAGGTTCCACTGTATATGTCGTCAGTAGTTATTTTTTGTGAACCCAAATCACCCAAATTTCGCAAAACCCGAATCAACGTGATTTATTTAGTTACATTTTGGAAAATAGAATTGAAGCTTGAAGCGTTAAAATCATTTCGATTCGAATTGAAAAAATCTAAATTTTCCAATTTTGTGAGCAGTTAAAGTTAAAGTACAGCCTAACTCCTGACTGTTAAACATAAGTACCGTATTTCCTCCAATAGTACGCGGGTCTCTAATAATGCGCGGGTCCCTAATAGTACGCGGGGGATAGCCTCCTCAGTTTGGATAGTACGGGTGTCTATTTAACACACTATTAAATGCCAGTGCGCGGGCCTTTATTAATGCGCGGGTCTCTAATTATACGCAGGGGGTCGAGGCTCGAGTTTGGATAGTACGCGAGGCGTACTATCAGAGGAAATACGGTATAAATACTGAAGTATGTACCCATTTAGTAACATTAGTAATTAAAATTTTTACGGGGAGACAATGAGACCTTCCCCCGTGCCTCAGCGGACACTCATAACGTTTTAAACTTTGAATCGAAAAGTATTACGCGGACTAAAATATTGGAGCCAATTTAATACATTCAAATATACAACATTGAGCTCACAACTAATTCGTCCATAATAGTCAAAGTACAGTAAATATGGAGAGTCAATGTACATTTTTATATACAATGACAAAGAAAAAATCATTAGCTAATTGAAAATGCGAACAGTGGTGTAGACTCAATCGTATTTTTTACTACGATCCGGTCTCTCGTAAAAAATGGTCCGCTCTAAAAGCCAGTCGTCATTTAAAGTAATTGTCGTTGGTTCATAATTAATTTTTGAAATTTTAATTAATTATGAAGGAAAATTTTCACTAAACCGAATGCGGTTTTTTTTTTAAATTATTATAGACAATTAGGCTAGTTATAAGCTGAAACTAATTTTTCTGCAATTGGCAGAAGTGGACGAAACAGAGGTCAGACCATGTCATTCATGAAGTGACGTAATTTAAAGCACTTGTCATTGCCTCATACTAGAAATAATCAAAATTGTCCATTCTATATGTCACTTAATTTTGGTGCTGATCCATGTAATTTCATGAATGACCTGGTCGTTACTCTGGGAAACGACTCTGTTTCGTCCACTTACTTACTGCACCATTCGCATTAGGCGAAAAGTGTAGTAAATGCCCTGTCACTATATACAGTATATGAACGTAATTTCATGCAAGTCTATAATTAATGGTTACGGATTAAATTATAAAGCTTAATTAAAATACTATATGCTCTTACCTGTTACTTCGTACTCAGATTATAACAGTTTACTCAGTAACTTAAAATTCAATAACGCTTCTTCAAAATTACTTTCGACACCTAAATTCAGTCCACCGAAAATGAAAATATAGGAAAACGAAGTGACACGAATGATAAATGATACCAACATGAATAAAGTACGAAAGGACAGAAAGTAAAAGACACACATATGTTCATATACGTATACTACGACAGTTGACAGTATAATGCATACAAGAAAATTTCATTCTGTAACACATTATATATTTGAGCATTTATTTACAGAGTAAGAAGATGCCAATCCGCATAATATGGCCATTGGCACGAACAAGCTATGCTACAACAGGTTAAAGAGTGAAGAGTAAAGTGCAAATGTCATTCCATTCTATTTCCCTGCATTGTTAAACTCGATGGTTAATGATTCAGCTCAGTCCCATGTGAACTCTTACGCTCGTAAGTTTGAATAGTTAATATTTACATACTTTTTTCTATTTTGAATTTCTGTACCTAGTAGGTACTACCTACTGTATTCTGCAGTTCGCATTTCATTTTACAATTTCAATTATACCTTCATTTACTTGTTTAATACGTATTACTATATTGTTTATTGGTGGTGGTGGTGTGAGGAATTGGATTCTACAGTGTTTGCTGGCGTTGGTGGTGGTGGTGTCAGAGTTGAATTCTACAGTGTTTATTGGCGGTGGTGGTGGTGGTGTGAGGGATTGAATTCAACAGTGTTTATTTGCGGTGGTGGTGGTGGTGTCAGAGTTGAATTCAACAGTGTTTATTGGCGGTGGTGGTGGTGGTGTGAGGGATTGAATTCAACAGTGTTTATTTGCGGTGGTGGTGGTGGTGTCAGAGTTGAATTCAACAGTGTTTATTGGCGGTGGTGGTGGTGGTGTGAGGGATTGAATTCAACAGTGTTTATTTGCGGTGGTGGTGGTGGTGTCAGAGTTGAATTCAACAGTGTTTATTGGCGGTGGTGGTGGTGGTGTTAGGGATTGAATTCTACAGTGTTTGCTGGCGGTGGTGGTGGTGGTGGTAAAAACGGTGGTGGCAAAAGCAAGTCCCCAAAATGCTTACTATCAAAATTCAAAAATAATAACTTATTCAATGTATATAAATATAAATAAGTTCTAGTTGTTTTATGATAAGTGAGTTGGGGAGTAAGCTGCTCATTATTAATTTGCTTAGTTTGAAGTTCGGTGATTTATTTTGGCAAACTATTTATTTAACTGTATTCAGTGTAACCATTACATTAATAACATGAATTCTTAGTGTCACGCAAAAGGCAGGAAGGTTATTTCTAATTTTCTTTATTTTTTAAATGTTACCTTTTACAGTAACGGCATTTAACATGAACTTCAAAGCAAAGCCCAAAGCAGCGGTCAGTCATTTGAAGGGAATGAACTTCAACCAACATTTAAAGTTGAAAGCTGGTGTGGTGGGAATAATAGTGATCTTGTGACAAATAATTACGGTTAAATCGGAATTGGTTGAATTTAGAAAGACTGATGCTCTAGATGCTATCAAGCCAAACCCCGCGGATACAGTTACGCTAGAGAAAATACCAAAGAACGAAACCCTAATTCTTGATAATGAATTGCCCTCGTCTAGTGATGAAGATACTGACCGCGACAATTATGACAAGCACAGTGATGTTAATTTAAACTCTGACCCTGAACCCTGAAAGGGGTCACCCCTTTGTAGACATTGAGTGTGACCCAATTTTTTCCCAAAAGCATAAAAGAAGCATCTCTCCCAGCTCAAATTCACAGCTGTCTTCTGCAAAAAGAATCTTACCAAATAAAAAAGCTACACAACATATTCGTAAGCCCAAAAAAATCGAAGGTACTGTCCAATGTCAATTGTTGATTGTGTTTGAAACACATGATTCAACAATGAAGTTAAGAACTCATTCGGAAATCTGTGCTGCGACCTGCGTTCCTTTGTAACGAATCCCTTATTGACCATGTTAAGTCGTGTCACGAAATTAATTTAGCTGAAGTCAATTTCAATGACAGTTCAAATCTGGCATCTAAATTGCAATGTTAATTGTATTTGGAGGTGCAAAGCACAGAAAACGAGCTCAAAATTCACGTAGAAATCTGTGCTGCTTCTCATAAAAATCGCCGTCGCTTTTGTGTGCTCTGTAATAGGTTGTTTACTACTATTTCATGATACAGAAAACACGCTTTTGGGATACATGGAATTGAACAAGACTATATCAACTGGATATCCATTTAAATTTGAAATTTGCCTGTGCTCTTTTGCCATGGAAGAATCTTTAATTGCCCATATAGCCGCAAGGCAAGAAAGTTGCACGACGACTGATGACCACAATTTAAAGCCAAACCCCTTCATTCAACGGCCTTTATTGTGCTTTAAGATTCAAGAGCCCTAGTGCTTTAAAATTCCACCCGAAGGCTCACTCAAACGATCAGCCATTTAAATGCCCAGTCCTAAATTGCGCGAGAGCATTGAAATTTAAGCATATTTTCAATATTCACCGATGACTAGTCCACTCTGAGAGTAGACCATTCAAGTGTCACGAGCCAAATTGCAGTGAAGAATTTAAAACGGATCGTGAGCGGGAACGACACCAGTTTTGCCACACAGTTAATCGACCTTGGAAATGTCCACATGCTGACTGTGACCGCACGTTTAAAAGAAAAGAAGCCGTCGGGAAACATTTACGAGCCCACGCAGGACCACGTCGCTATGCGCACATTACAAACAGACCTTTTAAATGCGGGGAGTGTGACCGCGCGTTTTGCAAGAACTGGCAACTAACTGTACACAATAAATTAGTGCATCCTAAAGATAAGGATCTGTCTAAGTGTCTTAAGCCAAACTGTAAGACAACATTGAAATATCAAAATGGTCTCAATAGCACGTTGCTAATTTTCACACGGGTGGTGAGCAAGTGACATTTACGGGTTCACAGCCAAATTGCAGCAAAAGTTTCAAAACCAAACAGAGCGCTAAAAACCACTTGGCAACTCACACGCCTCCTCACAAATGTACGGAACTCGGCTGCTCTGCAGCATTTTCGAGGCCCAGTTTACTGAATTCTCACAATACAGTCGAAGCATACAAAAAATAAACTGAAAAAAAATTAAAAAGATGAACTGACTGCTGTAATAATAATTTAACATTCTAAATACCCTTGAAGTGTTGTATTAAAAATTTCAAAATGTTTAATTATTTACTCTTGCTTTTTATAATTTGTGCATGTACACACATGTTGTTTACATTTTATTTAACTGTTTTTATTTTGGTTTTTTGTAATGTATAATAAACCACCACAGTAAGTTCTTGTGACTTGTATTGCAAATCACGCGTGTTTATTAGGATAAGAATTTTTAAGTAATTTTTAACGACCTAGAATTTAACATGCACCTACAAAGCTACGTTACGAGGTACGACCGAATTAAGTAGTGGGTACAGTTTTGTATGGTACCTTGCATTATTTTTTATTCGTAAGGAATCAACCCATTCATCGTTTCACATGCTAAAAATAATTCACTCATTTTAATAACTGCACTTCTGCTATGGCTAAAAATAAACTGAATTTAATCTCTGCTTAGTCTGCTCTCATATTTTTTACATCTGCTCCCATTTAATGCTACAAATAAACATCGTTGCGAAATAAACTCTAATCTAGTCAATGTGCATTGTAAAGCAGATGTAAGTCGAAGGTTGAGACCAAAAATTACGAGTGCGAAGAAAAATCTGTCGCCACGTGTAGAAGTTTAATGTTAAAGCCTCAAAGGTTGGCGATTAGCTGGACCCGTAATAACTGCATTATTAGCTAGTGAATTAAACTTATGACGGATATTGAGATCTTGCATCGTGGCATAAATGTATTTTGCAAATACATGTGTGGAATTTATATCCTATTTTCCTATTGAGCATGAACCTTATTTATCTTATGAAGGTTGCAAAATATCAACATGATAAAATGATAAGGAATACGGAAAGAGACGCACAAATAGTTCAAAATTATTTTGTGAGTGAAGTATTAAAACTATATTCATATTTTTATTCGATTCTGAGCTTTAGCTCATTGAGCATCTAATAAAATGGTTTTGTCCGTCCGTCGTCCCCTGTATTGTTTTGTTTGTTGTACGCTACAAGCTCGCAATTCTTAATCAGTTGCTTTTAGACAACTTTTTAACGCTTACAGATGCGATGTGGTGAGCTGTATCGATTTTAGTTATAATTCTTTGAGTAAGTTGTTCCCAAATAACAATTACCTGGACCAACTCTAAAAAAAATCAATTTTTGTCTATTTTGTGTGTGCTCGTCTTTTCCACCTTTTTTTTGTACGCTACAGGTCGCATTTCCAAACCGACTTAAATAGAACAAATGTTTTTTGACTATAAATGCTATGTAGATGTGCTGCATAGTTTTCGGTGACAATTGGTCAAGTTGCTCTTGCCTTAATTATCGGTGAAACGTAACAAGAATCAGAATTTTTCGTTTTGGTTGATTAGTCGACCGGGGGCCCAAAGTAGATGCTGAGCTTCAACAAAGAAGCACGATAATTTAAGTTACGCTAAAATGATACAAGATTTATGACAGCTCCCCTACCATCCATAGACTATACAAAAATGTACGTAGCATATAGTTAAATAAAGCTGAAAAATTTTAAAGAATGGCAGCATTAACAAATGACGCCGTTTATGGAGGCTCCACTACCACTATGAAGCCATACACGGATGTACGTGACATAAAGTTAAAAAACTCAAAAATGTTTGAGAATTTAACCATTTACAACTGAGGTCATTTATAGAGCCTGTCTCACCATCAATAAGCCATATACGAAAGTACGTAGCAAGCAGTTCAAAATAGGTTGGAAAAACATTAAGGTTGAAAACGGGGATGCTAAAACTATGATATTTAAAGGACGCCATTATGGACGATTCCTAAATGTCTATAACCTATATAAGTAGGCTCATGACATGTTAGAATAGGTTGCAAAAAATTTAAAGTTGAAAAAGGGGGTACTAAAAGCTATGATATTTGAAGGACGTCATTATGGACGATCTCTAAATATCTTTAATCTATATATGTAGAAATTTTCGTGACATTTAGGTAAACGAGGTTGGAAAAAAATTTAAAAATTGGCAATGAGGGTACCTTACACTATGATATTTGTGGCACGTCATTATGGACGATCTCTGAAAATTTATAAACTATATAGATATTTTTGTTCAACAGTGCAGTCCCAGAACTACTACCATTTAAAACTATGATATTTGTGGGACGTCATTATGAGCGAACCCTGAATATCTATGAACTATATAGATGTGTTCGTTCAACAGTGCAGTCCCAGACCCATGACCATTCAAAACAATGATATTTGTGGGACGTCAGTATGAACGAGCCGTCCCAGACCCATGATCATTTAAAATTATGATATTTGTGGGACGTCATTATGGACGAGCCCTCCCAGAACCATGGTTATTTAAAACTATGATATTTGGGGGACGTCATTAGGGACGAGCACTGAATATCTACAAACTATACAGATATGTTCGTTCAACAGTGCAGTCCCAGACCCATGACTATTATGTCAGGCTGCAGTGGTAAAATGGTGAAAGGAAGAAGAATTATGATTAGCTAAGCTGGTGCGTGAAGCGTGCATGGACCCAAGTCATAAGAATGGCTATTTTCCAATTCAACAGTGCAGCCCCAGACCCATGACCACTCTACTAGGCTGTCCTTTGAACGTAAATATGTAAGAAAAAATAAAAATAGACTTGCAAAATGTTTTAATTCCCAATGCTTCCTCAATAAGCACCTACGACGATTTCATGGACCACTTTGCTTCACCTGTCAAGTCGTCAAGTTTGCTACAAAATGTTTCGACAAGCATCTTAATTTTGAAAAGCATGAGCGATCCCACACTCCAAACACGGACCAAAGACTCAAATGTGAGTTGTGCTCCCTGATCCTATGTTTTAAACAAAATTTACAAAAGCATTTGTTCGTTGTGCGCAGGAAGAAAATCCCGGGTGTCAGGTATTTTTCATGTAAACTTTGCTCCCTCGAATTTGTGAATAGATCTTCCTTGGAACGACACGTAAGCAGGTCGTTGACAAGGAGTTAAAGTGCCGCGCCTGCTGGAACACATTCATTGATGAGGAAACTTTGAAAAAACACTTTAAACATACGCATAAACTAAGGAAAATCACACATTTCTGATATTTACATTTGCCTTAAAGTGTTGAAGTACAAGAAAAGTGTAATTCGTCACCTTGGAGTGAAACTTTTAAAATTATTTAACTGTGACAAGTGTCCTATGTCCTTTATTAACGAATTTAAATTTCAGAATTTTCTTTTAAATGAAATCTGCAAAAGCGAAAGTTTCGATTCCCAGTATAATCTCGACATACATACAAATGTCCATCGTTCAAATTCAAAGGAAATTAAATGTGAAAAGACTAACGAAGTCAAAGTAAAAGAAACTGAAAACAAGTTGCTGTGTTGCTGTTTTTATCTGTCTAACAATTTACTCCACCAGTATATAAATATGTACCTATTTGTTACAGAATATTCCTACCAAGGATCAAATTTTCATGTATTGTATAAGTAACATTTAATTGAAAAATTAAGAGGTTGTAAGGGCTCAGGCCAAATATCAACTGGATGAATAAATTATATATACTGTTTTTATCTATGGTACTAAATTTTTTTAAATCTGTAACTTTCTACATAGTGAACTCTTCTCATAGTGTACTAATCCCTGCTGGTCCGCTGAAGTACACTATGTAGCGAGTGGACTGTATCGCCTCCCAGACGCTGCTTCTTCAAACTGCAACACAACCTTCGTACAACCTTTCGGAACTCTTGGATCCGCTAAAATAAATATGTAAAATTAAAATCAGTCACAAACAAAAATTAAATTAATATTTGCGAAACAGGGTTTAAGTCGTGGTAAATATGCCAGTATGCACCTTTGGCAATATATTTTTTATAAAAACGGGAACACACAAAACAGAAATAAAACTTACGCTTCAAATTTTTTAGTGTTGCCTTGTGTAATCTCTCAAGGTCTTTCCATTTTCCTAGCGTACTACATTTCCCCAAAACTTTTTTTCTAAAAAGTCGACAATTTAAAAACATTCAAATTAGAATACCGTATTTCCTCTGATAGTACGCACCGCGTACTATCTAAACTCGAGCCTCGGCCCCCGGCGTATAATTAGAGAACCGCGCATGAACAGAGACCCGCGCACTGGCATTTAATAGTGTGTTAAATAGACCCGCGTACTATAAGAGGAAATACGGTACAACAAAAGAAGCATGACGTCAAAAACTAGCAAGATGCAAGAAAGATATTTATTAAGATAGCACAAACTGCATAAGTGTAAAATCTAAAAGTTGATTACTTCTTTTGCTGTGGAGAAGGAGAGCAGAATCTTCGTGGTTTCTTCACATCTCTTTTTTCTACATGTCAAACATAAAAACATCGTGTAACTAACGACTGTCCTAAAATGGTTATTGCACTAGACTTTTTAAAAAACGAAAATAAAAGTGAAGCTGAGGCTAAATGAAGGTGAGGTGCCTATCACGAATAGTAGCAACCTTTTGCTGTAAAACTTTAGCGACGGATACCCTGTCGTCCTTTATTCCAATCGCCTTCTTTGTACGATCTTCAACTTCCTTTGTCTCTTCGTCTTTAGCAGTAGTTTCCACATTTTCCTCTTCAACGTCTATTTGAATTTTTAAAAAAACAGAACAGTAATTCTTGTTTTGAAGTTCATGGCAATGAAACTCACAACAGAACGTTCTGAAGTGATCACAAATCAGTTTTATATTTATGTTTTTTGAAGAGCAGGTAAAAACAACTAGATTTGCTTGAAAACTGATACGAATAGGCATTCTGACTCGCACTTTACAACAAAACAGTTTGGAATGATTTTTTAATATGTATGTATGTATGTATGTTAGAAGTATCGTATTTGCAGGCTCTAAGCCTATTTACACTTCGTAATAATTTACTTAACTTTTACTTGGGAAGTTATACCTATTGATTTCAGACTATCCTAAATATCGCGCTGTTTAAGACCCCTGGTTTTAGTTTCTGGTTAAGAAAACAGTTTTACTGATTATTTACCCGGGCCATGGTGCTCAGAGTATCCTCAATCTCTATAGTGTGTCACGTCATAGCCACAGCGGACTCTATGTCACCTCCACACCTGCCTAATTATGAGACTACTTTCTATGAGACGACCTTCGGACAGTGCTATATCGAGTTAAGAAAGAGAGGATATATAATGATCGGACAGATTCTAGTGACGCATCACGAGTTGAGTTGGTGTATTTACCCTTGTTAAGATACAGCTCTTTCTCGGTCATAGTGCTTACATCCTCCTAGGAGTACATGTCTCTGCTCACAAATGACCTTGCTCCCTCATCATGTAGCCACTTTTTACTTCTCTGTCTATCCCACACTATACTCTCTATTTCCTCGCTTCTCAGCACATAAAAAGAGCCAGCAGAAAACAGTCTCGTGAAGACAAGTGGATTAGAGTGTCTCGTATGCAAAATATATTACTACATATGTTTTTCACTCATAGATAACTCGTATCTTGACATGCAAGTTTTTACCTGCGTCATGTGATGGTTTTAGGACTGACTTCATATCGAAACTAATGTAATTCTCAATGGCACAACGATCAGCGCCGAGCTCAGCTAAAACCTCAGCTAAATCTTGACGATACATTCTTTGAAATTGAAGGCTTACAAACTGTCTTATGAGCTTAGTTTGATTGTCGTGCGAAGTTCTCATTTTTAGCTCTTTATTCGCCTTTCTATGCCATAAATCTGCTATGTACTCTTGACTTCGTACACTTCTGACCACGTTTTCCCAGCTAATCGTTGAATGATGTAGGCATTTTTCTTCGTATTCTTTGATGTAGCTCAACACTTGTTTTAGCTTTTTAATCTTCGGTACGCTCTGCTCTTTTCGCACAATTGAAACGTGCTTTCTTTGAGGCATTTTAATTTTTCCACCTAAAATGCAAAGACAGAAAAGTAATAAATTTAATAACTCGGCTTAGCTGTAAATGCTTTCTAATTCAATGTTTTTGTGACGTATAGCTCATTTCGGCTCTAGCTTATGTTGGATGTCGGTCATTTTGATTCTTTGCTCACGATATATGCCATGTACTAAGAATAAGGTGCACTCACTTATTTGGATAGACATGGACAAAAACGAGTCTTCACTAGCGATACTATTCACATAAAATATTGTGTAGCATACGCACTTGGGGATAGTGGGATATTGCAAGTTGCAAATAACAGTTAACGTAATCTTAGTGATGCCAAGGCTGTCTGCTGCTAAAAACGAAAGGAAACCATTTTTCTTTTAACAAAAAGTAAAAAGATACCGTTTTGATACTTCAACCTCAATATGTACGGTTCAAGTATGTTTAAATGTTCGAGTTACAAAATATTAGAAATGGAAAATGCTCTAAATACAACGTTTAAGAAGTGCAAGAAGCTGCACTATGCTTCAGGATTGATTATACACCCCTTGTTATCAGATTCTAATGTGAATTAAAATATAAAACTGCATCCTAATTGTTGAAGTTTATATACTATTGCGTAGAGAATTTAATTTTGTTATTTCTAAAAAAATTATCGTCAACATTTCAGATATACATTTTCTAAAAAAACAAATACTGAAAATTAGCTAAACTCACGCGCCAAAATTGTTTATACGAAACACGAAATTTTAAGACCTAATTTGTTTCCCCAGGATTTTAAGGTACAAGGGCTATAACTAACGGGGGTAAGCAAAACGCGTTTGAACCAACATATATATAACAAGAATTAAGGCCAGTCGCCAACGACTGCGTTCGTGTTGTATGGGCTGGCTCGGTGTGCGGAACTGCTCAGAGTTATTTTAAATTTTGTTCCACACACCGAGTCTACCCATACAACACGAACGCAGCTGCTGGCGACTGGCCTTAATTCTAGTTATTGTACCTACTTATATTCATA
Organism: Dicyrtomina minuta; assembly: GCA_949802685.1. Taxonomy (NCBI): domain Eukaryota; kingdom Metazoa; phylum Arthropoda; class Collembola; order Symphypleona; family Dicyrtomidae; genus Dicyrtomina; species Dicyrtomina minuta. Next base: position 5,434,933 of record OX461811.1, on the reverse strand, counting down.
CTTGCCGTCAGCTTCCCACACTGTGGGGCCCTGCGCCCCCACCTCCAAACCCTCATGCTAACGTCACCTAATAATATATAATGCCAAACACCATTGGTGGCTATGGCTTATCCGCGTGGCTGTTACATCAAATCCTTGCCCCTTTTAATCATAGGTATGTTGATAAGTCACATAGAGACTCCTGGGGGGCGCTGCGCCCCCCCCCCCCCAGATCCCCCCGCTTGCGTCACCTATTAATATGTAATCATGTGCATGGTCAGTAACTGTGTAATTAGTTTAAGATCAAAATTTATAAAGGAACGTGTGTGCCTAATTACTGGTGATTCTCACATTTTCTGAACGATGTTAAACTTAAACATTAGTAGTACACAGTTTCACCTCAAAATGTATACAGAAACAAACCTACTACGTATTTGAAAAAATAATAATTCACTATGAAGAGTTTGTCTTTAGCTGTAGGCCTTAGTATGTAAGTCGAATAGTTATGTCTTTAGTTGTGGCCTGAGATTAATGGCACGTACCTACTACTTATTTAACAAAATAATAGTTTTATTTTCATTTGCGTATGTAAAGGCAGGAATGGGTATCCCTACATACCAAAATATTAGAAATGCTCACATGTTAGGTATGTTCCTTTATAAATTCTCAGTTGAAACTGTGTACTAATAATTTTCAAGTATAACGTCGTTCAGAAAATGTCAAAATCAACAGCAGACAATAATTAGGCACAAATGTGCCTCTATAAATTTTGATTTTAAACTTATTACACAATTAATGATTTTCACATGTACTGGATTATGTAGAACTTGAAAATTAGTAGTACACACAGTAGTACTACGTATTTCAAAAAATAATAATTCACTATATTAAGAGTTGGTCTTTAGCTGTAGGCTTTAGTGTGTAGTAGAATATGTCTCTATCTGTGGCTTGAGTTTAATGGAACATCCCTACTTACTACTTATTTAACAAAATAATAATTGCCAATTAAGACGTTGTCGGCTTCATTTTGTAGTGAGATCCAGTATCCAGTCCCAGTTCTTCTGTGGGCTTTACTGTGCAATAGGGCGAACAACTAATATGTAGCCAACGTAAAAAGTATGAAAAGAAGAAAATGAAAGTGCAAAATAATAATAATAATAACTGTACAGTGTGAAAGTGCAGTGGGATTGTAAAAGGTTGATCGAAGTAGTAATAAAAATGACTTTGACTATGAGTGTTGCCTATAGTATTGGCTTGTACTGACCATCGACATAATAATAATATCCAAAAGTCAGAAGTTGACACAGAAATAATATTAAAGTTTGGAAACAACCAACAAAAAATCCGCTTATCTTTAAAGCTGTACTAATGCGAGTTCGAGTTATGTTGCCAGAGAAAATATCTGCTTTGAGAGTAAAAAAGATGACACCGAAAAATATAGTTTAAGAGATGTTATAATGTTTATTTTAATGCTGTAACTGTATGTTACACTTCAATCCAACACTGACTCTGACTCTACTGTTACCATAGTGTGACTGTGAGATCGTATGGATGCATTAACTTTGTTGTTGATAATAATTTGTAGATTATCAGCAACAAAATATTTTGTTTTAATTCTCAGCTTTAACAATATAATTTTTTTGTTAACTTCTTACTGTTGAATATTTTATGAATATTTTGTCACATAACTGCTTATGTGGCACAGGCTTATGATGGTTCCCCGACATTAGTCACCTTAACATACCGTACAAAAACAGTAACGCTTCAGTGATGCCTGGTTAAAAAAAAGTGACTGCTTACGTGACACAGGCTTATGACGGTTCCCCAAATAACATTAGTCACCTTAATCAAATATTAGTATGATTAACTTGTTTGCTAGTACCTGTTTAAATTTAGTGACAAAGCCTGTGGTTGTGGTAATTGCGAATGCTGTTGAGAGTTGAATTCTACAATTTTTATTCGGGGCGGCACTGATGATAATCAATTTGAACAGTAGTGGTGGTGATTGCGCTTATTGTTTAGAGCAGAATTCTTCAATTTTTAAAGGCAGTGGTAACGGTGGTAGAGGTGGTAATAGTGGTACTAAAAGCAATGCCTTCTTATTCCCTTATACAAAACGGTTGCAAAACGAGCAAAGTTGGTGCGTCTAACTGGCCTCACTTGTCTTTGACCGTGTTTCGATTTAATATTATTAAATTTAGAATAAAACTGCTCAACGTTGAACGTCCAAACTAACACAAAGTCCTCAAAATCGTACTAACTAAAACTCCTTGAGTATACCAAACAGGCAACTGGATACTGTTGCCGACTATTAAATGAATAAGGATAAAATTTAGGATGGTCACTTTGAAAACTAACCGTCTAACGAACAATGAACTTTTCAAAAACTTAAATGTCGAATCCAAGCTCTGAATGACACACAACACAAATTGTTAAAGGCAGTACAGAGTGTGCATTTTAATGCAGTTTGAATTTTAAAGCAGTCAGTTTAGTGGCTCGTAGTTCGTACAGCTATCGGTGTATTTAAATGTTACCACTCCCAATTTGCTCATTGCGTTTTCTTTTCCATGGTTCACAAGGGGGTATTTTTTGAAAATTCAAAAAGTGGTTTTTAACTTTGCCAAGGATGTCTAGAGCAAGAATATTTTAATGTTTTTGTTTTCGAATATTTATGCAATATATGCATGCAACTATGCAGTATGCAGAATTATGCACGCACATGCACCAATTGCTTATATCTGTAAGCTAAAAAAAAGGCTGGAATCGTCCCACGAGCTCCCACTAGTAAACCAACAACTTATAATTTCTTAAGTTGATATTTTTCTAAAAAATACGGAATACAAGGATTGTAATGTGCTTGCTTCTCAGCATAACCTTTCTTCGCCTGACCAGACTTTTGTTCCATTTAAATTGTAGGATCCAAAATGTACCCATTTTTTGACTCTGTTTGCCAGCATATGATATCCACACGCTTAAAAGCCCTATCAGTTACTTCCTCAAACACATTCCAGTCTAATTTTTTGAGGTGCTTTGCAATTATTGATCGTATCAAGTTTGATAAAACATTGAGCACATTTCAAAATTGTCTAAAAAACCTATTAAAAATCCTGAACTTTTAAAAAACGAGTAAATTTTGTATTGAGCACATTTCAAAAGTGTGTAAATTGATTATGTTTCACGTTTGAAAAACAAGTAAGCAGAATACTCGACACTTTTAAAAAACTATGGAGTGGATCATTTGTTAAATTTCAAAAATATGTAATGTTCGTATTAAGCAAATTTTAAAATCATGTAATCATAATATATTTCACTTTTAAAAACTCCGAGTTGAGTTAACATTGAGCCTCCTTCTCTTTTGTGCGCCTATTTGCATTCTATTCTAGTTACACATCCACATGACTCTTTCTGATTCTTAAGCAACACACAAGGCCTCGAAATGAAAATAGCACATTTCACTACTATATTCAATTTATTATTTTAATTTCCTGCCCAAAACATTCAAAAACATATCCGCTGCTAAGTAGGAGCGAAAATAACAACACACATTTAACTAAAATTGTGTTACCAAAAAATAATTATCCGCTACCAGAACACGCCCAATACCACGGAGGGGCCGTGCACTCACAACTTTACCAAGGTCAATTGGGGCTCTTCAAAACATGCCAAACCTTCACATACATCTAAACCTTCCCCATTCTTTTGTGACGCTCCAACAGCTCTATCTAAAATACAAACTTCATCTTTTACATCATTTTTGCACCACATCCACATCCCTTTACCCAAATTCATTCCTTTTTCCACTTTTCAAAACCATTTAATTGACAACTTTCACTCTGTCCAAAATAAAATTAAAAAAGAACATCTTACTTTTATCAAAAACATGCAAATTAAGCATTTAACACGCATCAAAAACCTGGTGCTATATAACGACAGTAAAAATGAACTGTTCATTCCATATTTCGCATTTAGACTTTTTACTCCTTTCTGTTTTTATGAATTGATTAAAATGTAATGATTAATTCCCAATTAATGCATATTATATTATTACAAGCTAAAATAGTTTCAATAATTAGCTCTGCTCACAAATTATTTTCTTTTCCTTTCACTTTTTTAATCAATTTTCTGAGGTGACGCAAGCATTTCATCTTAACGTAACATTGTATCCATGTTATACACCTATTGATCTTTTTATTAATAATTATATAAAAAATATTATTACTGAATGATTACAATGTTGTTAATTAACAGACGATGTTCACACTAAAAGTAAACAGAACCTAACTGAGCTTAACTGGTACAGATAAATAGCAAAAGATCATTGCAACGGAAATAATTACGTAATAAGTTTTTTTAGTGTTTCGTTTAAACAATAATAAAAATAATCAATAAATATATTCATACATTTCAATAATTATTTACTAACATTAAATCTAAGACTCTTGGTAGTAAAGCTGAAGCAATGCATTTTCGTTGAAATTTTTTTGGTTTGAATTTTTGGGTAAATTTTTGTGTATCTTATTTAAAACCAGTCCTAATTCTCTTGGTACCATTAGCATGGGGGCTTTTATTTTGTTGCAGACTGTCCATTTTCAAATTAAAAAACGACTCTTTGGAATCCTTTTGGAACTTTTTGATCCGCTAAAATAAAAAAAAATAAAAACCAGTCACAAACAACAATTTAATTAATATTTGCAGAACAGGGTTGTAGCCGTAGTAAATATACCAATATGTACCTTTGGAATTGTATTTTCCATAAAACAAAGAAAAGACACAAAACAGAAACAAAACCTACGTCTGAAATGTTTTACTGTAGCCGTAGCCGCATGTAATTTTTTCGCGTCAATCTGTTTTTTAGGCCCACTTAATTCTTTCAAGCCTTTTTTTCTAAAACGTCGACAATTCAAAAAATTAAAATACGATTACCTTAAAAGAAGCAAGACGTCTAAAACTTAGTTATAATTATCATGCAAACTATACTAAATACTTAAATTCACGTGAGCAAGATGCAAAACAGGTATCAGTAGTGTTCGTAGTGGCTAGTTCGTAGGAATGTTTTTGTAGGTAAAGATGTGTTGTGTAGGGTGTCTACTCTTAACGGGACGTTTTGATAGACAGAAAATTTGCTCTTTAGAGTAAATGGTGGCCCTTAAAGGGCACAGGCTTCCCTTACACTACTAACGTATTTTTGCATCAACCAATGGTCCTTACTTACAGTTACACTCTTATCAGCGTTCCAAATAATACGACCAGGACAAACACGTCCGTTAACCCTACGACACACGAAGTTAATATTTTCTAATTTTCCTTTCATCTCTTGCGTGATCTCGTATCCATCGTAACAGGCAACGTCTCTACTCCGTTTAGTCTTTCCAATTATTTCTATTTTTTCCCTTTCGTCACTAAGATTCGTAGATCGTCATATCCAGAATTTTTAAACTCAAATTTGCTTAGATGTGAAAAAGAATCCATTCTTACCAGAAGCTGATTACAAACTGAACTGATATTTTGTGAACTACTGTTACGTCGCTTTTTTTATCGCGCTATTCTTATTATACTCAAATTCAAATCATTCACAATTACATATTATTCATACCAAGGCATCTGCATGTAAAGTAAATCTTCTGCCTACTAAACACGTCCTATCCAAAGTAGACAACTACAAAACCCGTCATACGAATAAAGTCCTACCAACAACGTCCTACGAACCAGCCACTACGAACACTACCCAATCCGCAAAACAGATATTTCTTAAGATAGCAAAAAACTGCATGAGCAACTTTAATTAAAAGTAACTTACTTCTTTTGCAATAAAGGTGGAAAACATAATTTTTTTGGTTTCTTCACCACTCGTTTTTCTACATAACAAAAATAAAAAACATCGTGTATCTTACGACTGTCCTAAAATTTTTTATTGCACTAGGCTTTTTAAAAACTGAAAACAAAAGTATAGCTGGGGCTAATTGAAGGTGAAATGCCTACCACGGCTACCACAAACAGCTGTAATCTTTTGTTGTACAACATGAGCGACGGACACCGGCTCGTCCGTCAGTCCATTCGCCTTCTCTGTAGAAACTTTAACTTTTCTTGTATCTTCTTTTTCCTCAGCAAAAACGACATCCTTCTCTTCAAAATCTATTTGAATTTGTTAAAACACAGCATTGTCACTTTTTATTTGAAGTTCATGGCAATGACACTCACAAGAGAACGTTCTGAAGTGATAACGAATATTGTCGGTATTTAGTTTTTGAAAGAGCATGAGAAAAAACTAGATTTGCTTAAAAAATGATTCCAATGGACATTTTGACTCGCTGAGTGGGATTTTTAGGAGCATAAATTAGCTAATGGTAACTAAACAGGCGCCATATTTAGTTGACCACAGAATGAGTTTTTAATTTTTTAGCACTCGGTAGCTCCTACCGAGTATGCAAAATATATTACTACAAATGCTTTTTACTCATTGATAACTCGTATACTGACGTGCACCGTGCACCACTGAGCCCACTCGCCTCCCTGAATGATTTTTAATATAAATAGATAAAACTTAAACCCGTTACAAACAACAACTAAATTAATACTTGCAGAGCAGGGTTATAGCTATGGTAAATTTACGTACCCACGGCATTGTATTTTTTGAGAAAAGGGCAATCAACAAAACAGAAATAATATTTACATTTCAAATTCTGCATTATCTCAACCTTTTGAACTTTTTCATGCAACCAATCTTTCATAATAAGAGATCCAAACAGAGAAGTAGTTATTTCGTCCTCACTTTCTTCTTCACTGTCATACTGCATTGATAAAGCTGAGAGAGGAGTGATATTTTTTTCATCGTCAGCTTATATTTTAAATTTAAAAAAAACTCACTGTCAACCCCAATTTGCCTAATTAAAGAGGCAGGGTAGTCTAGAGGTATACGGGCAAATCAAAACTAAAACTTGCGTCGTAAATAGTGAGCTGGATCGTCATAAATCGATAGGTCAACCCATTTGGCTATCCCTCTCGAATGACTTAAGCATTGTTTTCTAGTTGTAAGGTACCTACTATAGTCAGAAACACCTTGATGTTGCTCAACAGGAGCGACAACGACCGCCTCTACTGTCAGTCGAATATTGTGGTCTGTAGTAGGCCCTACTTCACTTTTCTTTTCTTCTTCAGCATCAGCATTGATCATTTTTGCTTCAAGTTCAATCCAAAATTATGGGTCACTGTCACCGTCACTGTCTTTTTCATGCTTACTACTATTCATTTTGTCTTGTTTCTCAATCGCACCTAATAATATAAAGAACAAATAAATTTATTGTACAATTTTTGAATAATTTGTTTTTCAATTTTCACAATTTTAGACTTTTTTGAATGCAGCGGCAGATAAACGCTAACACACTCAAAATAGAATTCTAATACAATTTTAGAATCTAAAAACGTGTTTACCTGAATTCCGTGATACTTTTGAGTCGCCTATAATGTAAACTGCAAGAGCATGAGAGTCAGCTCCTTCTTGGTCTAATACTTTCACCAATGAGTCACGGTAAAGTTGTTGCTTTTGAAAGCTTACAAAAGTTTTTATCAGCTCGATTTGTTCTTGTTTTGAAATCCTCATTTTTAAAATGCTTTTTATTTTATCGTTCCAATAACTTCTCAAATAATCTTGTGTTTTTATTTTTACAACCACTTCCATCCAGGAAATCGGTGAATGGTTCAAATAACTCTCTTCGTATTCCTTCACGTGGCTAAAGATAATTTTTAGTTTTTTAAACTTGTTAGCACTTTGCTCTTTTCGTACTTCTGAAATGTGTTTTTTTGGCATTTTATTGTTGCTACTTAAAATAACGTCTAAAATCCTTGAAATTCTACTGCACAGAAACTTGTTGCAAATCTCTTACTGACTTGCTGTTTAAACCGTCACAAGTCCCTTAAAATTTAGGCCTACAATGGTCCACACAACAACCCTCACAATTTTGCTCGTATAATCAATAATAACCAACAATCTTCAAAATTAATGATCGTAAATACGCACAAGCTTGAATTTTACATATTAAAAGTGACTTAAATTCCAGTTCCAAAAACATTGATAATGCCATAGAATGTCAACTATTGATCAGAATAACAACGAATTTTAACTTAACTTTACTTCAGTTCTCGGCTAAGACTGACGACGAGACCGATATGAGGAATGAGGGAGAGGATACGACACACACTTTGACAATCGAATCGAATACTTTGATATGCAATAGTCGAATTTTAAAGTGATTGATTTATAAAATTATCTGAGTCAGTCAGTAGGAGAGGTGATTTACTGTAATAACTCAGCTACTTTGGCACCGTAAAGTACTAACAAGCGATTAACGTAAGGTGTAAAGTACTTGTAACGACTTGGTATAGGGTGTCGTGTGTGTAAAATGTATTGTTTGTGAGTGTGGATGCCACGTAATAGACGGGTTGTTGATGTAGAGTCCTTATTTTAGGGAGGTACGGTCCACGAGGAGGTATGTTTTGAAAATTCAAAAAGTGGTTTTTAACTTTGCCAAGGATGTCTAGAGGAAATATATTTTAATGTTTTTGTTTTATGCTAGTATGCCAGATGCCAGAGCCAGACTATGCCATAATGCCATATGCCATGCCATATGCTATTGCCATGCCGTAGTCTTGCATTCACAACATTAAATTATCGTTTTTAGATGCGGAGCAAGCATCTAATGAAATGGTCATGTCCGTCTGTCCGTCCGTCCGTCTGTTGGCCCCACGCTACAGGTCAAACCGTTTACACTATTGTCTTACATCTTTTTTAAAACAATTACAAATGCGAGCCACCAGGCCTGTATTGTTTTTTCACTGTAATCGAACTGACCATTGCTTATCAATTAAATGTTGAACTGACCAAGGTCAAGAAATTTAGAAGTAAGCACTATAAAAACGGGGGTACAGCAGCAGCAGTGCTTTAAGTCAGTGAGTTCAAGTTAGTTCAATGGTAAGATATTGTAGGTACATAATTAGTGTTACCACGACGGCAACGGCGACTGCTGAAGTCAAGAGAGAGACTGTGACAAATAATCAACCTAAACTTTTGCCCAGCTCTATCAAATTAGCATGATGCATTGCATAAGATAATCAAAACTCCATGCTTTCTGCGCCTGAAAGGTCAGAACAAAAGTACGATACCTTTGGAATAGGAAATCGTTTAAAACAATTATCTATAAAGCGATTTCAGAAATTATCACGATTTAGAAATTGTCATATTGGTTTTTAAAATGATATTTTTTGGATTTCAGAGAAATAGGAGTTTTAAATTTTAAAATGTTATTGAAAAGTAAATCAAATTACAGAATTGCAAAAGGTAAACAAAACTCATTGTATTTATTTTTGCGGAAAGTTGTGAAAGCTTGAAATTACTCAACAAATTTCATTAAATCATTTATTCATAACGTACATGATTGTCGACACCAATAGACCCATACACCAATCGTTATCATTAAATAGTACAAGTTATTATATTGGAGTATAATTTTAAGAGAGAAAAACTTTATTAAGTCACTGCTGCACAATTGCAATAGCTATACAGCTCAGGAATAATATATATGTAGTTTGAAAAACTGAAAACAACTTCGTAAATAAATCTGCCAGAGCAGAGAGAAAGACAACTTTATTAAAATAAACTTGACACTGTCGTCCAACGACGATAGCCCAACGGACTCAGTATACGTTGCACAATTTCGTTATACATAGTTAATGGTTGTTAGTGTAATTAAATAAATTAGAGTTTAAAAATTAATAAACAGTAGGTATACAAGAATAGAAATGGTGCACACATATTTGAAACGATTTCTTTAAAACAGAGATAACTATGTCGTCAATCAGCGTTGAAGGTAGGCATTGAGTTTTCATGAGATTGAGGAAAAACTTTGAGATCGTCCCGCGTGCCCCAACGTACAGCTTTACCACATGAATTTCAGTAAGTCCCAATTTACGGTTGAAGTAGGGAATGCAAGGGTCATAAATTTCTTTTTTCTCCTGATGAATGGCCTCTGATTGATTAATGTCATTCTGTTCCATACGCACGGTTGGATCAAGTTTAATTCCTTGCTCCGTTTTTAAGTTGATGTTACAGCAAATATTTTGATGAGTTGTTAAATAATTTTAGAAGTTTTAGAACTTTGGTTTTTACCATGGTTTGAATGTTCTTGTGTAGGAACAAATTTGAATTTCCTTGAGTATTTCAAGGAAATGATACTTACGTCCTTGTCTAAGCCAAGTAAAGAATATTTATGGCGTTGCAGTAGCCAATCACATGATTCTAATTTCCTGGTGTGCAAAATAAGTTTTCTTATTAATGCGTATGCCAATCAAAGGAGTTTAATTGCTTTATGTTTGACAAGGCACAGATTTTGATGTCCTTGCGCACACTATAGAAAGGCTTTTGATGTTCTCTTACATGCCAATAAGGAATTGCATGTCATAACAATATTAAATTATTGAGTAAAGTTTAGTTCGAAAATTTTAATTTTTTTCGAAAAAATTAGTTCCAACTCTGAGCCTCAGAAATAAACATCTTTTAAGCTTTTTCGAAAAAAATTAAAATTTTCGAATTTTCAAAACTCCTGAAATTACTTTTTAGATAAGCGTTTAAAGATGTTGTATTTCAAATTTTACGAAAATTGGATAAAAATTGTGGGAGCTAGAGCGCGGTGAAATTCGAAAAAATCGATATTTTTGAACTTGCACACGCGATTGCGGCCGAACAACAAATTTTGCAGTCGAACGACCATACAAGCCGAGGTAATTCATATGGGCAGTGTACGTTCCGGGTAGTTTCGTTACATTCTGTAGTTTCAAGTAAGGTAAGTTCCCATGTTAGTCATGGTCATTGGGCCATGGGCACGACAATGGTGCAAAATTGCTCTCTACTCAACTAAGACAGCCTTTACAGTTTTAATTCCGTCATAATGAAATTTTTCTTAACGTTGTAGAAATTAATAAAAATTGTCAAAGGCCCTTTTGCATGCTTTGCAAGGAAGCCACAAACTGATTTTACCAGAATACGTTTTTTGAACTTAAATATCTATAGTCTAGTGGAACGTATCAAACGTTATTATTCAGCTAGCTCAGTATAATTATATAATTAATTATTATATGTTTTTAAATGTTTGGAAGTATTTTAGAATTGATTGAAGACAACATACGCTAGAAATAGGCAATTAAGTAATAATTGGACATTTATTTTCTTGCTAATATAATTATTTGAGTTAGTAATTTTAAGCTCGTGTCGCCATTTTTTGATTTCCCCAAAACCGGAATCGGACTTTTAGTAGCTCGAACTTCAAGCATACAGAATGCCAAACTGACTGAGTATTATTACCAGTGTTAGATTTATTTCATTTGTTAATTTAATGTAGAGCAAATCATTAGCTTTGCATTTGCATGTGTTGGACTTCAGGGGAATAACGATTTTTTTGTAATGCTAATTGTTAACAATGCGGGTGACAACTAATTACGCTTAAGTTGCAATTAATTATTTTTGCAGCATAGTTAAACAACGTGCAATTTAGATTTGGAGTTAAGGGGAACACGGATGTTGTCGAATTTTGAAGGAATGGATGAATGCCTTAGAGCTAACGGGCTAAAGTGTACCGTGGCTGAAGTGGACTTTGGACTTGGACGCAGTTACAAGGCTTAAATGTGAAAATTGGGGTAAATTGGACCGTGGCTAAAGTAGACGACTTTTGACAAAAAAGGAGTTTCAACAAAGCGAACTTTAAACAATGGCAACCAAGTTAGGAGTTCTGTTAAAGGACCGTGGCGAGTGTGGGCTCATGACAGAGTGGACTTTTGATGTGGTGAAATTTTAACATAGTGGACTTGCGACGTAATTTTACGCAGATTTAAATTTCAACTATGAAATATAAAATTATAATTTACTAACAAATTAATGAATTATTGGTAAATAGGTCTATATCCATAGCCTCTTTACAGCTCACGTACTTCGTTAATTAATTATAAAAACAGTGATTAACATTTAATTAAGTTAGTTAATAAAAACCAATTCAGACTTTTACGAATAGGACTCGTGATTTGAATTATTTAAATCATTAATTAAATTAAGCTCAATTTAATTACATCCTAATAATACAATTAGTATAATTATTATTTATTATCATATTAAACCGAGGATCAATTACCCCTGTAAAGCTAAACATGTAAATAACCAATGTTGTATGGGCTGCGGCCAAATCGACTCAATGAATAAATTATTATTATTATTATTAATTAGTATAATTAATTATAAACGTTTTGTATGAATTATTAACTACAAGTATAAAGTCCAAAGCAATAACTTCAAATACAATTTGAAGAGTAGTTTAAATAATTATTAATTAAATTTTAAATAATTTTGTGCATTGTTCAGAGTAATTAATTATTGCAATGAACAAAAAACTCATGATTTGCTTCTTGCTTCTTTAAATAATGGATCGTGTTTGCAAGTTTTAAATGTAAATTATTTAGTTACTTTAAATTATTATTATTGAAATGAATAATTACTCAATGGCAGTGTTAATAAAGTAGTACCTAATGTTAATAATAATAAGTTAATCCAATCAGATAAGTATTTTAATGTCTTTATATTTACATGAGTTGGAACATGGTTGAAATACTAGGCCGATTTAGACAAATTATAACTTATTTTAAAGCCATTAAAAAAATGAGACATTTGGAGATTTATTTTTCAATTCGGGTTCATACAACACCTTTTACAGGGATTTTTTAAAAAATTTCTAAAAAAAGATGGCTTTTTCACAACATTTCAGAAACTGTTAAAATATCTCGCTGAACTCGAATTCTCGAATGTAATAATATGCTGCTTATCATTACTGTTCGAATGACGTATCATTTTAAGCCCACACTTGGTGAGTTAGCGGTCTAAAATTCGAATTTTCGGTTTCAACAAGATTTTTGCGGGAACTTCAAACTCCTATCACTGTTACCTTAATTGGGGCCATGCACAAATGCTAACCTTCCCATTACCACAATAATAAAAGGGTGCTATTTTAAGGCTTCAGCGGGAAAATATTCTTTGGTCAGCGGAAATAAACATTTGTTTTTCTAAAAAGATAATTATATCATTAAAAGTCAATAAATATCGCTTTACATTAAATTTTAGCCCCAAAATGCTACTCCAGCGCACATTTAAAGCAAATAGGGATCGTGGATATATGACGTCATCAGTAGGTTCGATAAGTCTACTTGGCCACTGATGACATATCAAATGTTAAAAATTGCCATTTACGTAATGGTTAAGCTGGAGTACTAGGGTCCTAAAAGTGGGGAATTTTTGATGACGACATTTGTGGACGCTCCTTTATGTGTTTTTTTAGGTTCAGTAAAAAATATCATATTAATTTACGGTGGCAGCTGTTATGATTTTCAGTTATTAGCAGTATTTCAGATACGTTTCTATTGAAAAAAGCCTGTACTGGTAAATTGAAATTTTCATGCCGGACATTTACCCCCTCGGAATTTTTCTTCCAGATAAATTCCATACCGGAAAATGAACAAAATAGCACCACTCGTTATGGCGGAGACCAGGCTGGTTTTATGGGCTTGTACATACTACTTGAGAAAAATAATGTGATTTCGTTTGTGAATGCGAATTTTAGTTTACTGAATTTACAAGCTACGTGAATTGGGTTAATGGTAGCGGTCAATGTAATAAGAAAGATTACATGATGTCACCCATTTTTTAGCTGGAAGCACTAGAGTATCACTTAAGATATTTTTCCGCCAAAGAATCCTATGCATTTACTAACTGATAATGTCCGAGCTGGAAATTTTCCACCCAGATGTATTTTTCTCACCACATCACCTGCTAATTTAAATTAGTACTGGTTTTCCCTTTATTAAATCTGGTATGGTGTATATTGTTTTATTTTTATTTAAAAAATGCACTCTAATCAAACAGTATATGAGTTTTTGCATGCAAATTTAACACACTTAGATACAATATAGTTATAACGCTGCTGGACTAACAAAAACGCATCCAATTCAAGCACATTCCAACGTGAAGATTTAATCAAATATCGAGCTTAGAAGAAAACAATTTAGAGATCGCCCACAAATAACGTCATCGAAAGAGTCAATTGACCCCAATTGAATGTTGACAACATTCAATGGTAAAGAAAAACATTTACGCATTTGTGGAAGGTCACAACATTCACATGTCATTGGGCCCTAACAATGATGGTTTTTTGACAAAGCCATTTATAGACGAGCCCTGACTTAGCCTGAATGATAAATAAAATAATGCGCAATTAATATTTATGACCTACGTAACATTTCTAGCTCCGATTACTTTTTTAGCAGCACCGTTACATAATTTAGGTTAGATTTAAAATTAAAAACAAATATTTTCATAAAACTTTTAACTTAATTTTGAACTCCGCTCCGAATTCGAATCAACATTTTTGACACCAATTTAAGTTGAGTTGTATTGTGCGACCCAAATAATGACTTGAAACTTGTTAGTTCAAATGACAAAATAGTTATATTAATTGCGCTAACCGTAAAAAGGTGCTTAGTGCTCTCGCGACTAATTTAGTATTTTATTCAGATTCAGCGTTTTCAAAAGCACCTTGTTACAGCTTTTTCCGACACTGACTTCTGAATTGATGAGTCTCATCGAAGAGTCAAAGAGTAACTCAAAAGCAAAAAACATGAAACCCTGGCACTTGGAACATAGGACATTACGATTGCTGAATCTGACGTCAGCTTATGCCCACAAGCTAAAAAAAGGTACTTCTAAACATGCATAATCTGAATCTTTAAAATATTTTTACTTGAGGTTAATATTTCGCTTGAATCTGGAGGTCAAATGCCAAATTTGTAAAAAAATACATGCATTATTTTAAAAATGTGACCTCTGACCTCCAGGTTCATACAGAATATTTACCTCACGTAATAAAAAGTGTTTTGATTTAGATTCTGCGTGATTAGATGTATCTTGTATTAGTTTCTTGGCATTCTCTGAAATTGGATTTAGAAATCTGAGCGTCCAATGTTGGAAACGCCAAGATTCAATGTTTTTTGTTTTGGTGTGTGTCCTATATGAGCTGCAGAAATTCATAAATCAGTGTCTCAAAAAGTTAACAAGCTGATACAAGGTGCTTTGAACAATGCTGAATCGGAATCTGATAATAGAATTGACGTGAGGTCAATCATTTGTTTGAAACTGGAGGTCAAAGTCACTTTTTTTGCAAAATTGCTGTATTTTTTTAAACCTGTGGCATTTGACCTCCAGTTCCACAAGAAATACCCACCTAGCCACTGATTTAGTATTTTATTCAGATTCAGAGTTGTTAAAAGCATCTTGTATCAGTCTGTCGGCTTTTACTGTTACTGACTTCCGAATGTTTGAAGCTCAACGAAGAGTCGAAGAGTCACTTAAAAGCAAAAACACATGAAACCCTGGCACTTGGAACATAGGACATTACGCTTACTGAATTTGACGTCAGCTAATGCCCAGAAGCTAATAAAAAGTGCTTCTAAACATGCATAATCAGAATCTGAAAATTATTTTTACTTGAGGTTAATATTTTGCTTTAAACTAGAAGTCAAATGCCAAATTTGTAAAAAAAATACATGCTTTTTGTTTTAAAATGTGACCTTTGACCTCTAATTTTATACAGAATATTAACTTTACGTAATATTAGTGTTTGGATTCAGATTCTGCGTGATTAGAATTATCTTGTATTAGTTTTTCATTATTTACTAAAATTGAGTTCAGAAATCTCAGCGTCCTAGGTTGGATACACCAAGATTGCATGTTTTTTTGTTTTAGTTTGTGTCCTCAATGAGCTGCCTAAACTCAAAAGTCAGTGTCTTAAAACTTAAAAAAGCTATTAAAACGTGCTTTTAAAAACGCTGAATCCAAATATGTTGATATATTTAAAGTAACTTTGATAAATCGTTCGCAACTGGAAATCAAAGGTCACATTTTTTGCAAAATTGCTGTTTTTTCAAACCTGTGACGTTTGACCTCCTGTTACAGACGAAATATCTACTTCACGACTAAGTTAATACTTTATTTAGATTAACCGTTCTCGAAAGCATCTTGCAATAGTTTTTTGGCCTATTTTGACACTGACTTTTAAAGTTTTGTAGCTCATCGAAGAATCACTTAAAAACAAAAAAACATAAAAACTCTGGCTCCCCGAACATAGACATTTCAATTTCTAAATCTGAGCAGCTGATTTAAATAGCAATAGCGCCGATGATTATTAATGTCAGCTGTTTGAGTGGTGGCAAAGTTAATACTAACAGAAACTAACTTGATTTTTGCAAACTTTGTAATAATACCCTAATTGACTTATGTTTTTTTCTCTCTGTTTTTGCAGTTACTGTTCTAAAGAAAAATTAGGATTTGTTCTTGACTGCTGTAAGCTAGCTTTATTTGCTGGGAAAAGGGGTTGTAATAAATATCCTTGTAAGTAGCAATACATAATTTTATATAGTTTCATATTAGTGTGATTGCTAAGTAATTATTTTTTGATGAACCTAATTACGTCCCTACACGCTAAGAAAAGATCTCGACCAACTTTTAATTAGGTCGAGCTAGCACATTTGGGTGTTATCTTTAAAACGATTTTTAGTTAATTGAAAAATTTTTGAAGGTGAAAAAAAACGTACGCTACGTGCAACACCGCTTTGTGTTAATATAATTACCTACACCAAAAAATAATACAGTTGACTGAAAGTAGTAGGTTAAATTAGTGCTGCAACTGTAAATGAACTGTCTCAGTCCAGTAGTTAAAGATGCCAGTACCTCAGTGTAACATATTAAAGTGTAACTAAAATTTGCGTTGACTATTGTAACATCTTCTGGTGTCGATGTTGGAGTAACACAAAAATAAGTTAAAAATAAACACCATGTGGTTAATTTACCTATATTTTTCTAAGCGTGTAGCTTCTAGTGTAAATAACTACTAATAAATGATAATGAATAATCTTTTACTACTAATTTGACAGTTCTGACAAACGTTTCGAGCATTTATGTAAACAAACAAGGGCACAATTTTATGCGTTTTGTGTGCTTGGTTGCTCTAATTAGATTATATATATTTTCATTTTTAGCTTGAGTTTGGCAAGTTAGAATTCCCGTGGCCCACAGGTCATCATGAATCACAGCAAAAATAAATATGAAAATGGTTCAGCTGATAAAATAACGTTATCTGGCGACAGCCAAAACTATGACAACGGCAGCAACAACCGCAAAGGAAATGGATTTGGAAGAGAGTTGAATGGGGTTGCCAGTGGTCAGGTTGAGCTGACTAATTTAAATCCTTCTGGTTTCTTAGAGGAAGCAGTTTTTAAAATACCTCATGTAAGTATTACAATGATAGATGAATTTACAGGAATTATATTTGAACTGTGGGCTCTTCATGGTGATGATAATCATAGTAATGCACAACAAAGGTGGGCCCCTACCTACAAAGTAAGCTTCTAAAGTAGGTAAGGTAACAAAATTAGGCCAAAAAGTAAGGTAAGGGGTTAGTAAGGAAAAAATAAAAGTAAGGTAAAAATATTTCCTTACCTTCATCTTACCAACACTTCTAATAATTGCATAATTTAATAGTTTTTCTCAAACTAAAATTTTAAAAACTTAGAAAAAAATTTTAGTTCCTGTGACTTGTTGCGAGTGTTACTTCAATTGTACATTTATTAATAGAAATTGAATTATTTGCACGTTTTAATTTCCAAAAATTCGAAAATTAGGTAGGGTAACTTTAAAACAGTAATAAGGTAAAAAGTAAGAAAATAGGTAAGATAAAATTTAAAAAAAAGTAAGATGTAGGTAAGGAATTTTTTTGAAGTTACCTTATAAAGTAAGGTATTTTTCCAGTGGCAAAAGTACGGTAAGAAGTGGGTAAGGGAAATTTTTGCCCAGCTTTGATGCACAAGGCACAAAGTTCCTACTTATATGTGAATCACGCATTACTGTTTTGTAGCTGCAATTTAGTTTTGTAAATGCGCCTTTTAAATCTAATGCTTTTATCATTAAAACTAGCTTTAATTTTGCAGCGTTTGAAAACATGTAAATCGAACATTTTACACTTTTCAAAAAAATGTTAATATAACATTTTGCACCTTTTCAAAAACTTGTAAATAGGATATTTTACACTTTTATAAACCATGTTAGTAGAACATTTTGCACCTTTTCAAAAGCATGTAAATATGTTATATTACACTTTTTAAAAAGATTTAAATTAAACTTGTTGCGCTTTTAAAAAATATGTAAATTGGACATTTGACATTTTTTAAAAAATTAGTATATAGAACATTTTGCCCCTTTGAAAAACATGCACAATTATTACTAAAACCAATGTAATTAATATTTCGTTTTGTTTTGCAGATACTCGAAATGATAATGGCTCACTTGGATTCTAAAGCAATGTTTAACAGCAGCCGTGTTTCTCCTCAGTGGAAAAGTTGTGCATGGGGAAAATTGCAAAACCTTGTCAATATCCGTTTTGTGAACTGTCCAAAGGAACCTAATACGTTCGTGCTAGAAGCCCATTCTGAACGTTCAATGCAAAATTTTATTGCTTTCGTGAATGACTGTGCACAATTCCCGGCCACCTCTTATTCATTCTCCGAAAAAAAGAGGGGTGCACCAACCTCGGAAAATCTGTCAGCAATTCATTTTTTTAACGCTCATGGACACTTGATCAAAAAACTGTGCCTCGTGGATCATATGATTTTATTTACCGATTTGTGGCTGCTCATTTCATCTCAAGCAACAAATCTGCAGCATTTGGAGCTTTTCCACGTACATGGCTTTAAAATCAATAATTTTGAGGAAACAAATAAAAGGCTTGACATTCTTTTCAATAAGGGTAAAAGTTTTGAAGAGCAATGCAAGGAAATCAAATTAATTTTGGATGAAACTCTGTGTCAAGCTAAACCAATATTCAAACATCTTAAGGTTTTCAAATGCTTTTTTCTAATAAATGATGTTGCACTTCTACGAGTACTGGATTGTGCTCCAAATTTAGTAGAGGTATTTGTACCTCCTAAAAATCTTCATGTCCTCTTGAAGCCTACAAACCGTCTTGACGTTGTTAAGGATTTTGTTTTTAAAATACAGCTTAGTAACATATTAAAGATAAAATCACTTAAGGAGGTGGTCAACCATCGTAAGAAAAAACTAGTTTTTCAAAAACTTTGCCTTGATAGCCATTTTGGGGTCTACTCGTCCGAGACAGGGACAATTATAAAAGAATTATTAGATTCTTGTTCAGCTTTTCTTAAAAATCTTGAGTGGATCAACATCTCTGAACGTTTTCCTGCACTGCAATTGCCTCAAGTCAAATGCCTTTCTATTGGCTACCTACACTATAACCTTCGGTTAGGCCAACGGACGCGTGTTCCGATTGGGGTTAGTTTAGGGCAAACGTTCCCGAATTTGAAGAATTTAATTATACATCAAACGATAGTAGCAGCAACTCAAATGAATAAAATGTCGATCAAGGATTTCTTTCCAGATCAAATCCCGCTATTTAGTGTGACAAGTGTCACAGTGTACTTCACTCCCTCCAAAGTCCTATTTCAGGAATTTCGGAAAATGTTTCCAAATGCTTATATTAATGTAAAATAGATGTATCATGTGTTACAAAATGTATTTTTGAGCTTTTGCTGCTAAAACTTTATCCTGTTAATTAATTGCAGTACTTTGTATTGTTTTACTTTAGCTTTGTTAAAACAAATTATATCTATTATTAACTAAGCGTTGATATATTAATGTTAGGATTTAGAATATAAATGAAAAACTGGTTGCTGCCGTGTAAGCCTATAATTAGTACTTAAAACTGTAAATTGTTCAAGGTCACGGTTTTAAATTTGACGTGTTAGTATACCTCATTATTATAAATGAAGTATTTAATTTGTATGGCTTTCCTAATAAATTATTTACAATCTAAACTTAATGTAACATTAAACACTTTTTAAAAATCTTGTAAATAATGGCAACATTGTACCCTTTGTAAAATTTAGCAAATAGAACATTGTAATCTTTTTCAAGAACATGGAAAAGGAACATTTGACACTTTTCAAAACGAATGTAAATAGAAAGTTTGAAACTCTTGCAAAAAACTAAATAAAATTTGTTTACATTTCAAAAACTCCTAAGTACCATCTCATGGAGTGACTGTTGCATTTTGCATCAACGCTTTTTCACAAATTCCGTTTTCTCGTCCATCAATTTGTGTCAGTGTTATTTGATAAGGATTAGGAGCCTAATCCACAGTTTAGTGGTCCAACGTCTATAGTGACGGAATCATTTTATATTGTGAATTTAACTGCTTTCATATCCGTCTTGTTCAGCTCATCACTCATCATTTGTCAAATCCTTGGTTTCCTTTAATATTTCACAGCCAGAAATTATAAAGGTGCTCTTATTGTGTATAGTTGAATTTGGGCTTTGTTTTTTAAAAGTGCAAAATTGTGTATTAACTTGTTTTTTAAAAGTTCAAAATGCAGAAGTGAAAAATATGTAGATACAATACTGAGCCTATAAATGCAAACATGAGTTTAAGAGACTTTGGGATTGATTGCGTTGAAACAAAACTGAATGAGTACTATCATTTCGCCCCTACAAGTTTGGTCTTCTAAAAAAGTGCGTTGTGATGTTTTAAAAATAAAGCCAAAAACTTTTTACGATCGCATCACTGACTTAAGGTTTATTAGTTGCGTTTAATTATTACCGCTTAAATGACACACCACTTATATACATTATTTGCAATAGGTGTTTTGTCAAACTATTAAATTCATTATTTAGCAGGAAAATTATATTTGCGATAAACTCTATTTTTCACAGGAATGCGGACTTTTGTAGGTAGTCAGATGCAATTGACCGTAGTACAGCGGCTTTCAGCCGTGCGAAATTTATGTGTCGCATGCTATTACTCTGCTCAAAGTAAACTCAATGCCAATACAAAATAAATTCAATGCCATCATGAATCTCAGTTTCCCCATAAACTAAAATTTAAGAAAAAATGATTCAATAACTCGATCTGAGTTGTAAACAAAACATTTATTGTAATATTTATTCTTCAATATTTAATCTAATATACCGAATGAAATGTCAAACTCAGAAATTTGAGAAAGTGGAGATGTTACTTGAAGGACACATTCACTTAATGGTACATTTTCGGCTAACGCTCTATCCCTAGCGATCATTTTGTCCTCTTCTTTAATTGCGTGCTGGACACAATTATTCCACGTCATTGAAGTGATTGAACGGACAGCTTCTCTTGCTAAACCTAATACATTTTTAGGTCCTCCGACCGAGTTATGCTTCGCAATGTATCCTTTAACGTTACTCCAAATTAATTCGATAGTATTGAGTTCGCAGTGAGCAACGGGTAACCACAAGATCTTAATGTCTTTACCCGAAGCTTCCGCAATTACTTCAACCTCGTATTTCAAGGTGACTAGGTTGTCATTTGATAATTGAATTAATGCTTTTTTTGTCATTAATTCCAAATTCGCAACATCGTCTGGTTTTTTAATCCCTCGTAGTATAAGGTTTTTAATTATTTGATGCTTATTCTTATACAGTTTAATCATAATTGTTGAAGGCACCTGAAAAATTTAAAAAACCGTAATCATATACACTTTGCTAAAGCAAAACCGTACAAGACTACGAATTGTGTAATTTGAAATGTTAAAGTACTCTCTTCATGTGGTAGGGAGCACGATCCAAAACGAATACAGTTTTATTCTCTGCTGCAGCTACTGCTTTCGAAAACCAATTCGTGAAATGGTCAGCATTCATCGACTGATGGTAATCTGCCGAATCCTTTTTTGAAAGAAAAATGTCCTCGACACCATTACCTACCAAAAACCCTTTACATCCACCTGCATGGTTGATGATTATACGTCCCTGACCACCTTTAACTAAAAATCCTCCTGCAAAGTTCTAATTTAATTATCAGAAATGGAAACATTGAAAAAACTGTTTAATTTGTTTCTGTAAATTCAAATTGCATCCTTAAAGCATTATACTTACCAGTATAACCCTTTGGACTCTGCAATACTTTGCTGGTGGTGTAATCGGAGAAATCACCAATATTCGCCTCATCTAATAATAGCTGCCAGCATCTGCTGAGCTTAATATTATGAGAGGCCCAGGTTTCATCCTGGTATACGATGTAATATCCCTGAGATCTGTACGACTTGATGGTTCTTAAGTAGTATTCTCTTTGACGTTTGACATTCGGTTGCTCCAAGAAAATAGGTTTATCTCCTATTTTGTGGTAATCCAAATTACATTTTTCTGTCATCCATCTCCATAGGGTCGTATGACTGAGATGTGGAAAGTTTGAAACCTTTTTTAAGACTTTTAAAATTTCTTTTACTGTTGGATACTGCTTTTTAACGTAGAAATCCATGACAACTCTTCGGACGGTAGCAATATTTTCTTCAGAACATTTGATTCGAGATTTATCTTCTTTTGGGGCATTGGGAAGCACTTTTTTAGCTATTTCTGGCGTTTTATTTCTAGTGTCTAAAATCTTGTAAACTGTAGATTTTGCCATATTGCAAATTTTTGCACATGTTAGCGAAACATTGCCATATTTTTGCAACATCAATTTATTGCTTAGCTCTTGTCCAATGTCATTTTTTAAATCTTGCAAAAATTTATGCACACTTAGCACTAGCAATTTTTCTTCTAAAGTTACATTACTTTTATTTTTTCGCGATGCCCTGTTTTTTTGCCTTTCATTTTGGCCTCCTTCAATCTCATCTCTTACATTTACACTATCATCTGAACATAAATTTGTGTCATCCACATCAATATTTTCTTCACATTCACTGTTATTATTATTATCATTCCTAATTTCTAAGTCATCCATTCCGCCAACCACATCACACGTGTCACTTTCACAACTACCAATACTACTGCCATTATCATCATCATCATAACTATCATTATTATTGTCATCATCATTCACACTATCAATATCAGCATCATCAACATCATCATTACCATCACCATCATTAGCTCTTTTAAAAACATCAACGTCATAACCCAACTCCTCACTGTATTCATTTTCATTGCCGTTGTAATTCACGCAACAACTACTACTACAACATAAGCCTTCACCACCACCACCACCATTGCAATTTCTACTGCTACTACTACAACTACTACACACACACACACACTGCAATTTATTGGATTCCATTTCTAATTACAATCAGCTAAATACTAAAAAACTAAACAAAAAATGACATGACTAAATCGAACACTCAACATTATGCCTGCCACACACAAATGTAGGAAGAGAGTGCCTAATTGAATTGGGTCTTTCTTAATTGCTGCGACCAAATGCGAATCAATTAGGCACACTCATCCTACTTGTTATTGTTTTGTTTTGGAGATTACGCCCCGACCACTCAAAACATGCATAATTCACAACACTATTACTATTTACTACTACACTACACAATTACCATTTATTGAGACAAAGCCACAAGTATATACCAGTCAAAGGAGTACGAAACACTATTAACATCCACAGTTAAAGCAATAATAATATAATAATAATAATTTCCCGGGTAGAATCGAAAACGATTTGAGACTTGGTCTCTTGATGTCCCAGTTGTCACAAAATGAAATATTATTGTACCTAAATTACTACAAAATTAATTTTTTGCCAAAAATATTGGGTTCGTAGAGTTCAAGTCTGCAATTGTTTACTTTTAAAGTTTGCAGCATGATGCTTCGCGGTTTTAAATTTAAATGTATGTGCCGTAAAAGGTTTACGCAAGAAATACCCACAGCATGTATGCGAACGGACGGCTAACTGACATCTTCAGGTCCGCACTTCTGTGAAAATGAGAGTATATAAATTGATTAATTTGTTTACACACTTCTTGTAATCTTATGTTATCGAAACATAAATCCATGAAAAACAAATTAAAGATACCCAATATGGGTAGAGTACATATATGTAGAGCAAATTGCTCTCTAAACCCTGTTCAGCTCTTTTGTCGATTTTGTATTTCTAAAATTAAAAAAAATGGAACATGGTCGATAAATGACTTTACAGGTAAGTTCAATTGGTCTGCTTGGATAATGTTGGCATCAAATGTTACAGATAGCTATTTACGCAAATGTTTAGTTGCTGACAGCGTCACAGGGTCCTAAAACTTCAAACAGTTAAATGACATCATTAACGGACGACCCCTTGCTAATTTGAAGCTAGTTAGTATTCAATAACACAATACTTATGGTTCCCAAAAAAATCAAAAACTGAGAAAGTAGGAAGGAACAAGTAATTATATAGTTGAGTTAATATTCCAATTCAATTTCTCATATAATTTCTCACTTTTGTTATTACGACGAGTTTTAAAAATTTAAATTTTATTTTTGGGCGCTAAAACTCAATTTGCACTGATATGATTCGTTTTAATGACCCCACCACGTAGTAGTACATGATCCAATTTATTATCGTTTACTTCATTACAGACTTTACACTTTGGAAATGTCCGATGTTAGTACTTAAAAACGAAATTTTGCTTTGCCAAAGAAATTCAATAAGATCAAAATTGAATTTATTGTTTAAATAAATTATACAAATTGTGGTCCTTCTATGAAAACAAATTAAGGCCTAAGAGCAATTACTTCGGCTGGCCCTGCATAGCTTCTGATTCTGTTTACTTTGCGCAAGAAAGTCGTACAGGCAGGGAAGCTGTGGATTTGCCTATCTGGGGTAAGCCAATGTCAATTTAAAGTTTATAAATGAAATCATTATTAACACAAAAGCTTAATATAAAAAGATTAGGATCAAAGTAATAAAAAATAATTATTGGCTACAAAAAACTAATGATGTATTGGTTAATTTCAGAGTAGCAGAAACTATAAAAATTTAAATGCAATGTTGGCCAAAATGCATACAGCTGAAGATTTTGGTTCGCAAATCGAAATGGAATCTCACAAGAAGAAAAAGAAAGCAAGCCCTTTAAATGTACCGCGTCTTTCCTTGTAAAATGATTTCACATGACACCAACCATTCTGGTCATGCACTCACATCACAGTACCTACTTAAGGACGTTTTGTATATAAATATTTAAAAAACTTTTCTAATACTCTGTTTTATGCTTTAATTTTTTTAAATAGCTCAAATTTTTGTACGAACTAGTAAATGCATAGGTACCTACTATAAGAATTAAGAATAACATGTAACATATTTGAAAGTCGCAATCTTATCAAGTATGTAATAAGGTACATGGTAAATGATTTTCATACACACATAGGTAGTTTATTTTTGTTAATGGAATTAAAACACAAGAATATTTTTAAAACTATTTAACATTAGGCAGGGACACAATAAAACAAATATACATACTATAATCCTAATGCAGTTGATAAAACGGAATAATGTTTAAACAACAATGCTAAATGTCTAGTGAACTGTTAGTTCTTGAGTTACAGTAACTTTTGCGTTCCTACTTCTCCTTATTATTATTTATTACGGCATTCGAAAACATTTTCCGGAAGCTTTCCATCAAAATTAGATCAGGACGATAATTAAAGGAAACGTTCTTCACGGTTGTAACTGGTGCACCCACGTTGTACCGAAACACATTTTCATTCGTAAGAAAAACTTTAAAATTATTTTATACTTCCAGGGATGTTAAATTTGGAAACGTATCGCATAGTCTCTCTATTTCCGGAAAATTACTGAATATTATTTCAGTCATGTCAATGTGTGTATAAATCAAACGAAAATGTGTCACTCCTGGCATGACTGGGAACTGAAAATCTTCAAAGACATGATCCCATGCAAGCCATTGACAAGTTGCAGCACATCCTTTAAGAAATTTACGCGCAACCTCTTTCACTTGCGACACCATATGTTGATCCCTGTATTCGGAGTCTGCATAAAGCCAAATGAGATCCACTGCCCAATTACCCCCGTGATTGTTCGCAACCACTTTAAGTTCGTCAATATTATCTGCTGCAAATCTAACTGACAGCGTCTTAAGGAGGTGAAGGCGATTTACAGGCCGCACGAGATATTGAAGGTATTGGGGCTCCAATATTACTTTCACTAATTTAGGAGAGCATTCCAGGAGCTGTAGCACAAAATTCGTAGAAATACCCTTCCACCTACAGATGAACGTTAAGATTTTTGAAAATAGGTCTTAGACCAACAACCGTTTCACTAAATAAAGATTCTTTTCTTCTACGTCGCTCCTCCTCCGTCTCCGATTTATTGAATCAAGACTCGGACTTGGTGTATGTCCATGTAACATTGTAGCGATGTAGCTCCTCCAGGTTTAGTGCTTGAAATAAAAGAAGCCTTCTGAGATCACTCACAAGCAAATAATTAGTAAATGTGAGTTTACAAACATGTTGCCGAGCGCTTCAGCATGTTAAAATAATAACTGAAAGTGATCGAAGACAGAACTTTTAGATGCAAAATAGTAATAGGAGACCCGGTTTAGAAGAAAATCCTGTTACGAAGGACGCTTTTCATAGTTGGAGATTGTCTGCTATGCTTTTGTAAGGCCGTGTTTTGGATTTATAAGAAAATGCTGAACGAGTGGGGTACTACCGCGTCCGTTTAAACCTAACCTATATCCCGCTTAACTTAAAGCTTATATAAACATTAAAATATTACCGCGATACCGTTAACATGATTTATACTATCTGTGGACTAGACGATCTTGCTGAATTGTATAGTCACATAGTAATTGATGTATGTGTCTTATACCGTTATGAAATACGTTGACTATTTGACAATCTTAGTTATTTTATTTTTATTCTTCAACCTATACGTTTTATGTTGTTAGTATAATATTTTGTTAGATATGCAAACGTTAAGATGCAAACTGCTAACTGAGAAGAAAAAACTTGTGTAAGCTTTTAAAATGTATTTTAGGGAAACCTAAAAATTTAAATCAGTTAAAATCTCAGCGTTAAAAATGAAATATTCCAGCTATTTTACTTTTACTACCATTTTTAACAACTCTGTAATTTAATTGTGCTGAGCGAGTGATGGCGTTTAAAGATCTTCTTTGCTTTTGATTAGGGTCAAGAGTTCAAATTCTAACAGAGTTGGATCTATTTCGTGGGAAACTTTTGCACCAGGCTCTTGACTTTCAGTGGCACTTATTATCATTTAAGGCTTACATTGCGCTGTGTTAGTACGGGGTAATCTAGTCATACGGGGTCGATGTTTGAATAAGTCTTAAGTGATTTAAACATCTGAGGTTTGTAAATAACTCTACCTTATACCTTTAATCATTTTGACCTACTTTACTGTATTTTGCAAACACAATAGTGAAATTGACTGCATTAATTATTTTAAAATGCAACCTAAATTTGTATTTTGAACAATTGTCGGATTATTGGTGGCCATTCTGTTTTGACTTCAAATGAAATATCGCTGGTGAAAAGGCAACATGGCCTAAGTCCAGTCCAAATTTAAACGCAACTTGGCCCAAGTTCATTCATTTCTTAAAAGTAACTTGGCTCAAGTCCATTCATTTCTTAAAAGTAACTTGGCTCAAGTCCATTTATTTCTTAAAAGTAACTTAGCTCAAGTCCATTTATTTCTTGAAAGTAACTTGGCTCAAGTCCATTCATTTTTTTAAAAGTATCTTGGCTCAAGTCCATTCATTTCTTAAAAGTAACTTGGCTCAAGTCCATTTATTTCTTAAAAGTAACTTGGCTTAAGTCCATTTATTTCTTAAAAGTAACTTGGCTCAAGTCCATTCATTTCTGAAAAGTAACTTGGCTTAAGTCCAATTTGGTACAAGCATGCAAATGAGTAGGATGAGACCGATATTGCATCAAATAGGTTCGGATACGTTCCTGTTCAAACCTGTCGCAGTCTTTTACTGCTAGCCTTTCAAAATGTATAACGGTATTGACCGTGGTCGCAAAATCTATTTTATGCTTTTTGCCCGTCAAACAATTGAAACGAAAAATAATACAACAAGAGGTGTCCATCAATGACGTTTATAGTTATAGGAGAGGGGGGGGGGGGTATGCTATATGTAAACGTAGTGTGACGCTATATTGTGGATGTGGTTACCTTTGGGCAGGGAGGTGTTAGAAAACTTCTCATTCTTCTAAACTTCATTGATGGACGACTCGTAATCACGTTAACGCTATTTATTTGCATGCTTGTACCAAACTGACATCGGCTTGTGCTAAGTTACTTTTAAGAAATGAATGGACTTCTGCCAAGTTGCTTTTAAGTTTGGACTGGACTTAGGCCATGTTGCCTTTTCACCAGCGATATGTACTTTTAAAAACTATAAATAGTCTGAGTTGTGATTGTAAAAATACTGTGTAATAGCATTCTAATCTTTAACTCCCATGGGTACATGGGTCCACTAAAAACTAG
Source organism: Dicyrtomina minuta (assembly GCA_949802685.1). Taxonomy (NCBI): domain Eukaryota; kingdom Metazoa; phylum Arthropoda; class Collembola; order Symphypleona; family Dicyrtomidae; genus Dicyrtomina; species Dicyrtomina minuta. Next base: position 5,406,545 of record OX461811.1, on the reverse strand, counting down.
ACTCCTTCCCTGACACTATTTCTGCACCCTCCCTCCAAAACCTTTTTAAATTCGACAATTTGACTCTTTCATCTTTACCCTAGTCATTCCTTAAATACCCAATATTTGAAAGCAAAACTATAAACACCATTGAAAATTTTTCAAAAACATTTAAGTTCAACAGTCAACTTTCTGCGATTTCTGCCCTTTTCAAAACCACGTATATAAAACGATCGCCACTTTTAAAAAATACACATGTAAATTGAATATATTTCTATTTTCAAAAACTTGTAAACGTAAGCATTTTACCCCATTAACTATTATGCTTATTTGGATTCTAGCTGAAAATCTAAATAACTATTTTTTATTCTTAAGTAATGCACAAGACTTTCGAATGCAAATAGTACATTCTTAGGTAGGTAAGACACAAGTCACGACAATCTTTCCGTACCCACAACCTGCCATAACCCGCTCCTCTCAACTCACACACGGTTCAACTTAATAGCGCGAATTACACACATCCATTTTAAAAGTGCCAAGAAGAAGATCAAGTAGATCAAAACGTTGCACATAATATTTCAAAAAACAGTTCGTTTTTTCAAAAGCCAGTATTTCAAAGAACCTTCAAAATTTGGTGAGGTCCTACTCTTACTTACTTACCTAATAGTACATTCTTATACTATTAACCAATTTCATATTTTAATTCCAATTTCAGAACTATCCGCTGCTGAGTGGGAGGCGTGGGAGCAAAATGCAATATTATCAACACATATTGATGTTGATTTGTGCTTCCAAAAAATATATGCCGGAACATGCCCATAGCCACTGGGGGCCGTGCATACACAACTTTACCAACCACACGTGAGGGCTCATAAAAACAATACACAACTTCCCAAACATTTAAACAGTATCTGTTCTAATCCCATACTCCCAAGGTTCTACCAAAAATACAAACACTATCCCTCACATCATTTCTGTATCCTCCCCTTAAAACCGTTCAAGTGTCCTCATCCCAAATCTAGCCAAATCGTTTTTTTCTACTTTTTAAAACAATGTAAATAAAATATTGGTCGCTGTTAAAAAATATTCAAATCCCATAATTTCAACTTTTCAAAAACATCAAAATTCAACATTAACAACATTGGGAGTATCCAATTCAACATTTAGATCGCTGTTAAACATTTTGAATGCAGCTTTAATGATAATACTGACAAGCTTGCAGATATACAACTATTCACTCAAGAGTAAGACCAAAAAGGTTACATCGACGTTAGTTTGTTTCTTGAATGTTCATCCTCAGAGGATTCTTTAACTTTGCTTGACCCATGTAACCCGCAGGCTGACCAAATCCTAAGTGACAGGATATCTAAGGACACATCACCTCAAGCCAAATTGGAACAAATTCAACTAAACATTAAAAACAACTCCAGATCCGGACCTCAGCAGGTTCGCCAAATTCCAGTGAACAAAGTGACAGTGAGAGTTGCTAATTTTAATACGATCCATTATCTAATAACAAATTTGATGCACCCAATAATTATATTGTAGCAAGTATTTCGAATTTGTTGAAAATATTCGTCGCCTAACATCAATAAAATTATTGCCTTTCTCACAGCTCCCCGTTAGTTCAGAACAAAACAAACGCAAAATAAAATCAACAACAAAATAAACACAAAAATTAAATAAAAAAAATAAACATCGTACGAAAACGAAAACAACATGAATACTGAAGACGGCCCTAGGACTTTTGTGTGTACGATCTGTAGAATGTCCTTCTTAACAAAACCTGGACTTAATTTTCATATGCAATTCCATTACAGATTTAAGAGTGAGCCTAATCCGTTTAAATGCACCTATCCCGACTGCCGGCCACATCTTTTTCAAGTGAAATAAATTTGCATTGCCACAGAGAACGTCTTAAGAAGGCAATTTCAAATCCTAGATCAATAATAAACAAGATTTTTTTTCGAATTCCCACAGCCAGAACCAGACGATGACACGGGCCCCAATTGGAACCAGTGACCCCTTGCCCTTCCTAGAGTAGTTAATGAAACAAAATTCATCTGAAAATCTTATTTGTCTTATCCTGATGAAACGGTCAATATTATTCGGCAAACCTAAATAGACCTTAGCAAAATGGACGAAACAGGAGCAGCTGCCTTAAAAATCAGTGGAAAAACTTCAATCAAGTGCAAATTTCGTAACAAAAATTTGAAGTATGTGCCTCTGTTCAAAGCTTATGTGACGAAATGTTGGCTCCCGTCCCCATCCAAGCCTAGTAATCCGCATCGAGAATTATCCATATGCTGACAAAGTTAACCATTAAAGGAAAAACATTTCTGGCAATATGGGCATACATAATGTAACGAACCCCCTAGTTCGTCACAGCCAAACCCCTTTTCATTCCTCCTGTACTTCCAACCAATCCTACCGACAGCAGTAATATTGTCTGGCATGTATGCATGAGATTTTTGCATAAGTTTGCGTGATGTTGCATCGGCATCGGCGAATAGGTTTGGTCTCGTAACTCTGGTATGGTAAAGTGGTTACCAAAATATTATTATAACAAGTTCGTAATAGACATTCGTATTAAAATTGGGATTTAAAAAACATGTCTACTAACCAGATAGAATATTTTGTTCCATGAGCATATGACCATTAATGGGAAAGGGCATATCCCACGTAGGGCTTGCAAAATCAAGACCAAGACTTTCGCCATTTTCAAGACCATTCAAGAGTCTTGAAAAGTCTTGAAATTTCAAGACCACCTTGAAATTTCAAGACCACCTTGAAATTTCAAGACCACCTTGAAATTCAATTATTTCAACATCTTAACTCTATATATGACTTTTCAGACAAAGTTGAAAAATTTTTGTCAAGAGTCTTGATTTTTTTAAGACTTTTACAAGTCTTGATTTCAAGACTCTTGAATTTTCAAGACTTTCGAAAGTCTTGATTTCGAGAGTCTTGAATTTTCAAGACTTTAAAAAGTCTTGATTTCGAGAGTCTTGAATTTTCAAGACTTTAAAAAGTCTTGATTTCGAGAGTCTTGAAATGTCGAGACTTTTGAAAGTCTTGATTTAGTCTTGATTTCAAGAGTCTTGAAATTTTCATCCCTCCAAAAGTTGAAATAATGGCAAAAAAACTGAGTTTTTGTGCTTAAAAAATGATTGCATACATGTTTTTGTTAGTCTTGATTTCGAGAGTCTTGAATTTTCAAGACTTTAAAAAGTCTTGATTTCGAGAGTCTTGAAATGTCGAGACTTTTGAAAGTCTTGATTTAGTCTTGATTTCAAGAGTCTTGAAATTTTCATCCCTCCAAAAGTTGAAATAATGGCAAAAAAACTGAGTTTTTGTGCTTAAAAAATGATTGCATACATGTTTTTGTTAGTCTTGATTTCAAAAGTCTTGATTTTTCAAGACTTTAGTCTTGATTTCAAGACTCAAGACTTTTAAAAGTCTTGATTTCAAGACTCTTGAAGTTTCAAGACTTTTGGAAGTCTTGTTTTAAAGACTCTTGAATTTTCAAGACTTCTGAAAGTCTTGATTTCGAGAGTCTTGAATGAACAAGACTTTTGCAAGTCTTGATTTCAAGAGTCTTGAAATTTCAAGACCAGCCCTAGTCTTGATTTCAAGAGTCTTGGTCTTGACAAGACTTTTGAAGTCAAGACTTTTGCAAGCCCTAATCCCACGCCTGGAACTGTTTAGTTTAAGTAAATCCAGGCTCCCGTTGTACTTCAGTACTTCTTCAATATAAGCTGGAAGGTCAGTACGTGGAACTATATTATTTAGAAGATTAATTTCCTGGTACGGTCTAAAAAAATAAAGAGGCAAAAAAAATTTTCATCATGTAAGTAAGGTCATTTTATCAGGATTAGTTTTGGCATAGACTTAATAGGAAAATATTATAAAAGCCCATTATTATTGTCATACTGAATAGAATTTCCATCGCCCTTCCCACCGCGATGTTCAATTACAAATAGGCAGAGATCCCTTTCAAATGCACTGAGTTTAAGACGAGCGTGTAAACCTTTTCCTTCCTCCTCTGTTCGAAGGAAAGCAGTAATAATCGTCATTGGGTTCAACTCCAATTGTAACTCCTTCACGCGCTCCATTAAAATCTTGAATTCTTCCAAATTCGCATCTTGAGGTAATCCAATATGTTCTCCAATCCCAAGTTCCATCATAGTAAGCATTAATTCGGCGGCATGATTCCCAGTTAAAATCTTTTTCATTTCAACCCATATCCTTTCACCTGAAATACGGCTAAGTCCTGACATGTTATCTTTAATAGCTTGCAATGTGGAAGGCTCATGGTCGTTTGGTGTGGGTGCAATTCGTCCGTAAAATCTGTAGAAACGGAAATCAAATTATTTGATTGTAATACTAATTAAATTAAACAAAGTACCATAATATTATGCAAACATTAAAAATTTAATGCGTTATCTAATATGTTGTATTGTCCAAATCTATTTAAAATCATTTGACTTAAAACAGAGGATATTTAATTATATTAAAAAATATCGCCTGTGAAGAACCAAAATGACCCATTTCCATTTTTATGGTTTCAAAAAAAAGCACTATCTACAGAAAAAATTAAAGTAACATGTTCATCAAAGCATGTAAATAGAACCTTGTGAAGTTTTCAAAAAACAAGTAAATAGAATATTTTCACTTTTCAAAAAACATGTAAATAGAACATTTTGCACGTTTAAAAAAGAATGTGAATACAACATTCTGACCTTTTCAAAAATATGTAAATAGAACATTTTACACCTTGGAAAAACCACTTAAATAGAACATTTTGCTCATTTTAGAAACTCGTGAATAGCATTGTAAGCATGTATCTTAGTTACTATCTTTTTTTCGACATAGATCATTTTAATTCTAGCATAAATTGGAAATTGGTCATTTTGATTGACGATATGTTTGTCCGCAGCATAGACTGCATATGGAGGTCAAATTACTGAAAGTATCTGAGGATTCTTAAATAATCTTCTTGGATCCTATCACTAGGAGTACCAACAAATCGAACTAGTTTCTTTTCAAGATCTTCAGTTCCTTTAAAGTAGTCGTAAACGGTACCATTACAATCTGCATATGAAAAAAACAGCAATCCAATTCCAATATTTAACAAAATTGTAAGTACATTATATTGCACATATATTAAAATAAAAGCATAATTATTATAGAATTAGAAATGCTTACCTAGAAACATTGAATTGATAGTTAAATCAAATCTCTACGGCCTGCATCCAGCTCCCAATTTTTCGTGAATTCAACTTCAGCATGTCGACCATCAGTTGATACGTGAGTACGTAGTGTGGTAACCTAAAACAAATTTACAAAAATATAATTATTGTTTGTTTACACATAGGAATTTATTCCTGTAAAAATGTTTCAATTAATATTAATCTTATTTGTCAAGGGAGTTTATAGCCAGATCTCGAGACCTCAGTTAAAAAAATAAGACAAGTTAAAACTCAGAATTTTCAGCTACTCAATTTTTTTACCTCATAATTTTCCTTATCATTAATTCTAGCAGTAATAGTTCCATGATTTTCCCCTTCAGCATTTATTATTCGTATACCTTCCTTTTCGAACATTGCTTTCATTTCATCCGGTGTAGCTGTTGAGGCAAAATCAAGATCAGCTGGCTTTATACCAGCAAGCAAATCCCTATGAAATAAGAAAATTCGGGACCAAAATGAAAACCAACTATCGTTTTTAGTGTTCGTGTTTGTTCTACAGTGCCATGTGCCATCAGCAAAGTCATAGGTAAGTTGTATTTTAATGTTTACATTTTTCATAGGTATAGGCATAGGTAAAGGCAACAATACCAAAATAAATGATTTTTCAACTAACCTTACGGGTCCACCAGCCAGCCGTAGCTCATAACCATACTTGTTGAATAACTCATATAAAACTTTGAACTCGGTAGTGAAGAGCGACTTAAAATTCTCACTTTCAAGCTTCATGGTTTTTAGATGACCAACTGGGATTTTAGGATATCTTATGTGACCTTCGTAAGCTGCTTTCTTTACTGAAGTTGACCTACTGCGGATTCTTATAAAGTTAGCTTCGTAGCCAGACTGATATTCGGATGACACCAAGTATAAAATTCGCTTGGATCTTGATTTCTAAAATTTAATGTACAGCAATGCGAATGTCAGTATTTAAAAGTAAAGCAAAACAGTTAATCAATTTTGATATCATAGTTATTAGCCAGTATGGCAGTTGACAGCCTCAATACAGTAGATTTTATTGCACAAAAGTTAAAACTTGAAACAACTATACAACATTGAACATTGAATGGTATCGACATTTTGTAAAATTTGTAGTTACCTGAAATGCAGTTATAATAATTCTGGTAATATTGCGTATGCTCGTAGAGTAACCATTTATATTAGTTGAGTGAAGACAATGTAATTTTAATTTTAACAAAGTAGATATAAAACTGCTACAAACCAAGCGAGAACTATAACTAGTTTCTGTGGATTAAGCATAAAGTATCTAAGTAACGTAGCTGTATGCTCCTCAATCGCACGTTAAATGAGAAAAAATTATGTAATAAAGTTGTACGGTACGACTCGTAGCTGTTAGCTACAAAATACTCAGTAAAATAAGCTTCAAAAATTCCAAATGTATCTATACTACGTCTTTTAAAACAAACATACTGTTGAGTTGACTGACTGTTGTGAATAACCGAAAACTAAAAGCTACAGCAATAACATCCTAATAAAGAAAAATATTGCGTGATTCTCCATTCTCCGTTTAAAAAGTGATTTCTGCTTTTGTCGTTCAGTCAGCAGCTGCTCAAAATAATTTAAATTCGAGCCGACGTCCCGCGTTCATATTTGTAAATTTTGGCGGTATCTCAGAGGTAGTTATTAGCAGAGCGTATTAATTTGATACGCTCGCTCTGTTATTTTAGCCGTAGTAGGGACATGCCTAATGGTGATCACGCCGTAATGGTGATCAGTGTCTGGCGTTTAAAGACAAGATGTGTCAGAAATCACTGACTAGTTGGAATTGATAGTTTATAGTCCTAACTCCTTGGCATACAATTTATAGCATCCATATGTAAAAGCTCACACGGTATAAAATTAATGAACCTGGTATTCCAAAAAAATTAATACCAAAAGTTTAATTTGGTAACTTCAAATTTCGAAATTCTGGGTGAATTAAGGCTTTGGTTTGAAATGTGCACATATACTGTTAACTACAGTCATTGGCAATAAAAATAACTCCTTACTCAATTTTGTCCTCGTTTAGGTCCGCTCAAAATAAATAAAATCAAAAAGTACAAAATTTTAAGATTGCAGCCCTAATGGTGATCAGCTCAGTAGGCATATGCGTGATCACCATTTAAATCCTTAAAAGACATCATAGCGGCATAATTTTGACTTGCAATATGTAACAATAACAGCACCTAGCGATATTCATGAAAATCATTTAAAATTTGTCAATCTGTGTGACCTTCAAAGGTCAAAAAGGTCATACATACGAATTTCCATTGAATTTAATATATGGGTTAGGCAGTTTGCTGCAAATAATTTTTTGGGCGCTATAAGGTGAATAGTTTTCATTAAAAAGTGTTAAGGAAATATCTAGGGAGCAATTTCTTACCATTAAGCCAGGAGACTTCAACATTATCTATGACAATAATGCTAAATAACCCGATCACGTATAGGAAGCAAGTGATCACCTAAAGGGCACCAACGTTCCCTATGATATCAACAAGGCAAGTAGAATAATAAGGTACAGTCAATCGACTTGGGGGTCGGTTTCGACGGCGCCCCTCGTTTTTGACGTCATCTGGCAGCCTAAAATTTCTGCCGTAATATAAATCCACACAGAACATATCAACTTCAACAGGTCAAAGGTCGGGCAAATATGGGCCAATATTATTGAACTAGGTGTCAAATGAAAGAGCACAAAACATAGTTCACTAGTGTGAAATTAGCATTGGGATTAGTTTCGAAAATTTTGAGGTAGACAGATTTTAAAATTTAAGAAAAAGCTAATGCTGAGCTTATGGAGTATACAAACTTCGCGCCAACTTTTTCTTCCACCTCACCACCAAAAACTCCCTCTCAAACTTTACCATTGCGATTGACTGTACCTTATTATTCTACTTGCCTTGGATATCAATGCTATTTTTGCATGATCACCATTTGGAATCATATGATCACCTATAAGGCATTTCGTTGACTTTTAGGATGTTTGAACTTGCTGCATGCAATCCTAAGAGACTTAAAGCAATTCCAAGTAGAGATTCTACAAATTTTACAGCTCATAGAAAATTAAGTGCTGATTATTTTGAAACATAAAGCTTTGCTCTAGTGGACGTACAAAAGAAGTCACAGATTTTCAAAGCTGAACAAAAATGAACCCGATCACCATTAGGCGCGTCCCTACTAAGCAAAAGTTAGTATTAATTATTATTACAAAGATAGGTAGAAATTAATTAACTAACCCACGGATGATGAAACCTAATGACCTAATTACATATACAAAAGGAAATCTTGCCCCCTTGAAATTTTTCAATTGCAATTAAACATGAGCAAAATAAGTAGAGTACATATCTGTTAAGCCAGTTCGAATAAATAAATTCAGGGTATTTATTTTCGATTTTGACATGGACATTTAATGATTATGATTAACTGATCTCCACCCCAATCAAATTTTACGCAACGCACAACAGTTGATCTTCTGATTTATAATGGAAAATAAAGACATGCATATTCAATATTTACATACTAATAAAATAATTATTATAAAGTCTAACACCCCGGGCATTATTATTTACGTAGGAACGTCCACACTATAACAAAACATGACACATCATCCAGCGTGTACTTATTTCAATCAGAATCTGTTGAACATTCAGCCTCCTCCGCTTTAATATTTTCCTCAATTTCATCTGTTGAACTTTCAGCCTCCTCTGCTTTAACATTTTCCTCAGTTTCATCTCCATCATCTTAGTCTGACTCGATCTTCTATGGTGATGTCGTTTTGCTCGTAACAGTAACAGTAGTGGGTGGGCAGTCGTCACCTAAGACAGCAGTTGTAAACTTTTTATTCATTGACCCGCCACCGTTCATGAATTGTATATCAAAAGCTCATTAGGGTTGTCGATCTTATTATGTTCCTGCTCTTGCAAATCCTTTTTGGATGAACTCAACTCTTCCTCAGTTTCGTCTCCATCTCCTTCGTCTGACTCTGACCCGAACTTCTTTGGTGATGTCCTTTCGCTCGTAACAGTAAAAGGTCGGCAGTCGTAACCTAGGACACCAGTTGTAAACATTTCACTCATACTCATTTACGCCACCGGTTATGAATTGTGACTGAAGTTTCTGAACGTTGTTGTTCTTGTACTCCTGCTCTTGAAAATCCCCATTTGATGGACCCAACTCTTCCACAGTTTTTAATTTATTTTTAATTGATACGAAACTCTATCTAGGGTCAATGAGCGTATGTCCTTGTGCAACAGACTCGCGAATATCACTGTAATTAATCCACCTAGTCATCACTGGTACAACATTCCATTCAACTGGTCTTTTCCAGACCCCATTGATGATTTCAGTCATTTCCGAGTTCGATTCGGTGGTTGCATTAACTTGCTCAATATTCTGAGATTCGGGTTCATCCGTGATCATCAGCTCTCCGTCTGCATTTTCTGGCTGAGGTGAGGAGGGACAAGGGCTGTTGCTGTTTGACTCATCCAGAGTATCTTGGTAAAATCCTTTAAATGAAATTAGTTCAGTCGGTGCCATTGGTTCCAAAGGCTTAGCAAGATTTGATTCTTCACTACTGCCACTCAAATAAATACTTTCTGTAGGAGGGACAGTAGTTCCGGTTCCGGGCTGGGATTTTTGTATAAGACCCAACGAATTTGGTTTCATCCCACATAATAAATTATCAGTCTTGATTTGCTTTCCATGGGGTTCCTTAAAATCATGGTAAATTACTTTGGGTGCTAACGATAAGAATTTATAAAGGAACATACCTAACATGTGAGCATTTCTAATATTTTGGTATGTAGGGATACCCATTCCTGCCTTTACATACGCAAATGAAAATAAAACTATTATTTTGTTAAATAAGTAGTAGGTACGTGCCATTTATCTCAGGCCACAACTAAAGACATATCTATTCGACTTACATACTAAGGCCTACAGCTAAAGACAAACTCTTCATAGTGAATTATTATTTTTTCAAATACGTAGTAGGTTTGTTTCTGTATACATTTTGAAGTAAAACTGTGTACTACTAATGTTTAAGTTTAACATCGTTCAGAAAATGTGAGAATCAACAGTAATTAGGCACACACGTTCCTTTATAAATTTTGATCTTAAACTAATTACACAGTTACTGACCATGCACATGATTACATATTAATAGGTGACGCAAGCGGGGGGATCTGGGGGGGGGGCGCAGCGCCCCCCAGGAGTCTCCATGTGACTTATCAACATACCTATGATTAAAAGGGGCAAGGATTTGATGTAACAGCCACGCGGATAAGCCATAGCCACCAATGGTGTTTTGGCATTATATATTATTAGGTGACGTTAGCATGAGGGTTTGGGGGTGGGGGCGCAGGGCCCCACAGTGTGGGAAGCTGACGGCAAGTATGAATATAAGTAGGTACAATAACTAGAATTAAGGCCAGTCGCCAGCAGCTGCGTTCGTGTTGTATGGGTGGACTCGGTGTGTGGATTTACGTGTTGGATTACGTTAACTGTTATTTGCAACTTGCAATATCCCATTATCCCTAAGTGCGTATGCTACACAATATTTTATGTGAATAGTATCGCTAGTGAAGACTCGTTTTTGTCCATGTCTATCCAAATAAGTGAGTGCACCTTATTCTTAGTACATGCCATATATCGTGAGCAAAGAATCAAAATGACCGACATCCAACATAAGCTAGAGCCGAAATGAGCTATACGTCACAAAAACATTGAATTAGAAAGCATTTACAGCTAAGCTGAGTTATTAAATTTATTACTTTTCTGTCTTTGCATTTTAGGTGGAAAAATTAAAATTCCTCAAAGAAAGCACGTTTCAATTGTGCAAAAAGAGCAGAGCGTACCGAAGATTAAAATGCTAAAACAAGTGTTTAGCTACATCAAAGAATACGAAAAAGAATGCCTACATCATTCAACGATTTGCTGGGAAAACGTGGTCAGAAGTGTACGAAGTCAAGAGTACATAGCAGATTTATGGCATGGAAAGGCAAATAAAGAGCTAAAAATGAGAACTTCGCACAACAATCAAACTAAGCTCATAAGACAGTTTGTAAGCCTTCAATTACAAATAATGTATCGTCAAGATTTAGCTGAGGTTTTAGCTGAGCTCGGCGCTGATCGTTGTGCCATTGAGAATTACATTAGTTTCGATAAGAAGTCAGTCCTAAAACCATCACATGACGCAGGTAAAAACTTGCATGTCAAGATACGAGTTATCTATAAGTGAAAAACATATGTAGTAATATATTTTGCATACAAGACACTTTAATCCACTTGTCTTCACGAGACTGTTTTCTGCTGGCTCTTTTTATGTGCTGAGAAGCGAGAAAATAGACTGGCGGATATATGTAGTTTTATAAGTCGGCCAAAGTCGCACACTTAGAAAATTTTTCACTTTTTCTTCCTCGCACAATTCAAGCGTTGTATGTGAGATTTCAATAATGTGTTGTAGGTATGATACAATGGAGTCCATGCGAGGCCCAATAAGTCCAAGGGGCTGAAATATTAAATCATATCGTGAGTCTCTGAGGGTTAAATACATGCATGGTTTTACTCATACCCTGAGTCGCATTTGCACAAGAACATTTTCAGGGACTGATAATTTCCGTGTGATAAAAAACCCAAAGGTGTTAAGTAGTTAACTAGCTTGCTTTATCTAATACGGTAGAATAGGTGCTTACGGTAGTTTTGGATAAATTTTGCAAGGTAAGCTTTGTAAATGCGTAAGCTATTTATTTGTCTTTTAGTATTTTCTATATTCAACTTCAAACCCAGGTTCGATTTTTGTGTAATACAGAGCACTTAAAATTAAGATACGTATATTTTAACTAATATCCGTAAGAGCGCCCCAAATTACATGTGTGTGCACTTATATGTCCTTCATATACGTGAATTATTAAACGAATTTAGTATTGAAGCACCCATATCCAATTTAAGCTACAATCAAAATGAGCAACACATGCGTCAAATGTTAATTACGCGTTTTGTAAAATGTTCCATATGCATGTTTTCAAAAAGTTCAAAATCGAAATTTCCTATTTACGTGTTTTTGAAAAGTGTAAAATGTTCGATTTGTATGTTTTTAAAATGGTCAAAATCGAAATTTCCTATTTACGTGTTTTTGAAAAGTGTAAAATGTTCGATTTGTATGTTTTTAAAAAGTTCAAAAGGTTCTATTTTTATGTTTTTGAAAAGTTCAAAAGGATCTTTTTACATGCTCTCCAGATATATTTAATTATTTTTGTAGATAATGGATATTGTATTCAGCTAAAAATGGATATGGGTCATTTTGGTTCGTTACAGACGATATAATATGGGGTCCAAAGTCTCAAGAAGGTAGCGCGTCGGCTACCGCTTTGGCCTATGTTGTATGTCCATACTGTTGAGACTGCAGGTTGACTTCAAGTATTACTATTTGAACCCTCACATTCCCCATAACCCCCCTATGATTTTAAGTCTACAACGGTCCACACAACCACCCCCGTAACCCCCCTCGTATAATCACTAATAACGTACAACCCCCCACAATTAATTATCGTAATTACGCACTACGACGTATTTAAAGATTAAGTTAAAGGTTAGGTTAAAAGCCTAACCTAAGAGACTTAAATTTCAGTAATTACATTCCAGAAACATTGAAAAGTCAACACTGCAAATATTGAGTTTTTCCAGTCTGAATTTGAATCTGAATAGAACGTGAACCATCGATCACAACAACAATGAACTCTCACTTCACCTTACTTCAGTTCAGTTCCACAGTGAGCGTGAATCCATTTATGACGACCCCGCCTCCGGATACAACATCCATGAAAAGAAGTGCCAAACTGTTTTGGATTATAAAACAAAAACCAACGTTTTATTAAAATTCGAACAGGAACTACATATAAATGTGAACTCTAAGTAAGCATCTTAAACGTGCACGTTATATGTATAGACTTACATTTAATTATTGTTGTTTTCTAAGATATCCTCATTTTTAGCAAGATATTTTAACAGATTCACACAGCGTTCTGTTGATATTTTCTGTTTCATTATATTCACCAAGAATAATAACTAACATGCTCTCTTTTCAGCCAAGAAATAACCATAATTACATATACTAAATCAAACATATTTATTATCATATCAAACCGAGGATCAATTACCTCTGTAAAGCTAAAAATGTAAATAACCAATGTTGTATGGGCTGCGGCCAAATCGACTTAATGAATAAATTATTATTTATTATTATTATTATATTCACCACATCCTTTGGATTTGAACCCGGGTTAACTGACCAGTAGATTAGTTAGGTTGAAATCAGTTATCATTGCTAGAACACAAGGATGAGTCCCTACGTCTTTTTTTCCCTTTCTTTCTGACTTTGCCACTTTGCGTTTCTTTGTACCCCGGATTTTGAATATAACAAGATCATCGCGCCGGACCAGACGAATTCTTGATTTGGGCTTTAGCTGATTTTTTTCGTCAGCATGAGCCAGCTGATTGACAACACGGCTCTCAACTTCATGTTTTATAGAGCGAGCCCCATAGTGAACATTGTAGCCCAAACTAAGAAGGTCTATCACATCTTTGTTCCACTGCAATTGTTAAATAGTATAATTAAGAATTAATTAGTACAAGCTATGTATGTAGCACGCATCATGTATGGCAGTAATAATTAATTATTGTTAAATAATTAAACGCAAAAACCAATGAGATACCTTAAGTTTTACTGAATGCTTCTCCATAGTCTTCTTTGCCCAAAACTCCAATTCCGTAACCACTAACTGGTATAGTTCAGTTTTAGAAAAAGGCCAAAAGAAAATAAATTCATTTATGCGGCCAAGAAACTCATCTCTTTTAAAATGACATTTTAAAATTTTGCGTACGACATTCTCCTTAAACGCGGATAAAACTGTAATTGTTGAGGACAACTCCTTACCAGTTTCCGCAGTATCTTTTCGTTGGGTCAAACCATATTGGGCAATCTCCTCACTGGCTAAATTGGATGTCATAACAAACAAAGCATCTTTGCATACAATTGTCTTTCCCAGTCCATCTGTAATGCGACCCTGTGGTAATGAAATTACAATTAAAACCTTGGAAGATAGGTAGATACAAACACTAACACTTAAAATAAGCACCGAACTTTATTATACTTTGGTTGTCGGACAAACTTTCCCTGGACATTTTCCCCCAACAATTGTCAACCTTAATACTATCTTCTGTACAATTAGAATTTACAATTTGCAATTTACGCGAAACAGTTGTGCACGAAATACAACACTATTATTATTTTTGAGTACATTCGTTGAAATTGTAATGCATTCAGAATTATTGAAAACAAATTCTTATTGCCCAATATTTCATAAACCATCACTTAATATTACAACACTGCACTTCAGTAACTTGAGCATGTTTTAGGGGGAAAATATCCGAGGAAACAATTCTTGGGGGAAAATGTCCAGAGAGACCCTGCCCGTTGACCGTTACTTCATCGAAGAGCTGTAAAAGTACAGTTAGAACGTCAGGATGAGCTTTCTCAACTTTATCAAAAAGAATAACCACGTTTTTGAATTTCGACAAGCGAGAAGTAAGCTGGCCACCCTGTTTATGACCAGTGTAACCGGGTGGTGACCCAATAAATTTGGCTACCTTTACATTTTAAAATAAAATTAAGATGCATTTTATATATTTTATAGTGCCGTGGACAAAATGATTTCGCAATATTATTGTAATAGTAAGTTTACTTACCGAATGTTTTTCCTGATACTCTGACATGTCAATCCTAATAAAAGCATCTGCTTTCCCTTCAAATAAATACGCAGCTATCTGCTTGGCTAATTCAGTTTTCTCGATTCCGGATGATCCCAGAAACATAAAAACAAGCGGATGCTTATCATTAATCCAACCATTCTCCTTCCGGCGTATAGGTAGAAAAAAGTATACAAAGACGTTTATTTTAAAGTCAAAATAACTAGCTCTACAAGGAACAAACCCGCTTTACAAATAAATTACATGCTTTTTTTCTAAAATTAATAATAATTGATTTGCTTACTCGCAGCTACAGTATTAATCGCTTCTTCTTGTCCCACAATAACTTCCTTAATTCGTTGTTGCAAAGACATACTTTGTCTTCTGTTTCTTTTTAACTTGTTTTTGTGTGTCACTTTCCACTAAATTGTTTTCAACAGTATACTTTGTGCAATACAAAATTTCATCGTAATTAATATTTTTGAAGCTAATTAGCAACCTTTCACGTCTCATTTTATTATTGGTCAGCAGACCTCAAACAAATATAAATATTCAGCTAGTGAAATTCATTTGTGCTGAGTGAGATACATGGATGATTTAATATTTTAGCCCCTTAGACCCATTGCATGCCTCCCATTGATTCCATTGGATCATACCTACAACACATCATTGAAATTTCACATACAACGCTTGAATTGTGTGAGAAAGAAAAAGTGAAAAATTTTTTAAGTGTGCGACTTTGGCCGACTTATAAAACTACAAATATCCGCCAGTAGGAAATAGAGAGTATAGTGTAGGATAGACAGAGAAGTAAAAAGTGGCTACATGATGAGGGAGCACGGTCATTTGTGAGCAGAGACATGTACTCCTAGGAGGATGTAAGCACTATGACCGAGAAAAAGCTGTATCTTAATAAGGGTAAATATACCAACTCAAATGGTGATGCGTCACTCGAATCTGTCCGATCATTATATATCCTCTCTTTCTTAACTCGATATAGCACTGTCCGAAGGTCGTCTCATAGAAAGTAGTCTCATAATTAGGCAGGTGTGGAGGTGACATAGAGTCCGCTTTGGCTATGACGTGACACACTATAGAGATTGAGGATACTCTGAGCACCATGGTCTGGGTAAATAATCAGTAAAACTGTTTCCTTAACCAGAAACTAAAACCAGGGGTCTTAAACAGCGCGACATTTAAGATAGTCTGAAATCAATAGGTATAACTTCCCAAGTAAAAGTTAAGTTTAATTTTCACTGCAAACTCAAGGGGTACACTCAGACTTGTCTGTATAGTGTACGTTTCAAGAGTAAGCAGTAAAGTAAATTATTACGAAGTGTAAATAGGCTTAGAGCCTGCAAATACGATACTTCTAACATACATACATACATATTAAAAAATCATTCCAAACTGTTTTGTTGTAAATTTTTGTCTTTTTTTCTTTTATGCCCAATAAGGAAAGGAGCTGACGAGGGAACGTTCTGAAGTGATCACTCCTAATCAGTTCCATATAACCCAAAAATTACTTTGTAAATAATGTTTTTGGAAATACAAAACTACACTTTTTCAATCAATCTGACAAAAACTGTAGGAGCCACAGAGTGCTAAAAAATTCAAAAATCATTTTCTGGTCAACTAAAAATGGCGCCGTTTAGTTACTTATAGCTGATTATTACTTTCAAAAATCCCACTTAGCGAGTCAGAATGCCTATTCGTATCAGTTTTTAAGCAAATCTAGTTGTTTTTACCTGCTCTTCAAAAAACATAAATATAAAACTGATTTGTGATCACTTCAGAACGTTCTGTTGTGAGTTTCATTGCCATGAACTTCAAAACAAAAATTACTGTGCTGTTTTTTTTAAAATTCAAATAGACGTTGAAGAGGAACATGTGGAAATTACTGCTAAAGACGAAGAGACAAAGGCAGTTGAAGATCGTACAAAGAAGGCGATTGGAATAAAGGACGACCGGGTATCCGTCGCTGAAGTTTTACAGCAAAAGGTTGCTACTATTCGTGGTAGGCACCTCACCTTCATTTAGCCTCAGCTTCACTTTTATTTTCGTTTTGTAAAAAGTCTAGTGCAATAACCATTTTTGGACAGTCGTTAGTTACACGATGTTTTTATGTTTGACATGTAGAAAAAAGAGATGTGAAGAAACCACGAAGATTCTGCTCTCCTTCTCCACAGCAAAACAAGTAATTAACTTTTAGATTTTACACTTATGCAGTTTGTGCTATCTTAATAAATATCTTTCTTGCATCTTGCTAGTTTTTGACGTCATGCTTCTTTTGTTGTACCGTATTTCCTCTTATAGTACGCGGGTCTCTAATAATGCGCGGGTCTCCAATAGTACGCGGGGGGTAGCCGCCTGAGTTTCGATAGTACGCGGGTCTATTTAACACACTATTAAATGCCAGTGCGCGGGTCTCTATTAATGCGCGGTTCTCTAATTATACGCCGGGGGCCGAGGCTCGAGTTTGGATAGTACGCGGTGCGTACTATCAGAGGAAATACGGTATTCTAATTTGAATGTTTTTAAATTGTCGACTTTTTAGAAAAAAAGTTTTGGGGAAATGTAGTACGCTAGGAAAATGGAAAGACCTTGAGAGATTACACAAGGCAACACTAAAAAATTTGAAGCGTAAGTTTTATTTCTGTTTTGTGTGTTCCCGTTTTTATAGAAAATATATTGCCGAAGGTACATACTGGCATATTTACCACGACTAAAACCCTGTTTCGCAAATATTAATTTAATTTTTGTTTGTGACTGATTTTAATTTTACATATTTATTTTAGCGGATCCAAGAGTTCCGAAAGGTTGTACGAAGGTTGTGTTGCAGTTTGAAGAAGCAGCGTCTGGGAGGCGATACAGTCCACTCGCTACATAGTGTACTTTAGCGGACCAGCAGGGATTAGTACACTATGAGAAGAGTTCACTATGTAGAAAGTTACAGATTTAAAAAAATTTAGTACCATAGATAAAAACAGTATATATAATTTATTCATCTAGTTGATATTTGGCCTGACCCCTTACAACCTCTTATTTTTTCAATTAAATGTTACTTATACAATACATGAAAATTTGATCCTTGGTAGGAATATTCTGTAACAAATAGGTACATATTTATATACTGGTGGAGTAAATTGTTAGATAGATAAAAACAGCTACAAACCTAAAGTTTAAATTAATATTCGTTCTAAATAAATAAATTAAAGAATATTTTTAGTAATTTTGATTAAATAAAATTGCAAAATCAGTAAGATGAAGAAAACAAATTTATATAATGTTTATATTAATGAAGTGAGAGGAACCA
Organism: Dicyrtomina minuta; assembly: GCA_949802685.1. NCBI lineage: Eukaryota > Metazoa > Arthropoda > Collembola > Symphypleona > Dicyrtomidae > Dicyrtomina > Dicyrtomina minuta. The sequence goes on along the minus strand of OX461811.1, from coordinate 5,388,263 downwards.
AAGAAAATTGATTAAAAAAGTGAGAAAAAAAAGAAATTAATTTGTAAACATAATTGAAAATATTTTTTCCTGTTTGTAATACTTTACTTTTCTGGTGAGAAACTATATGTGAGTTAAGTCAAGTTGTTGTAGGACAGGAGGTCGTACAGTTCTGGATGGGACATTTAAATTGACTGGGTCCTCTATGATTATGTGCTACGTCTTCAGATGACTGGGGCATACAAAGGATTTTGCACATGTGTTGCATTTCTATTGCTTCTCTACAGCGTCCGTCTTTTCATGATATCTCAAGTTTTTTCTGTTTTTAAATGATCCTTGACAAATATTGGAGACTAAAGAATTTTTTCGAGAATGATACCTGCTCGCATGGTTTTTCAAAAGAATGTACCGTTCAAATGTTTCCGAGCAGTTTTGAGCACTGCAGCTCCACTCCTCGTCCGGATGTTGTACATTTCGATGAGATTGCAAGTAGGATTGATCAAAGGTCATGGCGCAGAACTGACACTTGATTTGATTTTTGTTTTCAGTTTCTTTTACTTTGACTTCGTTAGTCTTTTCACATTTAATTTCCTTTGAATTTGAACGATGGACATTTGTATGTATGTCGAGAAAATCCCCTCATCATTTATCTACTAATTCCCCTGCTCATTTAACGACTAATTCCCCTCATCATTCAACTGCTAATTTCCCTGCTCATTTAACGACTAATTCCCCTCATCATTCATCTGCTAGTTCCCCAGATCATCTATCAGCAAATTCCCCTCATCATTCAACGACTATTTCCCCTGCTCATTCAACGACTAAATCCCCTTATCATTTATCTGCTAGTTCCCCAGATCATCCATCAGCAATATCCCCTCATCATTTATCTGCTAATTTACCTGCTCATTCAACGACTAATTCCCCTCATCATTCATCTGCTAATTCATCTTCTCATTTAACGACTAATTCCCCTCATCATTCATCTGCTAGTTCTCCAGATCATCCATCAGCAAAATCTCCTCATCATTCATCTGCTAATTCATCTGCTTATTCAACGACTAATTCCCCTCATCATTCATCTGCTAATTCTCCTCATCATTCATCTGCTAATTCCCCTGCTCATTCATCAGGTAGCTCTCTTGAGCATTCATCTATACTTCAGCAACAGATTATGTATCCTGAGGATGATGATAGTGTTTACTCTGGCAGAGTGAAAAAACGAGGTCGGACTAATCCTGAAACGTTGGACAAAGTGGGGGACAGTATACAGCAAGGGAATACTGGAGTTAAAGCCTACAGGTATAAGAGATTACTTACTTGATAAGCTACAATAGTCACGTTTTTTAAGTCAACAAGTTCGTACGTACACTCATTACATTTATTTATTTTTTAGAAATTGTATCACTGCCAGTGCATGTAATACAGACCAACAAGATATCGACGACGATCCGCTCAACGTCAAAGTATTTAATAATCAAGTGGCACAACTCAAAAAGAAATGGGACCTTTTTGATAACGATTTGAGTGATACCCTAGACTTTGCAATGAACACGAAATGGATTATATTCAGTATGAAAGCAAATTAGACCAACTTAATGCAAGAAAGAGCATAGAGGACACAGACAATGAAAATGATGAAACACAAGTATGGCCTGATTGCTTTCAAAAGTACTATCTAAAGCACTTAGATGCTGATATCCAAACTTCGTTTTGTGGCGCAATTAAAAACGACTACGATATATTCCTAGATACGTCCGGTATCACTAACAATGGCAGGTACGCACAGCCGCACACAAACTGTGACTCTTTAGTTTTTATTGTTCTATGTTGAGACTTGCATCCTAAATTAATAAAGTATTTTAACATTGCAACCTTTTTTTTAATATTGCAGCGAATCCCTTAACAAAGCTTTAAAGTTTACTACACTAGAAAATTCAAATGCGAGTGCCACGTTGTACACAGTCATTACAGAGGTACATGTATGGCAAAACGGGCTTCTGGTTGATTTTAACAGAGGGCTCAAATCATTTGGTGGGAATTATTCTATGAAACAGAAATTTAGGGAAATTTTGACTGATAGTTCCGTTACATTGCCTGCTATCAAAGAATTTGTGCACCGTGAATTGCAAGCTAATTAAAAAGAATCAAAGTTATTATATCCAGAAGCAAAAGACATCGATTAAGATATAAATTGGCCTACCAAACGAAAACAGGCGCAATGGATTGTTGACAATGGCAATGTTTCATTTGTACAAAAAGGGCGCTGGCTAGTGAATGAGGATGGAGGAAAAGATGCAGTGGTAAGTTATAGCATAAATACTGGTAATGTACTATACAATGCATGTAAGTATAACAACGTATTTCAAGTTTTTTATAAATTTGTTGTATAGGTGAAATTTCCCCACAAATGCACGTGTAATAATAACCGTTGCATCCACAAGTTGGCAGTGTATCTTTCATTAGGTGTGTTTCGTACTTTTAAGTTTCTAGAAAACAATAAAATACTTGTAACAACCTTAATTAGTTAAACGTTTTGCTGTGTTGTGTGTAGATGTCCTAGATGAGCCAAAGTTCACATTTCTGAAAACTGCATTACCAACATCGTTATCTCAAACTTACAGAAAAGCATGCTTGATAACCACAGGTGAAAAATCTGGACAATTTGAGAGTACTAAAATATATGACCCTATCACCGAACAAGTCGTAATAGAGGAAGAAGAAACAGTCACCGTGAATGAGGGGATATCGGAAAGTGGTGACGTATGTTTTGGAATTGCTGATAATTCATCACTAGAAAATGATACAGCGCTGTCAATGCCACTTTCACAAGGTGATGCATAAAACCCTACCTGATTACACTTTGTCGCAAACCCGTACGTTTACCTCTTATTTTAAAAACTAAAATTAATTCTTCATGTTATTCTATTTTAGATCCACAGTTCACTCAAGACACGATAAAGGTAGAGGAAGTAGTGCTGCCTAAAGCCACTTCCAGGACGCATAGGCAAGTTGTATTGTGGTTTAGATCTGCACAAGTCACTTTGTATGACTTGAAGTCACTTCAACCTGATATACCACAAAAATAAATGAGTCAAATGGAAAATGTTCAACCAAATGGTGACGTCCACAAATTCAAACCAGGCTGGCTGACTAACAACATAATCAACATGTACGTAGAGAAAGTGATACAAAATCAACGTGTCATGCAAATTGATCCTTTAGTTCTCCTATCCGAGAATTATTGAACAAATTGCATTGATGAACTTTGGTTAATCAAAAACAGGACTGTACATTTTGGCCTTCTTGACGGCAAAAATAAACCAAACAAGATTACCACGCTTATTGAATGTGAACATCTTCAGAAAGTTTGTGTTAAAGACTTTAGTGGGCGAGTGCAAAATTTTTCTGCCTAGTAACAAGAAAAGAAAGTGTACTGTTTGTATCAAAAAGTATCCTAAGGCCAAGAAAGGCGAGGAAGACCCAAAGTTTGGTTGAATACAATGCATACAGTTAATTAAATTGCTTAAATAACTCAAATATTATTACTAATTTTCTACGTAGTAGTTACTTATTATTTTAGAAAATCACTGAATACAAACTATGTGTTGTTTTCAGATGCAAGTATTGGACTCATCTGGAGTGCACAAAAGTAAAGATAAGTATGGCTGAGGCTGATGAACTGGATTTCATATGCTTGTGAATTGATTTACTTGGTCTCGTCCAGCAGAAATGTTGGCATGATTAATTTTAGTTAAATTATTACAATTTGTATGTTGTTCGGTAGTGAACCCAAGTTTCTTATTATTTATAGTATTTTGGCCTCAAATATTTAATTGCCTTTTAACCGTACGAATTTTCAATTTGAGTAGTTTCAAATGCTAGCATGTGCCGTTAGTAATAATACTATTTTAGTGTAATATTCCTCCTATTGTTACAGTATTGTCGATATCGACTGAGATGTTCAATATTTGTATTTAATCTGCATTAAAAAGATTTTAATTTGTGACTTTCTTCATATCTCAAATTGTATGTAAATTGGCCGCATTGACCAACTTCATTTCGATTTACCAATTTAGTTCCTGAGTGCTTTCTAATAATTTGTCCTTAAACTTATAACTACTGCATTTCTTAAATTTGGTTCAGCTTGAACTGAACTTATTATTTGTGCTGTTGAATGTTTAATTGTATCATTAGGAGTCTACGTTGGCTCCAGAACCTTATAATACTAGAGTCACAAAATTAATTTGATATATTTTTTTGTAACTCAACCTATTCTATGTAACTAACACCAACTTACCCCAAAATCTCAGACTTTACTTCTTAAACTCAGCTGCTCAACATTTTGCCTAATTAGCTTTTAAACCTCTACAATGACTTTGTATTTCCCACTATGTATTAATAAACATTAGTTTTGTTAGTAATATGTAATTACCAAGTTCACTCGCGACTTATTTTACTGGTAACGTCCACCGTTGGCTATTTAAATCCACGAATCTTGGACCTCAAAGTACACATATTTTCACCTGTCAAGTTATACCATTAAGAACAGCCTTTCGGGCGACTGAAATGCGGCAATTGCGTAGCAGCGGCATCCTCGTCGTAAATAACTTTTCAAACCTGCCCTGGGACAACTGATTGGTCACAAATGTCTGGTGGCAACAACCTTACATTAAATTTTGTGTAAAAACTCCCGTGTAGCAACATTTCCGTAGCAGTTGTCGATGGCAACTGTTTTGCGGTAACGGCCTTGTGGCCATTATGTAAAGGACCCCACCTAGCGAAAATTGCCATTAGATATTCTCAACCATTCAGTTTTTTGAAGTCCATTGCCACTAATAATTTGATATCAGGCAGTTGCCACCAGACACTTACCACTGAAGAGTTGCAGCTAGGCATCTACCGGATGGCAAGTGACAATTATATTATTATTTATTATTACAGAATTTTCCGCAAGCTAGCTTTGAGTTGCAATTAGGAAGTAACCATTGAGCGGTTGCTGCCAGGGAAGTTTCATCAGGAATTTACCTTCTGACAGTTGCTGTCAAGTGGTTATATGATGGATTATATTATTATATATATTAATTATATTATATGGATGAATTTGCCACCACGCATTTGCTATCAAGCCGCTGACATTTGGCAGTTGTCATCATGGTAGAATCAGGCAGTAGCCACCAAGTAGAGAACCACTAGGAAGTAGCAACAAGAGTCTCTATTACGCATAATCCAAAAGGCTGTTGCCAGCTAGCATGCATCATGTGGAGGCAGTCTTTAGACAGTCACCACTACACAGTTGCCATATTGCAGTAACCTTTAACCAAACCCCAAAAAGTACAGAAGCATTTGCACTCAGGGAGTTGATTTGATGCATTTTCTATCATCTAACTGCCACGAGGAAATTAGTTGGCATAAGGCAGTTTCCACCAGACAGTTGCGACCAAGCAGCTGCATCCAGACGGATAGAACCAGACCCTTCCAGGCAGGACATTTCCGAAGCTATTATCAAGCCAAAGAAAAGCTTTGGCAAAGAAATTGCCAAAGCTATCAATTGTCGCCAGGCAGTTGCGTCTAGGCAATTGCTGCCAGGCAATTATCAGTAAACAGGTACCATTAAGCAGTTACTATCTGATATTCGCCTATGACGCAGTTCCCAACAAGTAGTTGCTACTTGGCAGTTGCCACTGGACAGTTGCTACCGGGTAGTTGCTATTAGAATGTTGCAACAGGACGGTTTCTACTATGCAGCTGCCATTACGGTGTTGTCTTTAAGCAGGTGTTGTTATTTTACTGGTAACGTCCACTTGGTAATGTCCTAGGGGGGTGCATCTATCCCCCTAGGACATTTTCCTCCCAAATCGTACCGAGGACATTTTCCTCCCAGCATCATAAACACATACCAAAATAAGCGAGTATTCCCTTACGATTTTCTGCAGTTTTACTCTGCTTAGCCGTGTATCTTTTTTTTACTATGACATGTTTAGTATTACCTAGCTCAAGTTATATTTACCTAAAGTATATTATTTCGTTACCATATGCTCATAAGATTTTAGGATTATTTAAGAATTTGTATATAGTTCACATTCCAATTTTATAACATTAGAATTCAGTATCTGTAGTTTGATTTTGTTTTAATATTAGAAGTCATAATGTAGTACATAAATTTCTGAGTGTGACAGTTTACCGTACCAAATGATTATTAATGTCCACTTTAATAATTTACTTCAGTACCTTAACTCAGCACAAGCTTTACTATATACATATAAACTATATTTAGCCTTATTTTTGATGCTGGGAGGAAAATGTCCTCTGTACAATTTGGGACGAAAATTTCCTGGGGGGATAATGTCCTGGGAGGATAATGTCGTGGGGGGATAATGTCCTGGGGGGATGATGTCCGGGGGGATAATGTCCAGGAGGAAAATGTCCTACAACCTTACAGGGTTATTGATTTCGATACTATCAATATTCTCGGATTTTCAAATTTGGGTATGCTAATGATAATTTCAGTACTCCATACTTTCCCCGATATTTTCAAATTTGGATATATTTAGACAGCAGGCTTCGATACTCAAGCATCATCCTTAATATTTTCGAATTTCGTTATTTTAAGGCGCTAGTCCAGATTTTAATACTCTAGAATTGTTTTCAATATTTATTTTTTGGAACTCATATTTTCGAGACTTCTACACATTTTTATCTAGCGTTATTGAGGAGGAAGTGCTTGAAAGTGAGATTTAGTTAGCATGCATCTGAGCCCCTTTGCCCCCCTTTCTGTAGACGTAATACATGTATGGCCCTTAAGTCTACAGTACCCCTGACATTACCGACTACTAGTGTTTAAATCCTTCAATTTATACTGATTCCGCTCCGTGTTTTCATAAATTTTAGATATTATCTTTTTTATCTCATAATTTTTGTTATTATGTTATTTTTATTTCGTTAGGATGGTAAATTGTTAATGTTATTGTTAAAGCAATCATTCCATTCTAACTAGTAAGTACTTATGTACAGAAAGGAAAAGACAAGCATATATACTACGACAGTTGACTTTATAATGCATATAAGAAAATGTCATTTTGTAACACATTAGGGATGGTCCTTAAATGATTTCATCCAAATTATCTTTATTTTGTCACCCACCCACCCCAATGTTATTATTTTAATATTATATTTTAATATTGAAAAATGTTTTAATAACTTTAACATGGCATGTCACCAATACCCACCAACACCCACCAATCATACCGATAACATCATTTATGGACGATCCCTTATATAATGAGCATTATTTACAGAGTAGGAAGATGCCAATCCGCATTTGGCCATTGACACCAACAAGCCAAGCTACAACTAACAGGTTGAAGTGTTGAAGTGCAAATGTCATGATGTATTGATTTTTCTGAAAAATTTAAATCCAGAATTCCAAATGAATTTGACAGTAGTTAATAGAAATGTACGAAATAAATAATTAAATAAATAATAATAATAAATAATTAATTTTAAACAGTAAAAAGTTAAACCAAACAATGAGTTACTTTTTATGTACCGTAAAGCTTCTAATAACTCCCTTGTGTCGTTAGAAGCTGTACCTGTACCGTATGTAATTAGGTAGCATTTATTGAATTTACCCCCTGCCTGGATTTCTTAAGGGATTAAAGGGCGAACTCTTATGGCTACTTTTACTTTTGAAATGTTTGCTTCGCGACTAGAGTCACTTGTTGAGGTGACACTAGTGCTGATACTGGGGCTGGAACTGGAGCTGAAAATACAGCTGGAACTACTTCCATCATAATCTTCATCTCCATCCGTGTCGTTTACGTTAACGAACGGCGACTGCTGCGCCATTGAAATGTCATTTTTTTTTAAATTTACTTACAGAGGTTTTACAACTAAAATTAACACTTTCCACGAGAATGTAATAAATTCATTCAGAATCAGGAATTCCGACACAAATCGTATTTTGTATACATTAAATACAAAATAAAAACTGCTATTTTGCCACCCTTCCTCGTGGTCTTGAAATAAAATTATCAATTCTCAACATCTGTTTAATACTAACATACATCATAACATAACACAACATATATACATCGCCGCATGTTCTCTCATACTCTATATTAGTAGATTTATTTATTTCTCGTCGATTTATAATAATTGCACTTCAAATAAAAAAAATTTGGACATCACTTACCGAAGTTGGGCATCACTTACCGGAATGGGCATCACTTACCGGCCTAGGCATTACTTATCAAAGAACAGACTTTATAATTGTAAGGTAAAGTTCTTGAATACTCTTTGGTAGTAATAGGATATGGTGCATACCATTTCCTAATAGTCATGTTTAATGTTAGCATTCAATGTAATGTAAATAGGAAGTATACAACGGAGGGAGGCTCAGCTCCTTCCACACTTTAGTATAGTTAGTGTAGTACCAACTCTCGAGTGAACCAGCCACACATTGGCACAGTAAACTACAACGTAATAAACTATACCATTGTACACTGTCTACTGACTACTTACTACACTCTATCATTTACTCATTCACTCACTCATACAGTCATTCATCTTTACATTAGACAAGTACCTACTCACTAGCCAAGCACCTGCATATCAAGTATATTAGTATATGCAGGGCCTTAACACTGGTGGGGTGCGTAGTTTCAGCTTTTCAGTTGGAAACCGAGACCCATAATTTCGAACAATTTTTAACATTGTTTAGTTAAGTGGAAAATAACTACTAAAACAGTGCGCCATGGGCGAAACACACTGACTAGTATATAATAAGTTAAGTGAACCTAATAACAATTACCGTTTGAACAGTAATGAACAGATTTCTAAGTAGAAACAATATACAAAGTGAAAAAGACAAAACCCCACCCAAAGACGAAGTGGAAGTGCAAAAAGTTAAAATTAAGTGCAACAGGTCACCAAAATTCGTCACAAGCCACGACCGTAAGTACGTTAGAGCCGAGTACACTAGTAAAGATTGTCTGACCCACACAACAACAGTTTTCACTCGTGAGGAGTTCCAACAAAGATACCCTAACGAGCAAATTCCCGAACCACTCACGGCACCACAAGACGCACAAGACACGCCAATACCAGACAGAACAATTACAGTCACCTCTTGTCGCGACCTAGAGTACGTGCAGCTAATATACTGGGATTTCAACCTCTATGCTGAACAAGAAAGAATTCCACGAACGGAAAGCATAGAAACCTACCCGTTCTTGAATCTACCACCACCGTTACTGACGTCGCCAGCACCGGTACCGTCACCACGACAACCGATTGTCGAAACCCCAAAAAATTACGAAAACCGTAGACAGACTCGGAAGCAACAGGAACTGGACGAGCGAATCAAAGACGAGGACGAAAACCTAGTGGAGTACGCTGACGACATTTTTACTAAACCTACCGAATCAACTCTAACCTCGGACGGAACATTTTCAGACGAAATAGAAGAACCCTCAATTATTCAACCGGACTTCAGACCTGTCGAGTCATCATCAGAGGAGTCCTCACCGGAGCTCTTTGGCACACCGTTGCGGGACGAGTTGTTACTCGCTGACCAGTCTGAGGATCTACCTACTTCTAACCCAGACATATTGGCGGACGTTATTCCATCGCATAGCACGGTACGTAGAAATTCTATTGTTCTTAGCGAACAGTCCAATAAAGAACTTGAGGCCGAGTTAGAAAATATAACTAATCAGTTAGAAGATTTAATAAACCCAGAACCCGAAAACACTAAAAAACGTAGGCGTACTGTAGTATCTCCGGAAATAGTTAAAACTAGTAGAGTCAAATTAACGCTATCACCCGAATTAGAGAAGAGAGAAAGACGCAAAGCACAGAAAGAATTACTAGAACAACTATATATTAACTTAGAAGAGGACGAAGAGGGTCATTCCCGATTATTTGAAAACGAATTCATATTAGAAACAAGGCAGATATTCCCAAAAAAACGGAAAATGGCGTACCAGAAGCCAAAACTCCCAATGCCCACCTATACTAAGTCGGTACTATATACTACCGAATTTACGGAATTCCAAAATGATTATATAGCGTACATTGCAGACGTTCAATCAGCTATCACAGCTAGTAAACAGCTGTTAAAAAGAGCTATTACAACACCTGTAGTACAGGATTGGTTATTGATGAATAAACCGACAATTAACGACGGAGAGACCACGTTGAAGGCCATTTTTGCAGCTCTTTTAACCAGGTGTCCGACAGTTCCGGATGCACTGGTCCCATTAGATGTCCTACTAAAACAAGCACAACAATGTAACGAGACATCAAACGCATTTTTAGTGAGATTAGAGTCATCTTTCGGGACACGGTGGGCGACGATAGGGTTAGATCAACAAATGCAAACCACTATTTCCGGGTTATTAGACGGACCCCGGAATTTTATAAAAATGCAGCCAGTAGCTCCAACTACCCTAGACCAATTACGAACTCTGCTCATCAGATACGATTCAACCGAACATTTAATTCCAGCTAGGGCAAGCATCAAACAAGAAGTAGCGACAGTGACGTCAGATAGTCACTTAGAAGCATTCAAACAAACCATTGCGTCCCTATCGGCTGAAGTGGCCGAACTACGAACACGTCACACACCACACCCAAACCCAACCCAACCCCAGACAAACCAAAACGTAGTTCAGAGTCCACAACAACAATTTCGTCAGCCTACCAATTGGTCACAAACAACTTGCCAAATATGTGGCAAGTTAGGCCATGGCGCTAAACGATGCCCTCAAGTTTAGTTTCCACAACAAGGAAACAACTACCAAAACAATTTCCCAAGAGCACCTTTCACCAGTCAACAATTTCGTCCCAGAGATTCTAATCAAAATCAACAACAACGTCGTCAGCTAAATTTTTACTCTAACCAAAGTCAAAGTCAGCCAAGAAATCCCACTCCCAACTTCAACACAATACGAAATCAAAGCGGAAACCAAAACCCAAACAATTCTTATTACCAAGGGCAAAATTTTATTCCCAACTTTATACATCCTAACTCAATCGCAGGCAGGAATGCCAACAGGCAAAACATGCCACAACGCTACAACGCAACCAGAAACCCACAACATTTAAACTACTAGAGAGAACGGTCGGGCCGAGCCGTTCTACCATACATAGTAGGCCACCTGATAGAAATGTAAACACAAGCATAGGAAGTAATATAGATAGAAACCAAAACAAACTACGGAATTCAATGGCATCTAACACAATCAAAAACCCCATAGCACAACAACAGGAAATAGATGGTAAACAGAGAAAATATTTAACTAAACAAACCATCCCTGTCGAATTAATTACATCCCTAAGGATGAACCAAGAATTCCCCCTACAATTATTTCTCGACACCGGGGCAGATTGCTCCATAATTAGAGAGAATGTCGCGAGGAAGCTAGGGGCTACAATTAGAAACGAAAACATCGCCACAATCTGCGACTATGGCCAACACCCCATTAAGACAATAGGAATGGCACTCGTCACTATATACATAAATGGGCGACCAAATACACACGACTACATAGTCGTCCAAGACTCAAAGCATTAAATATTGATGGGAACCGACTGGTTCATCAAATTCGGCGTGGTCTTAGATTACAAAAACCTTACCATGTCGTCCGGTTGCTTTGGGGCAACGCAGATGGATGATGCCAGCAAACAGATTGTCAAGAGCCCAGCGCAGTTCGAAATGCGCTCGATTCACAATCAACGTTCAGCTTACATACATACACAAAATCAACAGCAACAGAACACTGAGAATAACTATGCAAACCAAATCAATAATCAAACTAATCATACGCTACAACAACAAACTCAACAACAATCACCCCACCCAAGCTACCATAAGAAAAATTATAACTCACAACAAAACTGCTCTCGACTTGGAGCTCTTAAAACTAGTAAGAAAAAGCGCGAAAGAATACGCCTACATGCAGCCACACAATTTACGGTGGCACCACTTTCAAATGATTACGTACCAATATATGCTATGTGTGGGTTACACGAATTACGGGATGTCCCATTCACCGCCGTTTCTGTAGAAGGCAAAAAAGGTTTTGGCGGACTAATTATACAAGAATACATGATTTCAAACAACACCGACCTGATGCACGTCATCAACCTCACCGATGATCCAATTACTATACCAGCTAGAGCGGTTTTGACAACCGCCGAAATGACAGACTTTAAAAAACTTGACACCTATCAAATTAACTCGATAGGCATCGACGCCAATCCAAAACCCAAAATCAACAGTCACCTAGACACCATACCAATTTACACAGGTGATGAACTCGAAAAAGAAGTCGACAGGGTAATGTTTGCACCTACCTTAAGCCCCGAAGAACGGGAGGAATACAGAAAATTAGTGAAGGAAAATCAACAGGCATTTATGTTTAAAGATACACCATTGGGCGCCTGGCCTTATGGTAGATATGTAATCGAATTGAAAGACGAGAAACCGTTTAGAATAAAAGGAATTCCTCAGTCCGAGGCTCAACATGCAGAGATCGAAAGACAGATGCAAGAACAATTAAAGGACGGCATCGTCAGGGAATCAACGTCCGAATTTTCTAGCCCATGTTTTCTAGTTAAGAAGAAATCTCCAGACCCTACAAAACCACAGTTTAGACCAGTCAACGACTATCGCCAGTTAAATTCACAAACTAAACCTCAAGTGTGGCCGATGCCACTGATTCAAGATATTATTCACCGCTTTAGAGGAAAAAAGATCTTTTCGGCGCTGGATTTGCAAAGCGGATACAACCAGATATTATTGGACGAAAAATCAATTGCCCTCACCGCGTTTAGTACCCGTCACAGGCATCTAGAGTGTCTGAGACTCTCGTTTGGTCTGGTCTCAGCACCAGCTTTCTTCTCCCAAATGATGATTCAGATGCTGGGTAATCTACAGTACACAGAAGTACTCCACTATTTAGATGACATTATTGCACCAAGCGTAGATGTAGACTCAAACATCAAAACCTTAGACAAAGTTTTCAAGAGACTAATAGCTAACAATCTGCGACTTAAGCCGTCCAAGTGCAAGCTAGGATTTAAAGAGATCGAGATATTAGGTTTCTTAATTAACGAAGAAGGACGTCGTCCAATTCCGGAATATGTTGATTCCATCAGGAAGATCAAACCTCCTAAGTCCATAAAAGCCTTACAATCATTTTTAGGTAGCGTGAATTTTTACACCTCATTCGTTCCAAATCTTGCTAGTATGGCGAAACCTTTAAATGCTTTACTAGTGAAAAACACACCATTTATTTGGAGCACTGAATGTCAGGAAGCTTTCGAAAATTTAAAAATTGCACTTACTTTAGCGCCTATACAATCCCATTTTGACCCCGAACTACCCACTACGTTACGAACAGACGCCTCGACAGGAGGCCTTGGGGCCTGCCTGTTCCAAACTCATACCTTGTCTAACGGTCAGAAGATGGAGAAAATAGTTGCGTGTATATCGCGGTCCTTAACTAAAGAAATGAAAAACTACCAGGTGCCTGTGTTGGAAATGGAAGCAATAGTGTGGGCACTAAAGAAATTCTCACACTTTCTAAAAGGAATCCCCTTTTCAATCGAAACGGATAATAGTACGTTACCATCGTTACTATCCTCAAAGAAAAAACCCATGACACCTAAACTCTTTCGTCAGGCAATGGTCCTTGCCGAATTTAATATTATCAACCTGAGTCACATCGCAGGAAAACTGAATTTCATCCCTGATCTGTTATCAAGAGCAGCCGTGTCGAATATAGACTTATCCATTTGGAACATCACGACCGAACCACTGTCTCAGCAAGAGCAGGAATTCATGCGTCAACAACAGAGAGATCCCGAGTTAACTAAAATTATTTACAAACTAGAACACGGCTTCTCCAGCTATAACAATTACTTTTTGCTAAACAATATACTTTATTTTAAACATTCAACTCCACGGGGCCCTCACTCGTTACCAGTTATACCTACATTTGGACGGGCGAGAATATTACAGGAATTGCATGATAGCCAAATTGGAGGTCATTTGGGAAAAAAGAAAACATTTCACAAGATTCAACAGCGGGCCTATTGGCCAAGAATGAAGGAGGATATTAAAAATTATGTCAAGACTTGTATTAAATGTCAGCTAAATAAACAACCACAGGAAAAACCAGCAGGACTTTTTCAGTTTCAAGAGATACACGAAGAACCTTTCGACCTAGTACAAATTGACTATTGTGGTCCTATTTCTAAATCAGCAGCAGGAAATTGTTATGTGCTAACAGCCATAGAGAACATGACTAAAACAGTATTTTTGCGAGAAACTAAAGATTGCACCGCTAAAACTACGGCGCGTTTCCTTAAAGAAGAAATTTTAGACGTACATGGCGTTCCTAAAAATTTACAGTCAGACAACAGTTGGTCGTTTCTTAACAATACCATTGCGGAACTCAATCAAATAACCGGGACTACTCATATCACCAGTAGTCCCTACACACCTCGGACAAACGGCGCAATTGAGGCCACACACAGTGTTCTCATGGACATGATCCGTACCTATGCCATGAAAAATAAGCGTCATTGGGATCAAGGCCTTTCATCATTGGCGTTTGCTCTTAATACATCAGTACATTCTACGACTGGGTATACGCCCACTTTGCGTTGCACGGCCGCGAACCAAGATTGGCCATTGACGCCGAGCTTCCCTTATTACGAGAACAGCAGACTATAGATTACCATCAACAAGGACGGGATGCCCGAGAAATGGCAAAATTGGCCATTCAGCGAGAACGCATCAAATGGGCCAAGCGTTTTAATCTAGCACGAACGGAGAAAAAATTTGAAGTGGGCGATTTGGTCCTACTTCGTAATAAAAAACGTGAGAAAGGCACTTCTAAAAAATTACTTTCTATATTTGTAGGTCCCTACTTAATCATTGAGGACATTTGCATGAACAACCTGAAACTTGAGGGCCGTGCTAAAAATAAACTGATTCGTTTTAATGTCAATATTGAACGCCTGAGACCATACTATGTTCGTCCGGGTGAGCTGACTCCATCCGGTCGGAAACCTAGGGCCACTTCCATGGACCAGGAAAGCCAACAACGTACAGGTACCAATATAACAAATTCTCAAGGATCATATGATCATTCCCAACCACCTGACATCGGTCCACCACAATGTACACTTGCACCCACACAAATGCCCACTCTCAGTCAGCAACAACCAAGACCTACCATACCGCAAGATTCGACCCAAGTAAGTCAACAACAACCTACGGTAGCTAGTTATAGTGATATAGTTAAACGGCGACCTGGTCGCCCGAAAGGATCTAGGAATAAGGACTTATTAGCTACCATTAACGACGAATTTATAATTAATAAAGATAATGTTAGGAATTTAAGGTCTAGAAATTGTGGTTAGTTCCACGATGAATAGATATATTTCAATTAAATTAGTATATTATAGTTATTATAATTTTAAAGTTTAATTTTAAGTAGAATATTTTCCTGTTTACTAAACCAACATGTCAAATTAGCCAGACGTATGACTAACACCTGAACAGACGGTTCTTTGTATGTACAGGGACCTTCCGGGGTACCGCCTGGAAGTGCCCTGAACCTATACGTACCATTAAGGCACAGGTCTTTGGACGACTTAGGATTTAACCTTATTCCTGTGGCAGGGACATTGACCCCAGAAGTTTTAGTCTAGTGTAGTTTTATTTGGGAAGGTCTTGTGTCCAGTACTAATACTTTACGTCAAAATAAATTTGTTTGAAATAGCAATTCGCTATGTATTTTGCAAATATAAACGTGGTTCATATTTGATAATTTCGTTTTTATTTCAGTCTTATTTCAGGGTGCCATAAAATTTTAAAGAAAAAGTAAAATACACAAAAAGACGTTTAAATTCCACTATTATCTTTATCAATCGTTATTTTGTAGAAGTCCACAAAACTGTGGCATATTTTAGTATAGTTACCATTAGACATGTAAGAACAGGAAAATTCTAATAGCCTGAACTGTGTGTATTCTATTGTTATACGTTATTGTTAAAATTATTTAAGTATTTAATATTTAATTGAGTTTAGTCATAAGAAGCAATTGTAAAATACATATATAATATTATATGTATATAGACTAGACAAGTGCAAGGTCGCCACCTTGACTTTGAAAATTATCGATGTACGTAACGTTTTAGGGCTAGGCCCTTTTGAATTTTTTTTAAGTAGACTTTATAGGTTGGATGACCGGGCATAGCTGGGACGCTGCTAGCTGCCCAGTCGGCCAGCAGCGAATACCCACCCTCTGAGGGGCCTGGTACCATCGCCGTAGTTTCGGAGATAGATACCATAATACACACAATATACATTCATTTTCATAATCATATATTCAATATTAATATTATATAGTGCTTAGTCAATTTACCGCAGGAACTGTTCGCTTGAGCTGAAAAAATAAAACAAAACCTCCCATGGGAAGAAACAAAAATTAATAAACTAGTTTACAATATTATAAGCTAATATAATAAATATCATCATGTATAATTGTATGAATTTTAGTAGGAATAGGATTTTTAGGGTAATTAATAATTGAAACGGTATGTACCTGGTTAAAGGGGAATAACTTCTCCCCGCCTGATGTTGGGTAGCACAGTCTGGCCAGATGTCCGCCCCACCCGCTCAGGTCCGGTTCACCCTAAGAATAGTTAAACAAAAACTCCAAAGGAGACCAATTTTATTAATACGATGTTATAATAATTTTATTATCATTAGTTTTAATCATAGTCATGTAATTCGTTTTAAGTACTACTGATTTTCATTTGTAGCTCACTACTTATGTTATTATATAATAATCTTTGACATTTACGATGTGATTTTCAAACTTACTTGTTATTTTAGTCTAGGATGATTTTAGCACTGGAACAGCTTTGTCATGCAGGTTCCGCTGTGATGGCCACAGCTGGGCCACGGCCCTTAAAAAAAATAATATTTAAACAAAAACCTCCGGAGGGAGACATTAATTTCGTATTTGACTTACACAATTTTATAAATGTACTTTAATCACGTTTAATTCGTGTAATTCACCCTACGTGTATTTTAATGAATTGATTTTTGACTATAGACATAGATTGAATAATATTAAATTTTAAGTATTTACCTTGAATTAGATGAAAATCCGATTCAGATACATTCCGAGTCCGGAAACTTTGGATCACACTGTATTTAGTCCGGAGACACTTATTCGGACTCTCCATAGTCGAAAACCTCGTAGAAAACCCAACAAGAACGATTTATGTAATATTTTTTTTGAGATGGGCCATGTTGGCCATGATAAATTATTTTTAAACATTTATTAGCTTTTATAAATTTTTTGAAAATAATTATTTTGAAATGTAACTAGGGGCCCTTAGTAGAGAAAAATTTTGTGCGTCTAATGATACTTACTATGAAATTTTACTCCTTCACCTTTCGATTTTATCGGGAGGGGGGATGGTCTGGTCGTCCCGGCCGTCCGTCCAGAGTAACGAATTTGAATGAATGATTTAATGTATTAAAAATATATGTATTTACTATATATAATGATAGGATGCAGTTGTCTGGTGCAACATTAGAAAGCTATAATATGGCTACGATTTAATGCAAGTCAGCTATAAAATACTAGACACGTAAGCTCGCGTTAGTATAGACGACGGGCAAATAAGCCACGTCAGTTAACAAGTAAGTTAGACGATACAAATAATCAGTAGAGACGTACTCTCGCTCCTTTTGCGGAGAGGGGGTATGTTAGGATATGGTGCATACCATTTCCTAATAGTCATGTTTAATGTTAGCATTCAATGTAATGTAAATAGGAAGTATACAACGGAGGGAGGCTCAGCTCCTTCCACACTTTAGTATAGTTAGTGTAGTACCAACTCTCGAGTGAACCAGCCACACATTGGCACAGTAAACTACAACGTAATAAACTATACCATTGTACACTGTCTACTGACTACTTACTACACTCTATCATTTACTCATTCACTCACTCATACAGTCATTCATCTTTACATTAGACAAGTACCTACTCACTAGCCAAGCACCTGCATATCAAGTATATTAGTATATGCAGGGCCTTAACAGTAGTCTGCGCCAACACTATTTATTTAATCGGTTGCTCGATGATTGAAATAATACGCGGGGTAAATAAATATAACTATTTTCATGAAGGTAAGCTCAAGACGCATAAAAATAGTCTAGTGAAAATCAAAAAAAGTTTGGTATTTTTGTAAAAAATAAATTTCACGATGCATCTACATATTACACAGTAAAAACGAAGAAAATACAAATGTTATGTTTCACGTTCTAGAATGAATGCATAAAAATAGGATTAATTTAATACGATGATGGTAATTAAACTTGCTCAATTTACTCCCGTTAAGTGTCAAAGTGAGTCAGACTATACAATTTGACAACAAAATATTCCAACTCACATAGTGTGTTATGCTTCTCCCAGACTATGATAGACAACACTAGTATAGGAAATGTGTGTAATTGATAATGTGAGTTCTCATCTACACTATTACTGTAATTGCTTATGATCATAGTCTGGATGGATTACATGAAAACGAACGAATACTCAATTAAGGTGATGTTTAGAGCATAACCATTGAATTAGCACATGCGCGAAGCTGAAGCTTTTTTGAATTTCTGTCAACCCAAAAATCACTACCATACTACCAACCAATTCTGACTTTAATATTTCTATTGCGTTTTCAAAATTTCCAAAATTATTAACATGAATAAGAAAAATAAGGTTCAAGTGACGCGTGATCACTTCATCATTTAAATCAATTTAATTATTTTTTAAATTCTAATTGCGATTTAGACAATATTGCTGACTTGCCAGCTCAAATTCCTATCAATTTTGTAGTAAAATAGTTAGCTGAAAACCAAAGTAATTAACTTCCACTGAATAATTTGCATTACAACAAATATTTTATAGTAATGGTAACCGATAACAGCAGTAAATGCTCCCTGTAAATCATGTTACTAGTCCTTTCAAAGCTTAAAGGCTGAACAAAATTTCATACTGTGACGGCTTTAGTCACTGAAGCTGTAAAAAACTGTATTACACAGTATTTAAAAATTTTAATTGAAGTTACAGTAAAGTGATAAAGACAGACACTCCAATATAGTAAACTGCTCTGTCTCTGTCCGAATAAAATATTTCACATTAGTCAATAATTTGAATTTTGGCGCACAAAACACGTCCAATAAAATCGAGATTTATTCGTTTTTGCCAATCGTCGACAATCATGTAATGTGGATGAGATTCAGATTATAGCGCATCGATGATAGGCAATGTGAGACGATTAAGAAACTTTTCTCAGTTGATATCGGCAATTGTACTTGGTACCGTCATCGACATAGGTAATGACAGAGTACAATTGCAGTGTGGATGCATTACATGGATTCTAACTAAAGCTCAATCGAACAATATAGGCAATAGGCCATAGTCTGGAAGAGGCATTTTAGTTAGGCTTTATCATAAATAGTTTATCCCAACTAAAATTATTTTCGCTTATTACTTAGTTCTTATAACAAAAGTATTCTGAGAAAAGTTTGTACTGGTAATTGTACTCAAACTCATCACAATTTATTTTGTTGCAAGAACATGTTTTTAAAATTTAAACTCACGCCCTTAAACAGTTATTTAACAACTGTTTTTCTATGTAATCGTATAATACCGTATCAGCATGGTAAATATTCAAAGTGGTTTATCCTATACATAATATAATGATGGTATTTTAACCAGCCTTATTTACACTTGTTTAGTAACAAAGTTGATATGACTATACAATTTGGCAGCAAGATATGAGTGCAGGTGGTATGAAGTCTGTTTAAAGTGAGTAATGTCTAGCCTAGTAATTGATATCTAACTTTAGTAGGTAATGTCAAGCGGGTATAGTCAAACCAACATAGTTCTATGTGAGTTTGACTATACAATTTGGCAGGAAGATATTCCAACTCACATCATGTGAAAGTTAGTTAGGCAATACCAGATATTATTTAACCTAACGAAACTTATTTTCCCTGATTTGTGAGTTATTACCAAAGTGTCATGCGGGTAGTACGAAGTCTGTTCTTTAGTAAGTGATGTCTAGGCCGGTAATTGATTTCTAACTCTAGTATGTTTTTTGATTCTTCACTTACAGTGATTATATATTGATGATTATTAGAACATAATGTAAAGGATACACCAGAAGAGACAGGCTTCACGGTTTCACTAACAAAAAAATTGAATTGGATTGACTGTAACTAGTTACTTTCTGACTGTAGTGAGTCATTTGTATTGCTAAAGTCGTCTTTCATTTAATGGAAAAATTGCAAAAACTAACAGGTTAAAGTTAAAATACGTCTAGGTGATGGAGGACTAGAGGAGCTTTGTGTGAATGGTGCACTGTATTATTGTATGTTGCTTTACCTTTTATTACATTCATCATTAGCTGTGCACCAATATTAATCGAACCCGTAGAAGAGTTACAGCAAAATAAAGTTGAGCTTCCTGGTCTCAGCTACGACTTATTTTTTTTCAAACAATTTATTTCATTATTACAAAAATTTTATAGAAGGTTTTTATAGTTTTATTTTTTAGACGATAAAATGGGTGAAAATTGTGTGAACCGCAACAATTATTAAAAATAAAATTATAAAATTAATTATTAAATGATATTGAAATTCGGTCTTTCGCTCGCATCTATCTGTTATAAACACTAGTCAATTCAGCATTTATGTTTCATAATAATAACATGGTATACTGTAGGTGCAACCGAAAGAGAAGGCTGACAAGGATAAAGCAGCCATGAGCTTGCGGCAAGCAAAATTTAGTCTTGCTAGCTGTTTCTTTTGGTAACCTCTACTATACTTCATTTTTAATGCCAATTTGTTTTCATCTAGTAGATAAATTTAGACGAACTTTTTTTTTAAGTTTTAAAATTAAGTAAATATGAGCCAATTTTTTAAATATACAATTAACAATATATATTTAGATCCAGATAACTAAATTTTTAAAAGAAGCGTAACAATTACTATTATTGTCATATTTTCGAATTACTGCTGTTGATTTCTAAAAATGTTAATTTTCTTAGGAATTTGGTCGTCCCAAAAGTTTGATCTTCTCAAGGCAGAATTTGCATCAGGAATCGGTGGGGTCAGGACCGGAACCACAAATGTGACGTGTCTGCTTTCGCCGCAATATAATTTCCCTCGCGGCTCAAACTTGAGAGATCAGGTGCTAGACCTTCTTTCGGCACAAATTCCAATGCGTCAGCTGTTAAAGTACCACTGAAAGAAGAATATAACGCTAACAACTCTAATAAATTTTCTCTTTTATCATCAACTGCAACATGAACGTTGCCTCCGTCATTATCGCCATGGTCATGAACGTCGTGGTAATCTTGAACATCTTCTATAAGATTGGAATGATTTTGACTAGAATTTATTTCTAATAATTCAAGTTTGGCAATTTTCCCTAAAATATTCCCAAACCCATCATGTTGAGCGCTTCCCAATTCTTCATTACAAATAGTAAGCCTGTCAAAATGTGCCTTAAGAGCTCCATTTAAATCCTGAGAAGTTTTCAAACTTTCACTTAACTCACAAATTTTCCTAGTAAAATTCGTTTTTAAAATATCCAATTCTTGCTTAGCATCCGCTTCCTTCTTTTGGTGTTCTGCTAGGAGACTAACAATCTGTTGTTCCTTTTCCTCCAGATTTTTAGTCAATATTGAAATTTCTTGTGTTAAATTTACT
Source organism: Dicyrtomina minuta (assembly GCA_949802685.1). NCBI lineage: Eukaryota > Metazoa > Arthropoda > Collembola > Symphypleona > Dicyrtomidae > Dicyrtomina > Dicyrtomina minuta. The sequence continues at coordinate 5,366,470 of OX461811.1, read as the reverse complement.
TGTAAACTCCTAATAGTTTCATTCAAAATCATTTCATTCAATTTAGCAGAACCCATTGTTTTTCTGAGTGTCTTGGACAATTTTAAGATTTCCAATTTAAAATCCACGCGCAGTATTTGCAGCTCGTCCTGTGCATGAGTTGTTTGTTAAGTTGCTGCTGAGCTAGTTGCTTCCTTCAACAAGAGTGTCAACTTTGAAATTTCCTAGCTCAAAATGGAGATTTTTTGAAGGTGGGCTGCTTCTTGAGTTTCAAGTTCTTTTGACAGTTTTGAAATTTCTATTGTCAACGAGTCAATCTCTTTTAGGTGGGGGACCTTTTCTTTTTGAGATAAAGCAATGGATCTTTCCTCTTGTAATTTTCTCTCAATTTCATTTTTATGGTATTGATTTGTAATTTCTTGTTCGGCGCTCTGCTCTGCTGTTTGACGGAGATTGTCTTTCAGTACCAGTGTTAGAGTCACTGTCAGTTTCAGAAACTGAGTTTAGTGAAAAGCGTAGTCAGATACGACATTTCAGCGACACAAGTACAGAAAATGACACCAAAAGTTAAAATTCTAGAAAAACCAAATCCTAGAAAAAGCAGCACTGGTCATACTTAGAAGCTTTTGAACTTAATTGAAAACGTTAGCGTCGTCAGATACGACACAGCAGCAACACAATTACAGACAGCGACACTAAAAGTTCAAATGCAATAAAAGAGAACTCCAAGGAAAATCAATACTGTTCAATCCAAAAAGCTCAATTTAGTAAACAACAAAAGCGTCGTTAGATACGAAATTTTAGCAACACAACTACAAAATAAGACACTGATAGCTAAAATTCAAGAAAACTTAACACCTAGGAAAAGCAGTACTGGTCAGAAGAATTGAATTAATTGGAATACGTTGGCAACATTGTCGTCAGAAAAGACACAGCAGCGACGCAGCTACAGGCAACAAAATTACCAAATACTAGTAATTAAACCTAGAAACGATGTCTAAGCAAAGAAAGGGCCAGTATTAGTTGAGATAAACTTACTACAACCGAAAACTTGGGTGGTTTAATCCTAACTGAGACAAAGACAAAGCCTTCAAACATTACGCCAAAAATGAGCTTAAAATTCCTCAATGTACGCCATTTTAAGTGAGCGACACTACAAAAAGAATCTAAGTATCCTAAAAAAATCATAGCAGACCGTCTACGTAAGAGTTGGAGGTCGAGGCTAAAAGTTATTAGCTCCATAAAACCTTTATAAACTCTTGTAAAGCTAATAACTTGGCCTTGACCTCCAAACTCCGACGTAGACGGTCTGCTATGATTTGTTTAGGATACTTGGATTCTTTTCTCAGTGTTAGTTACTCAGAGTGGCGTACATTGAGGAATTGTGAGCTCATTTTTGGCGTTACTTTTGAAGTCTTTGTCTATTTTTTGGTTGAGTTTGAACTACCTAAGTTTTCGGTTTTAGTGGAATTAAGGAGCATTCACAAAAGGTTGGTCCGGTCGGACGGACGGACGAATTTTTGCCGGATGACGGGCCAAACCATTCAGCACGTAAAATGTCATCCGTATCCGTCAGTACCCTATCACATTGGACTGATTGGACACGGACAAAAAGTAAAAATAAACTAACAAGCAAGGAAAATGTCACATGAATTTCGAAATGCGGGAATTCAATCTATTTCTGAATCTAGAAAATACTGTTCATGAAATAAATCTGTTTTTAATTTTTATGTACTCACGTATCTCATGTAAGTAAACAAATTTTTTAAAGTGATGTACAAAATTAAATTTGTATCAACAAAGCAAATAATTTTATTTGCGACATTAGCTTTGTCTCTGAAACCACAGACAGTACTGGGTTCATCCAATTAATAAATTACGGAATCGTTTGGGCGATGAAGTAAAGCTCAATTTAAAGTTTAAAAAATATCCAGATAGGTTCAAGAAAGAAACTAAGTTCACACCGGAGCAATTTTCTGAGCTACTTTTATTGACAGAAAGTGCATTGCAAAAAGATCCCAGCAGAAGAGGTTGTATTACTCCGCGAGTTAGGCTCTATGTTACATTAAAGTAATAAGACAGAAATTATTTATGCATCATGATTATTATCCACTGCACATGAGAATATTTACGTATTGTATTGGGAGAAAGTAAATAATGGTGAAAAAAAAATGAAATATGAATATTTAATATTAATGACAGGAATATTGCTCACGGCACCAGTATAACCCAATTATAACAGATTCTTTCTGTTTGGGTCAATCTACCATCACTAATATAATCAGTGAGATAATTAATTATAGTTCCTATAATATAAACGACTGAAATGTAGTGAAATGGACGACGGTGTGGTTCTACAATTCAAAATTTATCGTTCACCCCCTGAAAATACGTGCCGCGAAACATAAATCAATCGTTTTGCCGGATCAAAGTTGAAGTCATTATTTTTGATTTCAACTTTGCTCCTGCTGGATGAAACTGGCCGGATGAGGATGCCGGCCGGAGACGGAGGATGATCAATGTGATAGGTGCTGCCGGATACGGATCAAATTTTGGTCGGAGGAGGAATCCGTACGTCCGTCAAAGTCTATGTGATACCTCCTTTATCTCGATTGACACTGGCCATTTTTTTTGCTTGAACATCGTTTTTTGGTTTTATCACTAGTAATTAGTGTCTTTGTTGCCTGTAGCTGCGTCGCTGCTGTGTCGTTTCTGACGACAACGGCGCTAACGTTTTCCATTAAATTGAAGAGCTTCTTGGTCTGGCCAGTACTGCTTTGCTTAGGAGTTGGGTTTTCTTGAATTTTAGCTTTCCGTGTCATATTCTGTAGTTGTGTTCCTAAAATGTCGTAAATGACGACGCTTCCGTTTTCCACTCAACTCAGCTTCTGAGACTGATAGTGACTCTGACCGGTACTGGTGCTGGTACTTCTTTTAGCCTCGCCCTTTGTTTGGGGTCGTGATCGAGAGTTCATCTGGACCTCGTGATCATCATCGTCACCAAAATGCCCGGGTTGCGACATTGTTGAGATGAGTTTGGATTTGGATTGAGATTGGGCTTTAACATCTGTTCTTGGTCGCGTCTCTGGCGCTGGGCTCACACTGGGAAACATTTGACCAGATTTTAAAGCCCAATTTCCCTTCTGAAGCTTTTCTATCTCTTCACTTTTTTCTTTGAGATGTTTTACTAGCTCCAAAATTTTCATCTCGTAAGCAGCCGCAGTATCGTCCTTTTTCTCTTTGACGTTGTTGACGTTAATACTTTCATTCTTAGCTAAGTCGTTGCCATCACTACTGTGAGGAGAACAAGGAATCAAAAATGTATTTTGAATTGGGTACATCTTAATTTTGTTCGCAGTTTTAGCAAATCTGAGAGTGGCACGAGACTCGGGGACGAACGGAGGGGCGATATTGCATATTATTGTCAGAAACGCGTTACCCTCAAGAGAACTTTGTAGTATTCGAGTGAGCTTCGAGTCCCGGTAGTTAATGTGCCGTTTGAGCGGGAGTCTCAGTCCCGGGATAGGGACTAAATTCTTCATCGAGGCAGAGACAGTGTAGGTTGAGGTGCGACGTAATTTAGTTGATCTCCTTGATTCTGGTTTTAATTTTTGGTTTGATTCTTTTACTACCATGTCCACTTGCAGACGCTGATACTGCCGCTGTGATTGGCTGGATTTCTTTCGAAAAATAGTTGGCCTCCAAATGATGGGTATTGGAATGGAACTTGCCGTATGGCTCATATGACTGGACATTCTAGAATTATATTACTTACATTTAAATATGCTGAAACAGTGATACATTTATTCATGGGGAATTTAAAAGCGTTGATGAAAATATGAAAATATCATTTCCATCTTGCCTTACGATTCGTGTAAAAACATTTTGGACTTATTAAAAACGTGTCAATAGAACGTTTTGCTTTTGCACTTTTTAAAAACATGTAATTAGAATATTTTGTTCTTTTCAAAACCGCGTCAATAGATTATTTTGCACTTTTCAAAAACTTGTAAATAGAATATTTTGCACTTTAAAAAAGTTGTAAATAGAATATTTTGCACTTTAAAAAAGTTGTAAATAGAATATTTTGCACTTTAAAAAAAGCTGTAAATAGAATATTTTGCACTTTTCAAAAACAATTAAATAGAGTACTGTATAATTTGAAATAGTTCGCCAAGTTCGCCAAGCCTATTATTTAAATTTAGACCCCTCAGACCCGCGCACCTGCGATTTGTCATTTAACAGTGTGTGCTAAATAGTCAATAGTATAGACCTACTTACTATTTAACAAGAAAACTCTCAGACCCGCATACTGTTTTGCACCCGCGAAATATTTCAGACCCGCACATTATTTTAAGTTTTAAGATATTCGATAAAGTTCACTTTTGAAAAATACATAAAGAACATTTTGCACATTTTGGATTCATATACATAATTATAAATAAAATAAATGTTCTATCCAAAGAACGTTCAAATATGACAAATTTTGCACATTTTAAAAAATCGTAATAATAATTAACATTTTACACTTCTATCTCAAATACTATGTATGTATTTCGGCATATTTCATCTTTAATTCCAGCTACCAATAGATATGGGCGATTTTGATTCTTAACAAGCGATATTATAACTAGTAAGGTCCACAGAAACTCCATATTTTCGTCAACATCAAACATTCAAAAGGAACTAAATTACTAATTATTATACGTCAAGATAGTTACTTGTTTGGAATATCAATGTCAATAGGTTTGAGACTCCGACTTGCAGTTGTAGTTGTTGTGGGTGTTTTATAAATGAAATCCAGATTTTGATGTCGATTTTGCATCGGCATCAACTGCTTCGACTTGATAACAGGCATGTACCTCTCTTTACTTAGCTCATTCACAACCCGGCGGAGACTTGTGAGAGATTTGCTGATGTGGATCGACTCTGCTGAGGGTCTTTTACTTTCTCCTGTGCTCGATAATTTCTCTGACCCTGCAAGGTCAACAAAATTTAGTACTGATTTTGTGACGTGTGACTGTGATGAGGAGGTTTTGGCTTGGGTTTTGGTTTCAGGGGAGTCACTATTAGACGCCGGGGCGAGGACCTGGTTGTTCAGCTTGTTAATGTTGTCCTTATGTTGAGTTGGTTTTGACATTATTATTGTTGTTGGCGCTCGTGGAACAGTTTCAATTACGATCCGAAGGATGGTGTGGGAACGGGAGCTCTTGTATTCATGGCCGTTTCCTCATCCCTGCGCTGCCGTCGAACTCTCCTGACAGCCTCTAGAATTTGACCAGAGGTCGCCACTTCAATTTCTGTCAGGTTCCTCGGAACCACCACGCCGTCCACCTCCATGTCTTCAACCAGATTGTATCTGTTAAGGAGGTCCGTCAGCTTTTCGTTGTAAATCTCGAGGAGACCGACTCTACGAAAAATCGCAATAATGTTATAGTTTGTATTGGCAAAAGGCCTGCAAAACATAAAAAAACGTGCAACGAATTTTGACTGCCAAAATTTTATAAAAATTTTAAATTTTAAAAATCTGCATTCTACAGTTTTTGCTTATACTTATACCGTAGTTATGACCTGTTTACTTACCGAAGAGAGTACTTCCGCTCTCCATCATTTCCAATTCTAGCAAACAAGTCGTCCGCCATCAAAGCAATTATACCCGGATTTTCTCCTCAATCCTCCCCGTACAAGGTGTGAGTTTTACCTAAATTTCGAAAACAGTGTTGTTATGCAATGAGTAATGATTGATAGAAAGTACTGCAAGAAATAGAATGTGCCGGTGTTGGATCAAGACGCGTGGACATTATTGCTTATAACCTAAGCTCTAAAAAAGCGTACGCCCTGGAAGCCACAATAAGAATGGAACAAAGTTACACTCAACAAGCAGAGACTATTGACAGAGAAAAAAGTAATTTATGAGCCATGTATACTATATTTTCAACAGAAGGGCGGGTTACAAGATATTAAAGTGATAGAACTTTACGTGGGAACCCGGGGTACGATTACGAAATTCTTTGTGGATTTTATGAAATCATAAGTTTTACTGTCATCTCTAATTGAAGATATTGTAAGGGATTTGCTTTTGGTACCACCGTTACCACCGTTACACCGCGACTACCACCAACCACCACTACCACCGGCAATAAAAACTGTAGAATTCAACGCTCAACAATACTCACAATTACCACCACTAACAATCACTGTTTAAATCGATTGCCACCACTACCACCGCCAATAGGCACTGTTGAATTTCACTCTCAACAATACTCACAATTACCACCACCCAAAAAACTGTTAAAGCGATTACGACGACTACCACCACCAAAATAAACACTGTAGAATTCAACTCTCAACTATACTCAGAATTACCACCACCCAAAAAACTGTTAAAGCGATTACCATCACTACCACCGCCAATAATAACTGTTGAATTCAACTTTTAACAATACTCACAATTACCACCACTATTAAACAATAAATAAAGGTATGATTGAACTTGTAAAATGAAATGTAAAATGCGGAATACAGTCAAGTAGGTAGAGAGTAGGTAGAGAACTCACACAGTCAGAAAAGAAAAAAGTATGTAAATATTAACTATTCATACTTAAGAGCGTGAGAGTTCACATGGGACTAGGCTAAATCATAAACCATCGAGTTTAACAATGCAGGGAAATAAAATCGAATGACATTTGCACTTCAACACTTCAACCTGTTGTAGTTGTAGCTTGGCTTGTTGGTGTCAATGGCCAAATGCGGATTGGCATCTTCCTACTCTGTAAATAAACGCTTATATTGCATAATGTGTAACAGAATGAAATTTTCTTGTATGCATTATACTGTCAACTGTCGTAGTATGCTTATATGAACACATGCGTGTCTTTGACTTTCTGCCCTTTCTTTCATGTTTGCATCATTTATAATTTGTGTTACTTCGTTTTTCTACATTTTCATTTTCAAAGGACTGAATTCAGGTGTACAGTAATTTTCAACAAGCGTTATCTTCAATAATCAGAGTACGCAGTACTAGGTAAGCGAATATAGTATTTTAATTCAACTTGATAATTTCATCCGTAACCATTAATTATAGACTTGCATAAAATTACGTTCATATATTATACATACTGCACCACTTGCATTTTGAAATAGCCAATGATTTATATAAAATTTAATCCTGGAGTATGTTAGTGTCTAGCTTGAAGTAAAAATAAAGCAGAAACATGAATATCGTCAGTGAAGAACCAAAACGACCCATATCCAATAACAACTACAGTCAAAATGAGCTATGTCATGCAAACAAAATGAGAAAAGTGCGTGAAATGTTAATTAGGAGTTTTTGAAAAGTGTAAAATGTTCTATTTACATGTTTTTGAGAAGGTGCAAAATTTTCTAATTCCATGTTTTTGAAAATTGAAAAATGTTCTAATTCCTATGTTTTTAAAAAAGTGCATAATGTTCTATTAACATGCTTTTCAAAAGGGTTAAATGTTTTATTTACATGTTTTTCAAAAACGTAAAATGTTCTATCTAAATGCTTCCAAGACATGTCTAATATTTTCGTAGATAGTCGATATTGTTTTTAGCTGCAAATGGATATGGGTCATTTTGGTTCTTCACCGACGATATGTAACAACATTTACGACTGAACGAAGCTAAAAAAGCTCCAGCTGGTCTAATGATTAGTATAGCTACGTTATATAACATATCTTTAACCCCAGTGATTAGGACGTGTCATTATACATAAAAATGTACATTGATTTTCCATATTTTCTGTACTTGTACTAACATGGACGAATTAGTTTTGAGCTCAATGTTGCATATTTGAATGTATTAAATTGGATCTGAGAAGTCCGCGTAATACTTTTTAATTCAAAGTTTGAAACGTTGTTCGTTTGCTATGGGTTCAGAATTTGAGAATCACAAATAGTAGTAGAGTACTCAAATACTAGCAAGTTTATTCTCTATGTACCCTTAAAATGTCAAACCAATAACTGAAAATTCGAAGACTTATATCGAATTGTATAAAATAACTTCGATAATTTTTAAAATTAGAAAAAGCTGTAAATGTGATCACGGTGTGGTGTCCCAAAATGAAAGTAAGTGCGATATTATGTTCCGCAATGAGAACTTAACAAATACTAAATGCATAAAATACAAAATCACATGTTTTGGGGTGGTCTGCAAATGGCGTCACACAATTAATGACAATTTTGTCTCACCACTATTTCATCATTTTAGGGGTTGCCCATAAATGATGTCATCGAAATATCTCCATTTCCACGACCCAATGATTACCCGGTCATCAACCGAACCATAGTGTAGAGTAGATGGTTTTGTTTAACATAGGTTGTCATCAATATTCGAGCTGACTTACTAACCGTACCGCTGACATCATCTTTTACCATTCAATAAGCCACTATTTTAAAATGGAATGTCATCAGTCATCAATATCTGGCTAGACCAGCTGACCCTAAGGATGATATTCTTTAAGGGCGATTCTTAAGGAGCTGCCCATAATTAAATTGAATTAACCAAAATTCGGCATGTGTAACATATTTGATAACATCAATTGCGTTAATTATAGAGGAATTCCTAAACTAGTAGTTTTATCTTGAGGTACAAACGCCACAATAATCCTAACGATACACAGAATTTTAATGCCCACTCATTTTGGTAATTTAAAAAAAATCAGAGAGAAAGACAACTTTATTAAAATAAACTTGACACTGTCGTCCAACGACGATAGGACCAAAGGACTCAGTATACGGTTACACAATTTTGTTACATTTAGTTTATGCTTTTTAGTGTAATTTATTATATATTAGATGATTCATTATTATTATTCAGTAGGCACTAGTGTTGTATTATGTGCACAATTTAACACTGCTTAATTGCTTTGCTCCTGCTCCTGAGCAAAGCAAGAGCAAAGCAACTTAAAACAGATTGCTCGCAAAGCAATGAGCGAGCAATTTTGGCTGAGCAACCAACAAGCAAAGTCAGCCTGGAAATTATTCACCTTCCCTACGACCCTTAACACTCGTCATAGCTAACTCTTGGTCTGTCAGTCATCAGTGCTGAATGTAGGGATGGTCCATAAATGATGTTACCTAAACTGTCGCTCGTTTGGTACCCCCACCGAAGCCACCTATATCATTACGTAAATTGCGATTTTGAACTTAACCAGACCTTAACTGATACTGCCGATGATGTCATTTACGGACGATTCTACAGTATTATGAAGGATCTTCCGTAAATGATGTCATGGGTAGGGTGACTCAATCTAGTCAGGAATTGATGACATACATGACATAAGGATAGCTGGCTTAAGGCAATTTTATAATGACTAGTTAGTGATGGGTGGGTTCTAAACTAGCAATCATTTTGGAGACATCATTTATGGACCACCCTTAAGTACTACAATAGTTTGATTCCTATGTTCCCACGTGCAAAGTATTTAAACTGCTTTGGCGGACAGTGTTTAGTAGAAAACTGAAATCTGCAGTACGAACTACATGATTTATTAGTTTTGACAAAATATACGGCAGTCACAGTTGACAGTCCGTTTTGGTTGGTTTTACATTTCATTAACAACACATTATTGGGAATTGGGAGTAATTTCAACTCGCCTTCGTTACAGTTCACAACTAAAAAGTTTTAGCATCTTAAGACTAACAACTAATACTGACAACTGACCTGACTGACCTTATCATGTAAATTATATTGTAACTTATAAATAACGATAGTGAAATGGTGAACGTGCAAAATTGGAATGTAATTGAAAGTTTGAAATATTGAAGCACTCCCTTAGAAATTAGAAACTTATATTACTGTATTGATGGGCTTTTATTTGTTTATTTTACTCTCCGAAAAACCAAAAACATGCTTCAATATCGATAATACACTGTGTGTCTTGCTCTTGATTTGTTTGGTTAGTCATGAAATACTGTCTTATTCCTGCGCAGTAATACTTAAAGTGTGTTTCACGTGGTCCAATAGCGTTTTAAAAGAATTTTTTCTAAATTGTGCGCAGTTTACATTGAGAGCAATTTGGAAAAACAGATTGCTCCAACGCTGTGCGCAACCCTAATTTGTGAGCAATTAAAATTTCCTGTGAGCAATTAAGGCCGAGCAATTGCGCACAAAATACAACACTAGTAGGCACACACGAAAACAAATGATGCATACATATTTAAACTGATTTCTTCAAAACGGAGATCACGATGTCTTCAATAAGCGTACTAGGTAGACGTTGGGTTTTGATGAAGTTGTGAAAAAATTTTGAAATCGTCCCTCGTGCCCCAACGTAAAGCCCTTCCACATGGATTTCAGTCAGGCCCAATTTCTGTTTGAAGTAGGGGTTGCATGGGTCATAAATTCCCTTTTTCTCCAGATTCACAAACTCTGATTGATTTATATCGTTTTGTTCCATTCGAACGGTTGGATCAAGTATAATTCCTTCCTTTGTTGTTGAATTATACGCAATAATGTCAACACGCCTTGAACCATCTCCAGTACATTCAACTTCTTGAAGAACTTTCCACCCTAATTTTTGCATCGCTTCAGCAATTAAACGGCGAACTGCATGGTGTCGGTTATTACGAATCAGCTCTCCACTGTGACACTTTCCAAGGATATGTCCTATCGTTTCAATCTCCTTACAGCCATGTCGACAGTAAAGGGATCCTTGGTCAGGTCTAGGGATTGCATTAATTGGTAAAACATTGCCAACCATTTTTATGGCAGTGATCCATTCTGATGAGGAAAGACCATTTTTTTGAATGTATCCATTTGTTGGCATATGGACATTCTTGGAACTGAATAACACCTTGCCCTTTTTGTGGCAATTTACACCAAGTGTCGTACTCTAGACTTCTTAAATGATCTCGTATGAATTTACTTTTTTCCCCTTTACATTCAATCATATTCTGCCTTTCTTCAAACGAAATGTCCAGGAAATCCAAGCATTGAAATTTTTTAACTTCTAATTTTTTAACTTCGTGAATTAAAATGTGACCTGACGATGACAGGATTTCAAGCGCATTAAAATTTTGAATGCCTGCTTCCCATTTAGCACAAATAAGGCCTATCTCCTTGACTTTTGAGCTGTAGTACAGCATGCTGGTGGGAGTGATACTGTAGAGGATAGTTCATAAATGATGTTACCCAAATTAAAACTTTTTTAGGACCCATTCATATCCATTTCATGACAACGTTAGTTAAACGGCTGTGTAATATGTCTTCAAAAGCTGGCTGGACCCACATCATACTGTAGGAACTAGAACTTTCAACTTGGAATCCGATTCTCAGCAACAGCTGAATGTTTGTCCATACAATCTGGCAACATGAAAAAACCACATTGAGGGAGGTAAATTTTGAAATTTCGAGCAGCGTGGCTGAAACTAGTAGAAACAGAAAGTATAAAGAGGCCAGGACAGGACTATACTAAAATACAAAATTTTGAATTTTAATTGAAGATTATAATTTTGAAACTGAATTGAAGTATGTAGTTACTGTAGATTAGGGTAGTGTAGTGTATGTAGTTACTGTAGAAGTTTTGGTAGGCTTTTATTTTGTGCACCACGCTCTGAATTAATTTGAAAATTGTCCTTTTGTCGTTGTCGGTCTTTTTGTCTGTCTGATTGTACTTTATACATTATACGTATAACATTTTTGATTGAGTTCCGTTTCTTTATTCATGTTGACGTCATTTAGTTATCTATTGACATTTACAATTAACAAGTTCCATCATGTTTGTTTTGGTTTAGTGAATAAATTAAGACTTTGCAATGCTCAGTGTTCTCGTTTGTCGTTGGTAGTTTGATAGTAATGGTGAATGGGGAATTAATTGCGTTTAGTAAGGTAGTTGATATTATTGATATGTAATGTTTAAACATCTTTGAATTGGTGTAGTTAGTAATCATTAGAAGGGAAGGGTGGGAGGGTTACTAGTAACGAAAAAAAGCCAAGATATTTCATGAGGCGGAAGCAAAAAAGAAGATGTGCCCGAAGTCAACATTCATCTTGGAATTAATATTTGATAGTTCAAGGTTGCAATATCACAGCCATGGAAGTCTACTTATATAATTCTACTTTAAACCGGTAATTGATATTTTGATATAATAAAATAAATTGCCAAAACTTTATTCTTCCAACAACATTCAATCTTACATGTTATTCTTGCAAACATTTCTAATTTCTGTTCATGTTGTTTCAAATTAGGACGGTTAATGCTTGTACCTAGGTACATATACCTTCATTATGTTAATTTTTACTATTTAGTTAGTATGTCTGATGTCTTCACTTTCAACTTTGAATATAAACAGTCTGAGCCAACACTATTTATTTAATCGTGGCACGATTATATTTATTTGCTTGCAAAAACACTAAATAATTGCGCCAGGCGATTAAATATATACTCGTCGAGATTTAATTAAGTCTTTACAGCATTAAAGCGCATTTTAATCACTTCCGCTAGCTCGTCTCCCATTGGTCCCTCTGACCCACTGAAAGTTGAACTGACCGCAAAAATGAAATAATACTATGAAAGACAATAATATTTTCTTCCTTTTTACCGTGCAATTCTAGAATCTGTCGTGGCATTGCTGAAATATTAAATAACAAGTAAATGTTCGAAATGAAACCCACCTTAGATTTCGCATTATCAAATCCAACCATATTTTGAATATTTACTCGTGATTAAGTGATTAAAATGCGCTTCAATGCTGTAAAGACTAAATTAAATCTCGACGAGTATATATTTAATCGCCTGGCGCATTCATTTAGTGTTTTTGCAAGCGATTAAATAAATAGTGTTGGCTCAGACTGATAAATATATTTCTGTTTTGTGTAGATTCGATCTTGGTCATTTTTTTAGAAATACAAATGCGCCTCATGCCACATGCAGCTTGTATGGTTCCGGTAGTGTCAGTATTTATTTCGTAATAATATTCTGGAGGGCATTTTATTAAATTGTTCCAATCTAGATGTAGGCTCGCTCTCCGTGTTGTTAGTACAAGGGAGGTGACTCCGATATAGAGCATAATAAATTATAAGTTATAAGCTTTGATTTCTAAGAGAGGTAGCACCATTTACGAATCGGAGGATAAATAGTTTTGAGTTCTTTTCTAAACTATAAATATGACAGTGTATAAACATCTAGAGACATGAAAGAATACTATTGTATTAACATTGAAACTGTACACATCGGTAAAGGTTCAATGTTTAATGTGTAAAATTTAGCATTATCTTATTTACTTGTGTCGTTGACTTTAATTTGCTGCACATTGTAGTTATAATTTATTTCTGCATGGAAAGGTTGCAATTGTGTCACAGGGGGGCCTATTATTACGTAAATTTGATATAGGATATCATCTTCACCTTCTTTCATTCATAGTGAAAGGGTTGAATGTGTACAATGCATTTTGAATGTGTACAATGCATTTTGAATGTGTACAATGCATTTTGAATGTGTACAATGCAAAATGCATATTTCGATAATTCCTTAACCTGTAGGTTCGGTACTTGTTCTAGTTGGCGTTCAATATTACTATTATTATTATCTAAGCGGCAGCGTTTCTACAAACAGGAGTAAATGCTGAGTTTCAGCCGGTGATTAAAACTTTGCAGCGCAGTACCATTACTTAAATATTAAACTGTCTGCTTCTAGAATTATCTGAATGTATTTTCACATTCACTATGTATGGAATTATTTAGAATATAATTCCATAGAGTATATAGTAATCTAATTCGATGTTGTATCATTCAAGTCATTGTAACATTAACCAGTTTATAGCAATTTTGTATTGATTCATTTTCTTACAGTGCGTAACTCGGATTTGTATTTGTGAACTTATTCGAGTGTTTTGAAGAAATCAAAATCCACTTTCTGGACTACTGCGTCGGCTATAAAAAAGTGAAAGATGGCAGCCAAAAATTATGGTTATGGTGGATTTACCAACGGGGCACTGCAAGGAAAGATTGGTTTGGACGGGAAGGAGATTGAATCGGGTACACCTAAAGTAAATGGATTCAGTATTGAAAAATCTCCCTCTCGAACTCCAGGTATGTACCCAAGTCACATAATCCTTTCTGTTGCACAACGAAGTAACTACATAATTTCGTGTATTTATAACTCTTGCTTTGTGATTAACGTTGATAGGTGTGAAGGAGTCACCGCTCATGACATGGGGAGAAATTGAAGGAACAACTTTTCGACCGGGTGGATGTGACACACTTATTCCATCTACAACTACCACAATGTTAAATACTTTAAATACTTCGAAAAGAGAAAAGCTAGCGATCAAAATACCCGAGAAAGTCAGCCAGCGCCAAGAGAGGACGCAATATAAGTAAAAGAAACATACAATTTCATTGGTTTATTTAATATTGTTTATTAGGTAAAGATTGCATTTAAGTAAATACTTATACTTTTTATAGTTTTTGACATTCTGAATATAAAGAATAAATCCAAAATAAATTATGTTCTGTATTTATTAATGTATAGTTTTTAATGTTTACATGAATCTGTATTCAACTTCTGCTCTAAATAGTGGTTATGCAGGAACACAGGGACAACAGCAACCAAGTGCTGGGAGTTCTCAGTCACAGTCGTATGGAGCAGGCGGCGGAAATGATCAGTATAATAGTATGCTCAGTGGCTACACTAGCCCAAATCAAACTTCAGGTCCACAGCAATCTCAACAATCTGACTATGGCCAAGCTCACTTTCGAGGAGCTAAGCATCAAAAGGTAGCCACAGTTGTATAAATTGTTAAATATTAACATTCTTCAAATTAAAAATTACATTATTCAGCAGTCCAAGTTCGCTCTGGACGAAAGCATATCTACAGACTACAGGCAGATGCCATATTGCGTAACTGCACAGTTATAGTAGCGTAACATTGGAGCGTAATAACTGACCTATGTTTTCCACCGTGGTTTATAGGTTTTGAAATTACACACGAAACTCGGGAAGCAGATCCCATCGGATAGTCCCACTGTAGTAGCACCGACTGCAACTGGAAATGTCAGTGCTAACAATTCAAACGCGGCCACAGCTCTGAAGCATGTAGCTAAGAATACTTCTATTCCATCGGCAAATAACAACGCTAGTGTGGTTAGTGGTACTAATGTTTCCAAGGCAAATCCTCCGAAAATCAATTTTATTGGGCCTAAAGCTGATTTTGATCGTTATGGTGGAGCTCAGCCGAACAACTCTGGTGCTTCAATTGCTACTAATAATGGGAATAGCAGTAGCACTTCTGACTTTACTACTCCTGTACCTGGACTAGTGACTACACCAGCTACACTAAAAAATCGGGCCACTAAAGTCAAAGATAGAGGTTAATAAATAATTTTCGTCCACACGGAATAAATCCAATAAATTTAATATATTTCCACAAAAATTCAAAAAATTATAGAATAGTGCTCTGATTAGGTCCACAAATCTTATGTAAATAGTGCAATTTGGTTTGAGCTAAACGTAGGTATAGTTCAATTGGTTGTAGTATTTTTCCTACCCGGACTTCTCCTACCCATTTGGTTTCTACGCGGATTTTTCCTACCCGGACTTTTCCTACCCAAGACCAAACCTAGAAATATTCCTACCCGAGACTATTACTTATCGTGGACGAAGGATGAAATCCGTTTCCTTCCACTGCTCCCTAAAAACAAATCCGCTTCCTTCCAGTTTACCTTAAAACCAAATCCGCTTCCTTCCACTTTTGATTAAAATGTCCGTTTTAGCTGACCAATTCATAACAACATGGTCATGAAAAGTTCAAATTGCTCTAATTGCATATTTTAAACAGCAAAACGTTCTAACAATATGGCATAACAACTGCAAAGGGTTCTAACTACGCGATTTCAAAATACGAACTGCTCTAATTTCATGATTTAAACAAATTGAAAATGTACTAAATACATGTTTTTAGTCGCAAACTGTTCTAACTTCATGATTTAAAACGCGCACTTTATGGTTTTAAAAAGTTCAAAATGTTCTAACTGCACGGTTTTAGGTTTCAAACTGTACTAACTAGATGATTGTTAAAATTTAAATTGGTTTTAATTGCATGTTTTCAAAATTTGAAAATGTTTTGATTGCACGTAATTACAAAGTACAAAATGTTGTAACTACAACATTTTAGAAGTGCAAAAAGCTCTACCTAAGTAGATGCAACTTTCATGGGCACGTAACAATAACATCTTGCACTTTTCAAAATCATGTGACTACTGCATATCGCCCTTCTTAAAATCACTTAGATTAGTTTGCAACTTAAAACGACGTAGTTAAAACATTGTATACTTTTGAAAATCATGTAGTTAGATTAGTTTGCAATTTAAAACAATTTAGTTAGAACATTTTGAATGTTTAAAAATCATATAGTTAGATTAGTTTCCAAATTAAAACGATGTAGTTGGAACATTTTGACACACACATACCTCACTTTTACCAGGGAGGTGTCAATCGCTTAAAATTAAAATTTTTAAAGGGGGTGTCATTTTAGAATTAAATTTTATTTTTTTCGTCAATTATGCCTGCAACTTACATTTTACATCCCATTCCAATAAAATTGTACGTAACTTCTGGGTTAGTCAAAATTCGGAAAAAATTATTTTGTTGAAACAATGAAGTACCACAGACCACAATTTTGTTATGAATTCACGCATTTTTAAAAAATTGAAAATTTTCGAATTCTTAAAGTCCCAGAAATTACTTTTAAGGTGATATTATAACGATCAGAAGCCTTAAATTTTATTAGAATGAGATGAAAAATGAAGGTTGCAGACACAATTGAAGACTTAATAGGAATTTAGATAAAGTGTCCATTTAATTAGCATTAGTAAGTTTGTTTTTCAAAAAATCCAAAAGCAAGTTAGATGGCCATTTGACAAGTTTTTACACTATTTTTAACGTGCTCTTTTCAGAAAACAATGCAGAGTGAATTTGGCACTTATTGATAGTGTCCAATTTCTCGTCAGTTGATTTCAGAACTGAATAAGTAACTGCCTCTACTCTCTTCAAAAAGGGATTTTTTTACTTTAAACCAGCAGCATTATTACTATTTTTGAATTAGTTTAAGTTTCAAAAACAGGACACATTTTGCATAATTTGAGAGTGCGGAATTTTGCATCGAAGCCAAAGCTTAGCTTATCGTTAGAGCTTGCAAAATCAATTTCAAGCTTTTTTAAATGTCTAAGAGTGTTAATAAGCCTTGATTTTTAAGACTAACTCTATAAGAACACATTCTGAAAAGATTAACAAAACTTGAAAAGAGACAAGACTTGATTTTTCCAAGACTTTTAAAAGTCCTGATTTCAAAAATTTTTTCATGCTACTACCTACTTTTTGCATTTCAAAAACTAATAAATGTGACAATAATTATTAATTCGGATAAATTCCCCCTTAAATTCAAAACTGACACCTCCGACATTTTGCCATCCTTAAGGCTAAGTACAAAATAAAAGGTTTTCAAGATATTTTTTTTCAAATATTAAAATCATGATCGCTTAAAAATTAAAAATTGAATAATGGGTGTCCGGCTTTCGGCCGGCCACTTGGGGTGTCAATTTTTTGGCTTCTCCAAACGGGTGTCTAGGTAACCCCGGCATGTGAGGTTTGCGTCTTTGTAAATGTACTTTTGAAATACATGTAGTTAGATAAGTTTGCAACTTAAATCCATATAGTTAGAACAATTCGCGTTTTAAATCATGAAGTTAGAACAGTTTGCGACTAAAATCATGTATTTAGTACATTTTCAATTTGTTTAAATCTTAAAGTTAAAGCAGTTCGTATTTTGAAATCGCGTAGTTAGAACCCTTTGCAGTTGTTATGCCATATTGTTAAAACGTTTTGCTGTTTAAAATATGCAATTACAGCAATTTGAATTTTTTATGACCATGTTGTTATGAATTGGTCAGCTAAAACGGACATTTTAATCAAAAGTGGAAGAAAGCGGATTTAGTTTTAAGGTAAACTGGAAGGAAGCGGATTTGTTTTTAGGGAGTAGTGGAAGGAAACGGATTTCATCCTTCGCCCACGTTATGTAGAAATAAAACAGAAACACAACTATGTATGAGTGTACCGTAAATTAACTCCAGGTTATAATACAATGCAAAAGCTGTGGGCATATCTTTGCGCAATGTGTAGTCTCTAATTTGTACATGGGTAGAAAAAGTCGTAGGTTTGGTCGTCAGTAGGAAAAGTCCGGGTAGGAAAAATTCGCATAGAAACCAAATGGGTAGGGAAAGTCCGGGTTGGAAAAATCCGTTTACCAGTTCAATTTGATTCTTCACAGACGGTACACTGTGTTCACTTGTACTACATTATTCCCGCCTGCGTAAAGAGGTTATATTTTCATTAGTTTTTTTATTAAATAAAAACTGCACTGTTGACATCGAAATGTCAACTCCGTAAATAATTACTTTTTTTATTAAATAAATAATTTCCATAGCACTAATTAGGCTGCACATAGGACAATTTCACTGAAGAGCTCCAGCGGGGTTTGTCTTTAGAAAACATACGGTGTGGTTGTTGTTTGATAAGTGGTGCTCAGGCGGGTAAGTGATGCCCACGATGTACTATATATTGTTGTTAGGTAAGGTAAAAAGGCTGGGCATCACTTATCAAACCGACCCTGACAGTGTAGTAAAATTCTTCAAAATCCTTGTAGCAAGTACTAATACATAGAAAACAAACTCTTTGCACTTGGAGTAGTAGGAAACATGGTATACGGACATTATCCCTCCGGACATTTTCACCCGATGCAGTAACCCCGACATTTTCCCCCTAGTCCCAACATGCAACTAATGGTATAGACAAGTACGTTTACATGGGACATTTCCCAACTGTAAAATCCGAAATGAAGGAAACGCGTTTACTACGTGGTGGGGTCATTACAACGTATTTATTCATATCGGTGCAAATTGCGTTCTGGCGCCAAAAACAAATTTTCAAAATTGGTGGAAATGAAAAAATTGAAAAATCACATGGGAAATTCAATAGAAATTTAACCTTACCCAATGGACCCCAAATCGTTTTGTCGGTTCATAAAATTCAAGTTACCTTGCTACAACAAGTTGCAACTAATAAATTCAAACTTTCGAACAAACACTTATTCTGAATGTAGATAAGTAATGTGTCATTTTAGATTTTACTTTTTTTGATTTGAGCATTTAAAATGCAGTTATTTGTAATAATAAAATAACAGGGACTTGAATAAAACGAAAACAAACTTTCCACAATAGTTAAACTGACACAGTGAGTTTTGAAATTTACTTCTGAACCCTTATGGTGTCTTTAATGGTCTTTTTTTATTAAAAGTATACCCTATTAGATGTTTCCATCCCAAATATAAAGTTTCTGATTTCCCCCCATATGGGGCAAAACTGAATGACAAAGTGCATCTGTGCGAAGTTTCCTGATCCGTATCTTCCACAACTATCGACCGATTTAGACGAAATTTGGAGTACAGATAGTCCAGATCAAAATATTAGGACGTTTGTAAACATTTTTTGGTTTCCACTATCGAGTTTCCACCATCGAGTAGAGTAGTGGCCTTTTGACCAAAGAGGGGCTTTTTTTCTAGTAGGGGAGTGCGTATGTGTGATCGGGTTCATTTTTTATCAACTTTGAAAATCTGTAACTTTGTACCTAGCCAACGCACAATGAAGAAGAATTTATCATTACACTTCTCCTTTAATCCTTTATGTTATCCTTTATATGAGCTGAGAGGAGGGGAAGTAGAGCTATAGTTTGGAATGGACGAGGAAGTAAGAAGAGGCTACATGGCGAGCGACTACGGAGATCTGTGAACAGAGGCATGTACTTTAGTATGTGAGCACTCTGACCGTGACAGAGCCGGGGCTTAATGTGGGAGAGAGATTCCCTTGCTCAAAGTGATACGCTTTCTAGAACTTGTACCATCCCTATACTGTTTCCTCTCTTCCTCAAGTCGATTGCACTGACGAAGGACGTACCATAGAAAATCTGTTCTATAATGTAGGCAAGGTGAAAAGTGGCAGATAGTTTTTCTGGCTATAGTTATGACACACCATGGAGATTGATTCAATATTCTGATTCCACTACGGCCTTGTTAAATAAACAGAAACTCATGCTTTCCTTTTCAGGAACTAAAACTAGAGTCTCCAAGAGCGCGACATTTAAGATAGTCTGTCATTAATAGGTATAACTTCCCAAGTAAGTTTAGTATATTTACAGGTCAACGAGCCCTACTGAATGCATTAGTCTATGGTGTATTTCAAGGAGCAAAGTTGATAGAGTAAATTGTAAATAGTGCGCGATTGGCTTCGGCCTGAAGGTGCTATACTACTATACATACATACATACATACATACATACATACATACAAACATACATACATACATACATACATACATACATACATACATACTTCTTAAATCTTAATAAACTAAAACAAATAATACACATTGGTTATTTTTATTTAACTTAATGCATTGCAACTTCAGTAGTAATAAAGTAGTTGTGTCTGTGACCATGCTCTGACGCCCATAAACTAACTACGACATTACAACCTATGCCAAATTCTACTGCTACACATGAAATTGTATAAGTTGTTAAGGTTAAACTTTAATAAAAAGTTTAAAATCTAATTCTTTTGAAGTCTAGGTTGCTAGAGGATTAGAAGTTTAAATTTTTTACAAAAAAAAATAAAATGTTCACTATTTCTGCACCAACAGGCCTCGTATGTTACTAGCAAACTAAATGCAATATACATTTTATTTTAAATAGGTAAATGGCTTATGTAAGAGGGATTTCGTCCGCATAATATAACAACAATATAATTTGATAGATAAGTATTCTTACACTTACAATAGTTAATTAAAACCTTGTGATGTCGACCTAAAATCAAAGTTTAGGAATAAATTTGAAGAGAAAGTGTTTAAAACAATTAGATTAGTACTGGATATTTAAAATAGTACCGAATACTTTAAACAAAGTTGATTAAACTAAATTAAGTTATCATTTTCTATATTAACAATGGCACTCCACGTGAGACCAAAAAAAATAAATATTTTTAACTTCAACAAGTGACTGTCAACTACGAACAAATTGCTAAAAAATATTTAGAATTGCCTAAAACGAAGTAGTGAAGTTCGGGGCTTCTACGGTAAACATACATTTAAAAACAAATACGGAATTTATCAACCGAGCATAATATGCAACAAAGTTTTGATCAATAATTAAATACCCCTGATAAGGGTATCCCGGGTGCACATGCAAATCAATGATGACTTTTACATTCTTAAGAAGAGATCTGGCAACTGGACCAAGGCCCAAATACCGGTCTCTTTGACGTTGCTTAAAATTCCTTAGCGTGACAATGTCCACCTTAAGTACTATTTTTTTCAGTTTTTGGAATGCTGACTGGATTTTAAAGCTTCCATCGGACGGGAATATAGACAGTGGGCACGTTTGGTTTGGTTGTAAATGCAGGTTTTTGACGGTTGACATCGTACTAGGCCATTGTATTCCTATAAGTGTTTTCAAAGTGTGATTACTGAAACTTATTACCTCAAGGGTGTCCTGACTTAACTCTAATATTTTGTTTATAAAATCAACAACATCTGCCCGATTCTTCGTGGAATGATCTAATGAGAATGTTACACCTTTGAAGTCTAACATTAATTTCACTGCTTTAATGGATTTTTTTTGTGAATCTCGTTCTCTACCATAGCTTGATGAATAAGATTCATCTTTTGTGTCCAATAATAACACCTGCTTTGAAATTTGAATTCGTAAAGTTTTAAAAAGTGCAACAGATGTGAAGGCTTTAACAAAATGTCATAGTTTTGCCGTTTAAGGTCTATTTGGAATAGTTCAGGAGAAAAATCAATGATAGTTTTAAATATTGATCTGGTAACCTGCATAACTGATAATGTTTTTAACTATGAGGTTTTTGTAACACACTTTGATTGCACAATGTTATGGTTTGTGCGTTGCTTATTGTCAGTCGATCCTTGTTCAAGCATAAGGCTAGTTAGATTTGGAGCCTGAATCAAGAAGAGATTTTTAATCAGTTGAGTTAAGTATGTTTCGCAAAGATTAGTTGACAAGACTAACGTGAGTTCACGAATATGTGTCCTATAAATGTTAAGAAGTTGCTGAACGCTTTCGTCATGTAAACCTAAGCGACTGATACTGATAATAGAACAGGGAAATGATTTTAAATCTTGCATGCTATCTGATTGAGAAAATTCTGTTAACAACGTTACGAGTCGATTTACTGTCATGCTTCTGCGGGAACAGTAAGTTGTGTTTCTTTCCTTAGACAAGCACACTACTTGTCTATATGTTGAGAAAACAATCCCTAAGCTACGTTTTTTTAAAGCGACGGACGCAGACTTCTTCCAATTGTAGCACACCTGACGGCAATTTAATAACGTTGCATTGTCCAAGGTACTGAATATATCTTTCCCTATCTAAATGACAAACAAAAACGTAGAAATATAACATTTATTAGGGATGGTTTATGCACCGTAAGTTATGCATCTTTTAATGTCAAAATTATCATGCTATAAACTGTATAAAAAGTTAAAGTAAAGTGCAGTAAAAACTGCATAAAAATGTGAAAGTCATAGTGCAGCAAAGTTTCAACATTTGAATTATTTTGAACTTTAGCAGGTCACTGTGACAAAACAACGCAAAATGTAATCGAGTTGATTTGAGTCTGTACTATTAAAAAGTACACTGATTTTTTAAAATGGGTCTCCCTGAAATCTGGCTTTAATCTGTTGCGTCTTTCCCTTGTAAGTAGAAAGGTTGAAGCTATTTGACTTTTATGAATTTAAAAGTATAAAACAAACTCCCCCTGGAACTTTTTACAATTTACTGGTCCGACAAGCAAACCACTTACTATGATGTCTCGGGTTCAGAGAAAGCAGAACCAGAAACGTTTCCTTGGGCCTCAGTAAGAACAAATAGTGTCGTAACTATAGTGCAATGTGCGCGGTGCTATAGCAGCAGCCCGCCAAAATTCAAAAAAAAATGATTTTTTAAACTTTAACGCCCTGTAACTACTACAGATTGTGTCCGATTTAAATTAAACTTGAAGATTTGTGGTTCTCATGATTTTATTTAAAATCTAATTTCTGGAAATTTTAAAATTTGACTTTTTTTTAAATCATAGTGAAATATTATTTCTGAAAAGTAACACATTTTGATAATTTTCAAAAAAAATAAAAAAAATTGAAATTCAAAATTTTGAAAAAATACTTTATAGAAAAAAGTCTGAGCATTACAAAATTGCAAGTTTTATTAAAATCAGACACAAACTATAGGAGCTACAGCGTGGCAAACTTTGAAAAATTCCGTTTTTTTGAATTTTGGCGGGCTGCTGCTGAAGCACCGCGCAAAATGTACTCAAGTTACGACACCATTTGTTCTAACTGAGGCCCAAGAAAACGTTTCTGGCTATGCTTTTCCAGATCCTGAAACATCATAGTGAGTGGTTTGCTTGTGAGGTAAATTTTGTTTTTAAAATCCATAATGGCATTATAAATATCAGAATGACATCTTTTAATTAGGAATATTTATGTTTATTTTAAAATCAAAAATCGTAAGCCAATGAGTATGTAACATTTTGAGTTTTGAAGTTAAGAGGTTGTGTAAGTCAGATAGCTTGCATTCAGAAGAATAATTTGATTCTTTAGACATTGATCTATGTATTGACTGTGATTGTGAGTTTGACTATAAAATATCCTATTGTATAGTCGAACTCACTTCTTAGTGTGAGTTGGGTTCTAGAATATATTTTGTGTAGCTCAACTCACTTCTTGAGTGTAAGTTAGGTTCTGGAGAAAAAAAAATAATTTATTCATTAGTTAGTATTTACTGTTATTACTATGGTTTTGAAATATTAAAAATAAAATATAACTTAAAAAAGTAAAATTTAAGAATATAAATGGGCACATCGATTTTTAGGTATAAATTTTAAAAGTTAAAATTTGATAATATTAACTTAACAGCCGGCATAATGGGTTGACTAAAAAATAATTTATAATATTTTCTGGGATTTTGTAGGTCGTAGAGTGTTGACCTGATTTCAAAAATAATTTAAGTTTCTGATTTCCAGAACATTACGTAAAACGTGGTTTCTTGATTTTTTAATTTAAAATCCTGAATATTAATTTTTTAAGAAGACAAAATCTTACTTAAGCACTACAAAAAATACTGACTAGGAAAGGGTTACAACCGAGCAACGTTAAACTACACAATTATTTTCTGTGCAAAAAGAGCGTGTCAAACAAGTGGTGTAGCGTGAATCATTTTTTTGGAATAGGAATTATTATATTTTAATGGAATTTTTAAAGATATGAGTTGCAAATGATAATAAAATTAATTCCTTTACCTACTCTTAAGTTTCCAATTGTTTCTGCAGGCTACATTTCTCAAACAATTTTGATAATTTTTTTAGTTTTTTAATAGTTCACAATATTTTTAAAAATAAAATTTTTTAGAGATTTTAAAAATATAAAAATTTTAAGTTTTTTCAAAAATGCGATTTTGTATGAGAAGCCCCTAAAACATTTACATTTTTTGGAATACAAACTTTTTTAAAATTGAAAAACATCATATTAAGATGTTTTTATACTATTTAAAAAAGTGGGAAAACTCAAAAATTATCTGCAAATTTAAAAAAAACATTGCCACGAGGAATCTATTTCTTTCAACATTTTTTTAACTTGCGCTTCAGTATTTGATTTTAAACCCTTGTATCTCATTTATTTTTCACCTGATTCGTAAACATTATAAAATTACCTCATCTTTAAAATATTTTAAAATATCTCATTTTGGAATCCTTTAAAATACTGCATACTCAATAATATTGAACTTTTGGATTTTTTAAAATCCTAGAATTTGTTTTAAAACTATTTCTACATACAATCAAAAATTTTAAATTTTATCAGTCGGTTGACAAATAATTTAGCCTGCAGGTACAAATGAAAACATAAAAATATACGTAAATATGGCATCCATTTAATTATTAATACCAAATATTTTTAAAATAGTAGCAGATATCAAAATTCTGAATATAAAAAATGATTTATGCTACTCTAATTTTTTTACAAGAAATTTACAGAAAAAAATAGATATGATGGTTTCACTTTGGCTGGCCCGCTTGTGACCCTTTCTTTTAGGGTTTTTTTGCGGTACTCCACTATAGGACGAGCTAATGCTGAGTTTTTATTATGTGCCGCTGCGCTTGCTTCAGACAAAAATTTTTATACATACCTAAATTTCTCACTAGAAAGCCGTCATATTTACTAATATTTTAATATTACTTAAAAGACATAACATTTAAGGCCACCGTACAGTTTTTAATGCTGATAATTTCTGCGTGTGTAAAAACCGTGTGTGACTTTAACTTCAGGATTTTCTGTATCCGCCACTGACGTATTGTGCTTTGTCGCTGCCACTGTTTTTTAACTAGAAACCAAGATTTCAAATCTTGATCAGTCAACTGCTATCTGCAAACAAACATTATTTGGGATACTAACCAAAACCGATGCAGCACTTCTTTCTTGCATTTATAGGCGTTTAGAAATAGTTAGAATTTATAAAATTAAAAAATACGGCATGTAGTGTGTCCCCTACAGCCTCACAGCTAGACAGACATGCATCATTTCAATAGGTGCTTGCTGAGCATCTAAAAAAACTTAGATCTTGATTTCACTAAAAACGTTAGCAATTGTTAGCCCTGAAATCCTTAGTTTCAGGTTTAAATCGGACAGCAATTTTCTTGAGCTAACACGTGTAAACGTTTTTAGTGAAATCAAGGTATATTACTGTCATTCTAAATCTCGAAAACTCAAAACGTACAACATACAATATTGACGAATATTGCTTATTTATTTTGGCTGGACTTACATGATCGACATGGGATATTTTGTTGAAATGGTCAGAACTTTTATTCTCGCTGTCGACATCAAATCTAATAGATCGAAATCTTTTTGTCGGACTGCAACTGGCAAGTAATGATTACAATTGTCTCTTGGTGCCTACTGCTCTCTAAATTAAACAAGAAGAGTAAACATTTGAATGAAAACTAAAACAAGGTAGTTAAGAGAAGAAATTTAATTCAATTTCAAGTAATAATCTGATAAATTATCATTTACATTAGTTACAATCTTTTCTACAGGATTTGATACTTCCGCATTTTGATGTTGAGCATAGTCGGGGTCATTTAAATTACTTTCTGTCGATTTTTCTTCTCCAATTTCATTAGAAAAGGCTTCCTTCAGAAGTTGGCTAGCTTTATCATATGTGTCACACCTTTTTTTGTAATTATGTCCAAAACTTTACTCCACAGGTCGATAGTAAACTTTTCCCTTTGGGTTAGTTTTAATACTAAAAACAATTTTATCTATTATTGTATATATTGCCACAATAATATATCTCACATATAGTGTTTACACAGCTCATGCGTTAATTTTTTGATATTTTAAAAATTATCACTGGCTTACCTATAACGCTTGTATTTTCAGAAGTACTAGGCAATAAACCAACATGTTCCCACTCATCCTGTGTTTTCTTTGACATATTTATGGCTCTATGTAGGGGAGTAAATAATTTTAAATGATCAGATTAATCTTAAGCAACAAGTTTTAAAAAGCCCATTTCCACCAAAATAACATTTTGGTTTGAAGCTATGGAACCATAAGAGCCTAAGTTTTTTGAGTTACAATTAAACCTATGAAAGTATATGCAGAAAAATTCCGAAGTTATTGATAATTATATAAAAACCCAAGGTAATAAAACTTCATTGCCACAAATTATGTTTATGGCCAAGCAAATAATTCATGATTTTCCAAGTGTTCTGATACCCAGAAGCTTTTCTTTACTTTTCAAATACTAGTATTAACTATATATACGGCTTTTTTATTTTTAAAGAATTTTAATTTTAATTAATATCTTACTTGTTTAGAATTAGATGCTTCTTTAATTTCAGGAACCTGACGACAAGCAGAAAACAGTTAGTAGGTGAGCAAAAGCTATAACTATTACACCACCTGTGTCACAACTATCGGAGGTGTGTAAGTTGTCAGTCCAAATTCCCTAATGAAAATGGAAAATTCAAATTGCAGATGATGACGGATTCTATCTAGCTAGTACGTTTGAATGCAGTGCAGTTGTGCACTGTGTCGTCGTGTCACTTTATTATTGGATTAGAATCGCTTTTTCTCTCCTCTTCTTGTTATTACGATGAAGAGAAATCATTAAATTATTTATTTACGATCTCTCTACCAACCTTTTTTGTGGACGGGAAAAAAAGGAAAAAAGATGTGAATCGCATCATGACATTAAATAAAACGACGGCGCTCTGCTCTGCGCACTAGGTAATTATTTACTATTTCCTAGCAGCAAGTATAGGTCGACGCATATAATTTGTCAGGCTCTACCATTAAAATTTGAATTTTTACTTGGAATCATATGTAATTATTCCTACAGTGCGCTTTCCTGATGCACAAATAATGTGCATGCACCAGCACCTGGTAATCGCACCAGTCCACCACACCTTAGTAATTAAACTTCGCCTTGTCAACCCCACGCGCTGGACACGATTTTTTTATAAGAGCGTCTCCGGAGCCATCAGTATGAACTTACCATGTTTCCAATTCTAACATTTCAAATCCCAATGTTAATCACACAGACGCGCCAAATACAAATCCCCACTTTATTTAAACTCCATTTCTCAAAAGTACAAAAAGCGTCATTTTTTTACAAGTAATTATACAATATTCAAAAACCAACGTCTACACAAAAATACAATGATACGTAAATCATGTAAATAAGTCATTTCGCACTTTTCAAGACCGTGCAAATAGAACATTTTCCACTTTTCAAAAACATGCAAATAGTCTGGATTCCAATCCCACCCTCCGTAGGGCTTACCAAAAAATCAAACTTTACCCCTCACGTCATTCCTGCACCATCCCTTCATTTAAAACCTCCCAACTCTCCACATCCCAAACTCCCCAACTTTTCAAATCCATGTAAATTCAACATTCTACTTTTTTCAAAAACTTTCAAATCCATCAATTTCCACTTTTCAAAAACATACAATAATAGAATATTGAGCACTTTTAAAAACCATGAAATACAACATTTGACACTTGTCACAAAATTTTTCAATAGAATAATTTGACCTGCATCTTGACCTCCTTTGAAATCAAATATTTAGCTCCGTGTTTTTCGCCAACTGTGATTGTTTTAAAAATTGAATATGAGAGTGGGGACTGGGGTGCAGACGAAGCTCATGAACAGGCGGATGCGGATGCCGTCAAAGATAAGGACGACAATGAAGTCTGCCAAAGTTTTTCTCCATGTCAAAACACTCCATATTTACTCGCACAAAATTCAAAGGAAATCATAAATTCGGATGCTAATGCAAAATTAAATACATTGGTTCCTCGAGACGAGGTGGATGAGGGTACAGTCCGAGAACGGGTCAATCTAGTTTTCAATTTGGATGTGAAGCAAGAAGTTGAATCCGATCCAGAAACCTATCCGGAAACCGAACTGGAAACTAGACCTAAACCGGAACCAAAACCAGACCCAGTAATGCTAACTTATTTAGAGCCACAAACGCGACTAATTACATTCGATGAGAGCCTCCCTCCATTTCAAGACAACTCTTTACGATCACCGTCGGATAGAAAATTTATTAGTTGTAATAAAACTAAGAATAATTCGTCTCTCCTTCTCAACCGACGTATTTCTAACACGACCTCCACAGCCAATAATGCGTTTTATTTTATGTAATACTATTCCTACAACAACAACAACAACAGGAACAAAAACTTTTACAATCCAAATAGGAAACGAGTTTGAAGATCAGAGCCTACGACTACGACTTGGGACGGAAGAGGAAACAGAAGCTCTTGCTTTAAACAACAAATACTCTGTCCCTGATACTTACCCTAAAATTTATGTAATGTAATCATAAATCTAACCCAGAATTAACTGCATTGTTATAAAGAAACAAATCATTTTTTTCGAAATGTTTGAGCTAATTGAAGGACTGGGACAAAGGATATGAGAATTAGAAATGAGGATTACATATGTAAGTACATGGCATAATTTCTGGACGATTCCTAATATCATTTTTGTATTCTTTCAACTTTACAGGAAGAAACCACATGCACGTTAGAAAACTAATGCTTTTAAACGAAATCAATTTATAATCAATTATAATTTATGATTTTTTTATTTATAATGTGTACACTAGAAAGCCAAAAATAAACCTGCCTTAACTACTTAGTGTATAGTTTGTACACTGGAAAGCCAAAAATAAACCTGCCTTAATTGAAAGGCACAAATAAACCTGCCTTAACTACTTAGTGTAATTATAGTTTGTACACTTGAAAGGCAAAAATAAACCTACCTTAACTTCATAGTGTATAAAGCTCTTTAACAACAGCCCTCAACCCTAACACCAGTCACTAAGTATAACAAAGCTACCTCGAATTTCATTTCAATTAAAATTTGTCACTAGGTCACACTAACAGTCTAAAATTTATAAAACTACTCATTCATCATAATTGTAAAATTAAAACTAGTGTAACTTACAAGTGAACCACTCCAAGTGGTACACCCTGATTTTAAAATCACCCATTTTATAAAATCAGACTTCTTTTAGATAGTACAGAACCAAGGTAACTCGACTGTATTTCGAGTTGTTTTGTCACTGTGGCCCGCCAAAGTTTAAAAAAATTCAAATTTTAACATTTTGCGACCCTTGTACTCTTACAGTTCTTGTCCGATTTTGATGAAATTTTTTGAATCTTTTTGGGATCCTTAGGCTTTTTACTGAAAAGCAATTTCAGGATTTTGAAAATTCAAAAATTTTCATTGTTTTGAAACAAATCCAAGAAATGAATATATTTGAGGCCCAATTTTTTAACACCGTTTTTTCAAAAAAATGTAAATTTACTATGTGAGTAGAGCGGAACGAAAGGCCGTGTCAGAGCACTCCACTCATTGAGTGCGCTCACCTATGAATTAATGACTCATAAAATTAATGTAGTAAAGAGTTATGTCGTAGTTCCTGCTCCTAACAGCTCTGTTCAAATTGCTCAAAAAGTTACTCAATCTAGAATTTAACAATACCCCCAGGGGTCACGTGGTTCTCTCGTAAATAATTAAAACCCGAAAATGGGGTGTCTTCAAATTTTAAACTCACTTAACGGTTTTCCAAACTAAATGAGCCCTATCATCTGAATGAACTAATGTAAAATTATGAAACTTAGTATGCATACACTCAAATATATTGCTCATGACTAAATCATCAACTTTGATCATCGGGTCACTGTAGCACTGGTAGAGTCGGAGAAGGCGGGTAAACCTCATGTCAACTTTTTCCCCCGTTTGATTACATAGGAAAATCACGACTTGCATCACTAAATTCCTATACACATGCGCAAATGTCAACCTATTGCAGCATAAACAAGTAGGACATGATCACAATTCAATTGTCTACTAAACAGTATCTAAAGCGATACTCAGGTCAGTCGGGATCACGAGACGTCTGGAATTGGACATTACCAAAAGTTTATGGAATGCACCAAACTCATGAATATGAATAATGACGTATGGCTTGTATAGGTAATGTCCAATCCCGAACGTCTCGTGACCGAGTGACCCGAGTGACCTGAGTGGTGTGTTATACACTTTTTTGTAGGCAATGTAATTCTTATTCTGCCATACTTGTTTATGTTTCAATAGGTTAACATTTGCGCATGTGTGGAATGATTTAGTGATGCAAGTCGTGATATTCCTATGTTATCTAACCGAAAAAAGTTTAAATAAGGTTAACCCTAATCCTAATTAATGGTAAGTAGTTCTCTAGTAAAAAACATTTCGCTGAAAAATTCCTTCTGGAAGGGAAGAAAACCCCATATTTGGGGATGAGTTCAAAATTATGAGACAGACTGTAAATTAATTTATAAATATATAAAAAAACTGTTACTTACTGACTAATGTGTTTGCACTAGCTAAGTTATGGTCTTCGCAGTGATGGCAGGTATGACTTCCGTATACTGAGCGGTAATGAAACGGATCTATGATTCCTGCGTATTCAATTTTATTCTTGACCGTATTGAGAGGATTATTCAAGTTTATTAAAAAAAAGGATTTAGAACGTCATCTGTCGTGTCAATATTACAAACACCATTTTAAATGTGAAATGTGTCGTTCTTGGCAATGTCTACCAAACGTTTATCGTAGTCAACTACTGTACTTGTGTAGTCAAAATTTACACCTTCAAAACCTGATTTAAATCTTTGAGATTCTAAATTTTTTAACGAAAAATTTCCTTCAAGAAACAAATCTAATTGCGGGGCCATCCTGTCGAACCATTCGTCAGTTTCGTTTCTTTTATATTGATAAAAAACTAAATCCTCCTGATTAACTGTAAACGTTATTTTATCTAAGTCGACCTTCGATGTAGTTTTAAGCTTCGCATCTTCAGTTTGAAAAACGTATTTCACCATCGTCTCATTTGATGTCATATGCTGATATAGGTAATTAGGATCCGCTTGAATGGCATCCCAAAAATCCTTATCAACGAGAATTTCGTCACAACGCTTCCACTGAAATGTGGCCATTACTGAAAATTAATGTGAAAACAATTAAGTTTATTTCACAACATTTAATTTTACATCACACATTTACAGACATACACATATTTTTTTTATCAGCAGCTTGTCACATAAACACAATTTGTTCAACATAATTTATATCGCAATATAAAAGCAGGCGTGCTTGGGTGAGCAATTAGGACTGCAGACTGTAACGAACTTCACAGTCTCAGACCTGGCTTCGATCCTCGGCCTAATCGTTTACGGCTATTGCCTATGTCGCCTATCGTTGGAAAAAATTTTAAAATTATGCACAGACTATCCCTAAGTTTGTATATATGTGCGTTTGTTGGTTCGTAAAGCTATATCATTGGTGAATTTCTTTTGTTTAAATGAATGAAACTTTACAAGCAGGGGCCAGGCACCAATGGCGCCATCAAAATTCACCAACATTTTGGACCTACTCTCCCGCCTTGTTGCGGTTTCACAAGGCGTACCTACGACGTGTAAAATTATCGATTTGAAAACTTGAAATTTCAAGACTGTTAGATAAAATGAGTTCAAGTATTAAAATTTCTTGATCAGCCTTAGTCTTGATTTCAAGAGTATTCGTCTTGTCATGAATTTTTAGAGATATAAATGAAATTGTAATAAATTTTTAAAAAACGTGTGCAGAAGTACTCAATTTACGGAGAAAGAAACTATATAGTATATCAGTTTTCTACTAATTTGACAGAAGTTAATTTTTCGATTGAATAAATTTCAGAAAGACAGGGCCCGCAAAGAGCTCTGACTATCACTGAACAACCTGAACAACCAATTGTAATAGGTTTTGGGTACTAAATGTCCAGGTAGCGATTGCTTGGGTATCAAATATCCGGAGCAATTGCCCGTATACCGAGAAAATTAACGAAAGAAGAGAAGCAGGTTGCATAATTTTACTTGAGCTTACCTAATCAGCAATGGAAGAGAACTCCTCAGTATGAATTTAGAATGACAATGGCCGGAATGAAAATGTCCTGCAACCAAAATACACATAGCGTGAGAAAAAACAAGATGAAAGAACAATTAAAGCAGGATAATTGAATGTTGTTAATTCGATTTTGGATAACGTTCTTATAATTTAATGTCATTGCAGCAGATTGGCAACGTAAATTAGTAGTATTATATACGTAATTTGCCTAAGCTTTGCTGCATGGGTGTGGGTAAAACAGGATATGAAAAAAATTAAATTTTGACGTTCAAAGAATAATGTGTAAGGTGTTATCCGATAAAATCAAAAAGAAGAGTACATAACCGATTTATTTACATTGATTTGCATCAAAAGAATAAAGGGTGGACATCAAGTTTTAACCTTTGTCTCTCCCTTCTCTAACTCATACTAGGTTACTCTACCTTCAATTATTTGCTTTAAGCCAACGATCTCTTTCTTCTGCTTCCTTATATTTCATATCCACCCATTTGGCGAGATCGCCAAGATTCTCATCTTCATCATCTTCGCTAAGGTTCTTATATTTATCATCTTCGCTAGGATTCTCATCTTCATCATCTTCGCTAAAATTCTCATCTTCATCATCTTCACTAGATCTAAAACTTCAAAAATGTAAAAACATTTAAATTAGAATTAAAATCAGAAACATAACTAAAATAAACAAGTAATGTCATTAAAGCTGCAGCATTTACGTAACACTAGTAAGCGCTATGCAGAAAAGCTATTTCTCAAGATGTTTTAAACTGTATAAACGTACTAAAAATAACTTACTCCTCCACTTTTGAAGGACCTGCTTGTCCATCCACACTCTCTTTCCTATCTTCGGCAGTGTAGGTTGGTGATTCCTTAACTTCCTCTAGCTCCGGCACCCCTGAGTGTAAGATCTCATCTTCAGTATAATCATTCTCAGAAGGATCACCATTCTGAGGTAAAAAGACCAAAGACACAATTTTATGAATTTTAGGAGAACCGCAAATTACTAAATACCCGCGCACTACCATGTAATTGTGTATTAAATAGACCCGCGTACTAAGACCCAAGCATTATTAGAGACCGCGATCTTAGTGTCAAATGTGTTAAGTAGGTTTGGAGAAGACCTAGACAAGCACTCAAACCTTGCAGTGTACCATATTAAAGTTAAACACAAAAAATATTTGGTTGAAAAAGAAATTTAATAATATCGTTCTTACCTTCTTTCAATATTATTTTAGGGGCCACCTGGTCATTCACATTCAATTCAGGATTAATGTACGTAGAAACAGCATTTGCTGGAGCGCCTTGCTGAGCTAGTATGGGCCCAATCATTTTTCTATAGACCTTATGGTCTTGAAACCTTTTGAACTGATATGTCAGTTTTGTTTCCTTATCTCCGGTCATATTAGCATTTACTTCGGCCCGCCACAAAGCTCTCATATACTTAACTCTTCTAATTTTCACAATAATCTCTTCCCAGTTCACAGGATCGTGTTTTAGTTTTTGGTTTTCGTATTTTTTAATCTTATTACACATGCTTTTGAGGCCTTCAACTTTTAAGGCATGTCTCTCCTTCATCACAGCAGGATAGTGCTTTTTGGGCATTCTTTAATTGACACTTTGACACTTTTTATTTTTAAAAGTAAAAAACTAATAGTAAAACTGAATCAATTGTATAATCAACACCCACTACATATGCAAGTATTTTGTCCTGTCCTATGAAATTATAATTTCGTGTGTAAAAACAAATTAAATCGGAGGAAGCGAATGGTGTGGAGAGCTGTGACGTGCGACACCGCCCGTATTGTAATTTCCTATCATTTCCCTATTACTCCTTTCGGTCCTACTACTTTACCCGGAACACCTAATAAATCATAATCCCCTAGACAAAAGACCCACTTAAGTGCTTCTTAACATTTGATGCCAGCTACTGTTTTAATTTGTTACAAATTACAACAGTAGATGTTCAACACACTTGGTCTTTTTCTTGGGATTTAAACATGTGGTAGCTATCTGTGATTGTAGAGTTGACTATTTTAGTTGCCGGTGTGAACAACTCTTTTTAATGTAACTAACGCATATTTATGGTTTTAAAAGAATTTAGATTGAATCAGTTTATAAAAGCTAATTAAACTGAAATAATACGAAGTTTAGCATTACTGAAATCACGGAGATAATTTAAACCTTATTATTTTCAGTCAATAATAATATTGTGGGGTATTAATTTAAAATCTAATATGCAATTTATGTCATGTGATAAATAATAATTATTTGTATGTCTTGTCTTGGTTATGGAAATTTGAACTGCAATTTTTGAATAAATAAGTACATCAACAAAATGTTTCTACAATTAATTGTAAGCAGTTTAAAAATAATTTAAAAACAGTTTTTCATTTTCAAAATATTTTGAATTTGGAAAACTGAAATCTGAATTACTGAAAGCAGAAAATTTGAAACTTCGCGCAAATTTTAACCGGAGATTAAAAGCGAGTGTAGCTGCAAGTTAAATTGACCAACAGTTTATTAAACTGTCTGCTCTAGTAAGCTGAAAACGCTAACTAACCGTTCGTAATATTAACTGCTATGTGTAGAAGGGGCCTTGCTTCCATGATAACACATTCCATGATAAAGATAAACATTTACGCATTTGTGAAACGTCACAGCAGTCTGAGTCACATGTTATAAGGCCCTGAAAATGATGTTTTTTTGACCAAGCCATTTAATTATAGACGGGCCCTGACTCAGCCTGACAGATAACTACAATTATGCGCAATTAATATTTATAACCTAAGTAACATTACCAGCTCTGATCACTTTTTCAGCAACTCCCTTAGTTAATTTAGGTTCCACGCTCTTTGATTTGATTTAATTTTATGAAATTAAATTAGTGAATAATTAAGATAAGTTTTGTTTAATACAAAAAATGTATTTGAATTCCTTTAATTTGCCAAAGACCAAGAATAGGCGTCTTTATTCTCACAATGACAATTTAGTGTCCTTGCGGTTGCCAAAGAATTTTTTTAAAAATATGACGTTTATCAAGAAAACATTTATGGTGTTCTTGCCTATGCCAAGGAAATAATGTTGATGGCCTCGTACAAGCCAAGTAAATAAATTTATTCTGCTTTTACATAGATCTCAATGAAACGAGTGTGTTATCGTTATTTAAAGAAAGGGAAACAAATGTAATGTTCATAAAAAATAAACATGTAACGTTGTGTCTTATGGGATTTTAAAACGAGCCAACTACGAGCGCTTAAAATAAATACTTGAAAGGCATAAATCGAGCAAACTCTCAAAGGCACACCAGATAAATGGTTGAGGTAGGTATTCGGACGAACAAAGCGCTTCAAAATTTTCTCAAATTGTCTATGAAAGAGCTCAAAATTTTATTCTATGAAGCACCCAAAGAAAGTGTCGGAATCTGTGTAAGCATAGCAAATGCGGATGGTAGTGTGGGGCAATACGAAGTCACTAAGAATGTGTGAGCTTCGTTTAGCCTAAACATTTACTTGATGGTGATCGAGCAACAAAATTTCTGTCAACATCATTATTGCTAAAATAAGTATACAATTTAAGGTTTTTGGAAATTAGGGCTCCAAACTAATTGTTTAACATTATACGTTTTGATTTGTCACACAAATCACATTTTACTGATTATTATTATTTGGACAGCTTTAACGTCGTTCAAGTAATTATATTAGTTCATGTGAAGCTTTGACAGTAACTTTAATGTTATATAGAAGAGAGCTTTAAATACTTGACAGCGACCAACAAATTACCTAATACTTCATTTAACCGGTTTTAAAATAATGTAGGGACGCTCTGAAAAGAGCAGCAGTTGAACTATTCAATCCTGCAAGATCATTCTTGCTAATTTAAATCTTGAGTTTCCGTAATTCCTGCTACTGATTGACTAGTCATTAAAAAACTGCGACACCAGTATTGATGTACAGCTTGATCTGATTCCAATTCCTACATAAATATTGTAGTAACCGCTTGAGTGTAAAGAGTATACATTATATTTCCGAGTCAACACAAAATGCACGTGATTTACAACCTTAGATTACGCAATTTATATTATTTTTTTGCAAACACTGAATTAAAACTAAAATTTCATTTATTTCAAAGAATCTAACTAGCATCTGCAAGTTGCTTTTGATCACCAACTTTGTCCAACCTAAGAGGAACAAGGTCACCAGTCATGAAATTCAGTCGTGGTCGACTATGTAATTAATATGTTTTCCTATCGAAGTTCTGAGTGGATAGGGCTACGGCTGTATCCAGTATCCATACTACTAACATTAACGTCAGCTTGATTATTAGTTAATTTATGACGTCTGACTACCTAGCAACTTACTTAAAAGTATTTTCGCAATCTAAATGTTAATTTACTTATTAAGTGAAATCCTGAGACGGGCGGATAATTTATGAAAAGCTCCCAAAACATAAATGACAGCAATAGCAGTGGAGTGCTGAAGTCCCCAGTAGTAACGCGTGGTAGGTACATAGTGCAACCACCGCGGCTACGGCTGCAGTGGCAAAGGAGGCTGGCATAAATGAACTTCTTTGCGATGGCGAAGGAGACTACTTTCTTGTTATTTTAATTGTAGGGTGTAAGCGTGATGGAATTAAAAATTTCCAGTCTTAAGAAAATAAAAAACTATAAATAAAAAATAAAAAATAATCAAAATTTTTCATTGTTTAAATGTTAGCTTTGTTTTTGTTATGGTAGTTAGTAGTCAAGATATTCTAATCTAGTCAAGATAAAAAATCGAAAACGCCAGGTGCTATATTGGCGGGGCACAATGATATTATTTTGAAATGGTCTTCAAAATAAAACTGCGTTTATTAAACTTTTCAAATATGAAATATACTAGCTTTGAAGCTTGGCAAACTTGATTAAATATTTAATTTGTGTCTAGCACTAACAAAAGTTCAGCTGCTAATTACAAAAGCCAATATTAAACGAATACCTTTTAGGTGAATGTATTATTTTGTTTATGGGATTTTTTGACATTTGACTCATTGTCAGAGACATAATCTTATTTTTGGTGTTTAATCGAGAGTAGTTGTGGCTTCAGTATGACAATTTCCAATACCCAATTTGGTATAAAACAAGCTTTGCCAAAGTGTGTCCTTACCTTATGCCATTTAGAATTTTTATATTCTGAGCGATTCTTTAAATTTAATTTTCGTTATCCATATTATTCATCTCTAAAAATTTACAAAATCTGTATTAATAAATAATAACCACAACAATTCATTTATCTGATCATTTTTAAGTTTCACATACAATTAATAAATAATACATTAAAGCATTATTTACTAGTTACATATTTAATTACTTGTGGCACTCTAGAATTTTTCAGGTGTAATTATACCTATTACGCAGTGTATTTTAATGCATTTATATTCCAAAGTGTGAAAATAAATCAAAACTTCCTAAATAAATAAAGACAGCAATCACTTAAAAATAACAAATTCGCTACTTCAAAACGCTGTGTTACAATGTAACAATACTGTTTAATCTTAATTTACAGACTAATACTAACGATAGTTTTACACTAGGATTTTGAATATGACAGTGACAGTACTAACTAATAAACGATTGAAATGTTAGTCACTAGTTAATAAATACAGTGGTGTATTTTCAAACTGATGGTCAACCTGTAATATTTTCTATTTTATGTTAAAATCGACACTAACCTAGACCTAGCATTTAGTATGGGTATTTACTAGTTCACTGAAATTGTGAATTTTTATTGTTATTGTGATTTATTGTGAAGTCAAAACGTATTTAAAACTATACACTTGGAAGTAAAAGAAAATAATTACAATGTAAATTAACAATAATTCATAATTTCAGTGCACTAGTATTTTGTATTTACCTCCGTTTGAATAATTGTCAACTTTATCATTGAATCTCAAAATCTCAAATATCATCTTTCCCCATAAGTCATGTAAGTCCGCTACTTAAAAACAAATTCAGATTTCACTTTATAGGATTAAAAATTATACACTGTGAAACACAATATTTATACAATGCACAGTACAGATTACATTGTTGTCGGTGGTCATGATTACATTTGTTTGTGGATGAGCAATCAGCAGTGAAATAAATCTTCAAAATTGACGCTTTATTTTTTTTATTAAATAAACAAGAATTTAATTGCAGATATAATAAATAAATAATAACTATGTAAAACTTACATACGTAATTATCAGTTAAAAAATCAAAACTTAACATATTTTAAAGCATAGCGCAACGCTTTGAAGTACTGCATTTTTTAAGTGTCGTTCACCTTGTCTTTATTCACTTTAGCACTTTTGATTAATTAAAATTTAAAATAAGATATCCTAACTAAATAAAGATGAAGAGCCAATGTAAAGGGTGAGATTTGGGAAGTTGACGGAAAAGAAAGAATCCTGTAGAAGTGTAAACAACCTAAATAGCATGTGCAGTGTGCAGAATTGCAGAAGTGGGCAGGTGGGTGATTTGCGACTGCAACATACTAATAGTTGTCTCGCCTCTCACGCTCGTAAACTTCCAGGCACTGGCTGTTAAAAATTCCACGTTCAGATAACGAAATTGCCGGATTTATGAGTTGTACAGTGATCACATGAGCACGAAGCGGTGTCGATTCAAATAAGAAAGCGTGCACTAGTAATGTCATCATTTAGGTATATAGGTATGGGGGGTGGGGTCTGAAAGATGAGGATATTTTCGTATGGGTAACATTGTGGGCGAGGGGTGTGAGAGTTTTTAGATGCTGAGCTTAAAGCATCTATTGAAATGGTCATGTCTGTATGTCTGTTCTTTATACGCTACAGGTCACAGCTTCATACAGATTTTCTTCAAAACATTTTTAAAAGACCACAAAAGAGAGGAAAAAGTGCCCTAATGTTTTTGGGGTTGATTGGATTTAACAGTTTTCAACAATTTACGATTAAATGGACCAACGTTTTGAGCAATTAAAAAGCATGGTGAGAAAAACGGGTGTCTATTATGTTTTCAAGGCATATACATACTTCATACTGCAACATAGGTAAGGTAGGTACGTTCGCTGTCCGTTCACAATACGTTCTGTGTTCTGTACGTGGTTTTTTCAATCAATAATTCATAATAACTTTATTAGCGTAGGAAAATTAGCAATGCGAGCATACCTACACACTATATAAAGCATATGTTGCAGATACGTTGGGGACTGCTGTTCCATTATTTGCATGTTTGTACTTTAACTTTTGTCATGCTTCGTCTTCTCCTGTTATTTGTAACTATGCATATCGCTATGAGTCAGCAGTCAATTCCAGTTCCAACACCCGTTTTTGTTCTTAACTTTTTAATACTTCAAATTCCATATATCGCCTCTTAAGATTATATTCTAAATGACCAATGTCTATTTTTAATATTTAGCCAAAAACAAAATACTCTATTTGCAAGACAAATATGACAGACAGATATGCATGTAAATAGAACATTTAGCAATTTTACAAAACATGGGCTTAGGATATTTCACAGTTTTGAAAAACATATATAATTAGTAAATAATTTTGCACTTTTAAAACACATGAAAATAAAATATTTTGCACTTTTGAAAAACATGACAATAAAACATTTTGCAATTTTAAAACACATGAAAATTAAACATTTTGCACTTTTGAAAAACATGTAAGTAAAACATTTTGCACTTTTGAAAAACATGAAAATAAAACATTTTACACTTTTAAAACACATGAAAATTAAACATTTTGCACTTTTGAAAAACATGTAAGTAAACCATTTTGCACTTTTGAAAAACATGAAAATAAAACATTTTGCACTTTTGAAAAACATGTAAGTAAAACATTTTGCACTTTTGAAAAACATGAAAATAAAACATTTTGCACTTTTGAAAAACATGTAAGTAAAACATTTTGCAGTTTTGAAAAACAAGAAAATGAAACATTTTGCATGTTTGAAAAACAAGAAAATAAAACATTTTGCACTTTTGAAAAACATGAAAATAAAACATTTTGCACTTTTGAAAAACATGTAAGTAAAACATTTTGCACTTTTGAAAAACATGAAAATAAAACATTTTGCACTTTTGAAAAACATGAAAATAAAACATTTTGCAATTTTGAAAAACATGTAAGTAAAACATTTTGCAGTTTTGAAAAACAAGAAAATGAAACATTTTGCATGTTTGAAAAACAAGAAAATAAAACATTTTGCAATTTTGAAAAACATGTAAGTAAAACATTTTGCACTTTTGAAAAACATGTAAGTAAAACATTTTGCACTTTTGAAAAACAAGAAAATAAAACATTTTGCACTTCATGGTTGCACTGCACCCGTAAGGCATTCACTTTCTACTTTTAAATCAAATTCCCTATGTCTTTTCATTAAGTTTTCGGGACGCCGAATGAAAAGTCCCGGGAGATACAGCTCAATTAAACCATCGTAGCCCGTCATTAGAGAATCTCCGCTTCTCTCCCAGCGGTGACCTTTCAAAATCATGAGCGTATTTTTCCTCGGTGATGCTAAATCGGCGGAATTTAAAAACTGGGGGAATTCGACAAATTGGTTGTCAAATCCGTAAGGAGAGTACGCTGATAGAGCCACATGGAATGAATTCTTAAACCAGGTGAAGCTTCTGAGTGAGTGATGCGAAATTTCAATAATGCTGGACTTTACAGGGTCTCAGATAATGATGTGGTGACTACATAAGGCTGCACTAGGTCAGCTCTAACTAAAAACCAGAATAGCACGGATTCTAATCGCAATAACTCAGTAAACAGTTTATTTACATACTAATTATTTATATCATATAATTATTAATATTTTGACTGTCACTTAAATTGAATATATTATGTGGTCAATATTTGAAAAAATGATCCACCATTCGAGCGGTAATGATTAACCAACCAACGTGAGTAGCGGCAAAGTACTTAAACAATGACAATGGATGACTAAATTCTGACCAAATTACGATTGAATAACTCAAACATTATTATTCCCGCCTTTATTCATATTAACTTACAAACTAAACCATTGACCTAAAATTCCAATTACGATTTATCTGCTAAAACATATTAACATATTAATTCTTTAGTATTAGCGAAATAGAAACACATAGCAGATCACTATCCAAATAATTCATCAAAGCCAATACTTAAATGTGTAAAAGATGGTCAGTTGACTTTCCGAAATTGTACACTTCAATACCTAATCCAATAAAAAATCAAATGATGTACATCATAAACAAAAAGCTACACGGGTCAGAGCCAAATCGACTTAATTTTAAGTTGAATGTGTAGAAAGAATAGTCCATCATAATAAAACTATTTTTGATTTTCTGAAATATTTGAACCGAGGAATTTTTGTGTGTAGATCCAAGGCACGACTCCTCAGCCCCCAAACTTCGTCCGTTCAGTGTCAGTCATCCCATCTGAAACACACGTAAATAAATCTATTAATTGATAATATTGCATAATCCAATAGGATTTCAATTTTAAAAGTACCATAATAATACCACAGCGTATGACTTGTCGTTTCTGTTTTCGTACTTACATTTTTTCATACTACCACTTCTCGTGAACAATGTGGACGTAGGGTTTGAGGGGTCCAAAGATTAATTCCTCATATTTTGCAAT
This sequence comes from Dicyrtomina minuta, assembly GCA_949802685.1. Taxonomy (NCBI): domain Eukaryota; kingdom Metazoa; phylum Arthropoda; class Collembola; order Symphypleona; family Dicyrtomidae; genus Dicyrtomina; species Dicyrtomina minuta. The sequence goes on along the minus strand of OX461811.1, from coordinate 5,324,274 downwards.
TCTGTCGTCTCCAGTTTTCACACTGCCGTTCGCATCATTAATATTCTCAACGATTTTATTGCGGCTGGCAACAACTTTTTCTAAAAACGAATTACAAATAAGTCAAGTAGTAATTAGTTGGTGGAATAGAAACTGATTTCAACATAAATTGTGTACTGGTATAAATATGATGCGGTTTCTGACAATAATGAAAACTAACAGTTTATGTGAACCGTATTCTAATCTTATAACTTTTTGTTTTTTAAACTTGTATAGTTGAAACGATTGATTCCATAGAAGGCTAAGACCATTTTGGGGCACACTGAGATATTGATACCAAAATGTACACCTTGATTGCAGGAATTTATGTGTGCTACTTATTAATTTGTAAAAAATATGTAAATTGGCGTAAATAATTAGTTAAAATCATGTTTAAAACCATAAAAAGATTCGCCGTTTGGTTCCATACCGAGATAAGTCTACCCTACCAATGAAAACACTCCTAGGTAGCGCGGAAAATTTCAAAATTGTAGAATTTAGTTGTAAACGGAGAGAAGTGAGACATCCTATTTTTTTAGCATATTTATTTAGTTTTATCCTTTTTTATTGCTTTTTTAATACATAGAGTTCCAGTTAAATAAAAGTTTGTTAACAAATCCTGAAATTTAAATTACATTGCATACCACGGTTTTCATTAACTATTGCTTTAACCTACAGAATGAATTAACGTCTTACTGTTTCAATTTTAGCATCCTTAGCTGAAATAGTGTTTATTATTACGAATACCAATTTTTTTCTATTAGTACGGGGCACATGCTATTCACACAGAGCTTCTAATCCCCGCGCACTAATAAAGACCGCCGCACTAATAGGGTCCAGCGTACTATTTCAAATTTTAAAAGTCACTCAAAATTTCTATTAGCAAGGGAACCGCATAATAGGTGTATCACCGATTAACAGTATTTGCGCGTAGGTGAATATATATTAAAAAAATAAAACAGCATTAATTAAAAAACTACAATCCAGGTGAATATAGGAAAAATTTAGGTCATACTCACACCTTATGTGAAATCCGCGTGTTATTAAAGACCCGCGTACTATTTGAGACCCGCGTAGTATTAGAGACACGCGCATTATTAGATGAACCCTCGTAGTGTTACAGAAAATACGGTAAGTGCGTCATTAGTGTGCCCATCCTGTGCTAAATCGCAATAAGTTCAGGCGTTTAGTTCCAAACTGACCTAAGTCCATGTGTTTGGTTCCAAACTGAGATAAAAATTTTTTTTTTTCAAATTTTGACATGTGACACTATGATTTTCAAAACTTAGTATACGTGATGCTTTCACATGTATAAAGTCCTAATAGTACCGTTTTTGCATAAGAAAATTATATTTATCGAGATTCACAAACTTTTGCGTTTCCTGTAAAGTAGGAAAAGTGGACTTATGCCGCTATGGAATCAATCGTTTCAGTTATAGTCATTTCACACTCCGTAATTAGCAATCACATCGTCATGAATTTGTTTTTAACAGTATGTTGCGGATAGTGTACGTGAATTTAGTTTATAATATCGTTTAGGTAATTACCTCCATTTAAGACACAGGCAGACACTTTTGGGTCGTATGAAAGAATGAATTTCGTATTCGGCATTTTTGAGAATGCGTAGAGGCCAGTCACAAAAGATGCGAAGGTAGAAGACCATTTCCCAAAGAACTTGAGTTTCAGCTCCCTCAAACCTGTAGAATAAAAAATAATCCTATATTAAACGAGAGAACTGTACCCGCCGCTTAAACTGCTATTTTTACTACCATAGGTTTTCATTGCTAAAAAATGTTAACGAGTCGTTCCTATGAAAATTGTTTTAACTGAATCTAGAAATTCATGAATTAATATGAAAAATTCATACGTCGTAGATCAGAGATTCTTGGTTCAAATTTCAAATCTTCCGAATCATCCGCTCTGAACAGATGCCCTGATCTGTGCAAGCGTCGCAACATTCTGTCACAAGACCCGGTAAAAACGTTGTCGACGAAACGGCTCATCTCATCGTCCTTCCCCCAATCTGAGAAACTTTCGATCTCAGAAATTTCGATGAATTCCACATCCCGACACAAAGCCCACAAATCACTGGACAAATTTCTCACGTCACCGCATTTGAATTTTAAAATTCGAATGTTTGGAAAAACCTCTGCGACCAACAAGGTTTCCGTGAGGAATTGACGAGTCAGAACAGGTCCGCACCTGGGCCAAACATCCATCCAATTAATCTCCAAAACTTCAACTTTGGGAAACAAGCCCAGCTTACCAGCTGAGCCATCCGCATTATCCGTATGTGACATAAACGAAAAGAAGCTCATGGGGCCGACATCGTTGAATTTTGAAAGGCTCGAATATAGATGGACTTCCATCAAACTCGGAAAATAATTCTGTGCGGAGATTCCATCTTGAAACTGAAACATTGTTCCCCTGACGTCAATAAATATTTTAGACTCCTGGGCTTGACACAGGCAACCGTGAGGAACAAAATGGTCTCTACACCCGTTCCATAGGTTCAAAGTAAATGATTTGAGGTTCTTCATTGGCGGGATGTTAAGTAGTCGGTCCCAGGCACGTTGACGATAATTACAAGAAAGCTCGAAAGTTTGAACGGTGTCCTTAAAAGACTCGATGAATTCATTCAGTGAATTTATAATTGTAGCAGCAGCAGCGGGCCACTGGCCTTTCAAATCCAAAGTAACTTTTGACAGTTGAGATTTTGGATTAAGCGAAACAAATTTCGTGAGTTGTGATGCAGGAACCCAAAATGCATCAAAAAGATCGTATTTAAAACTCCGGATGAGGTGCCCCTTTTCTTCTGCCAAAACCATGTGTAGCGTGTTCAGTGTCATGTTTTCAATGAATCCTAATTTGGGGAGAGATGATAGCAGCAGGCGAAAAAATTCAGTTTTATTCTGCCGACCCAGGTACCCAAACCGTCCGAGAGCAAGGGATTTAAGTGAAACAGCTTTTAACGTCCACTTTAAGGCATTTCCCTCGCTGCCGTCCTCTTCGTCTGACTCCTTAATGTCTGCGTTGCTCAAATCGAGACCCTCTAAAGTGGGTGCGTAAATTTGTAAAATGTCCTGTAAACATCTTGCAGTTATACTGCAATGCAGACGAAGTGTCTTGATCTTGTTCCCATGCAGCCTAAAAAAGTTCAGTAAATCCGGGAAACGCGGGTATGTGTAGGAGGTGAAGGTTAACCTCATATCTAAAATAATAATGCGAAAATCCGTTGCTGGAAACATTGGCGAAATAGAAATTAACTCAGTGAGTTGACTCAATGCATTTTCATCTGTGGACTTTGCATTGTTTTTGTTGAAGGAGGAAGAATTGGAATCCGATTTTGCCCACAACTTAACAACGCAAGCATTCCTTCGGCGCAAAGTGGTCGTGGCCGCGTCCCTCCAACATTTACTAACGAGCCTGAAATTCAACAGGTCTTGAGTGGAAAGCCAAGTATTGCTAAAGATCAGTGTCAGATCCTGCTCCAAATAATCAAGAAAAAAAAAACATTATAAAGAATGCATGGAGTTTGTTAAAACTGGATTTTTAAAACATATATTGAAAGTCCCCTTTAACTCTTACGTCTTCGCCCAATTTGTCTTCCAGTCCTGACGTCACTCGTGAAACATCATCTCCAGCATCTTCAGATCGCGAATCGTCGCCTTTCATTTTCTTCGTGATTTCTGGTTCTGGCTCAGGGTGAGAAGTCAGTCCCTTTGAAGTTGACGGGATTTCTGCATTCCCCAAAACCGCTTCATTCCGTTTCAATGAGTCTTCTCTGTACAAAATAAAATAATTTAGAAAAGGAATTAAAACAAATTCTGTCGGGATTGCTGCAATTAATTAAATTCAAAACACATTTCAATTATCATCTTTGTGGCTGTGGCACAGCTGCAAATGCATAACTGTGTAGTGCACAGTTTTTATTTTGTTTGTTGTGGTCTGTAAGCCCACACAGCCAGATCAGTGTACACAAAATTGTCGTATTAAGGAATAACTCAACTTGCACCATGCAATTGTTTCTATGTTTTCATTACAGGCTCAAAACCAAATCCAAGAAAAGACTAACGTAAATTCAAACTTTATATCTTATATATTATCTTATATAACCAAGAACCAATATCCTTGCAAAACCAAATGTAAATTACTAATGTTGTATGTGCTGCGGCCAAATCAACAGAATGAATAAATTATTTTTATTATATTTAGAATAACGAAAACACTGCATTTTGTAATCACCTGAGATTTGTGTTAACAGCGTCAGTCGACTTTGGCTCCATTACAGTGACAGGAACGGCTTCAACATCAGAAGCCAGGGAGCCCTTACAAAATAAATAAAATAACACGTAAAGACTTTCGAAGCAATCGCTTACATTAAACTAAATTCTTTTGAAAAGCTATTATAGAGTCAATCGTCTATGAAATAATAAAAAAACAATAAATCAAGAATCAACATGTTTAGTTGAAGGTGTAAATTGCATCACACTTAAAGCTCTAAATAAGGTCTAACTGACCGATCCTAAAATTAATAAGGCATCGTCCATAAATGTTGTCATTGTAAACTTCTGCCTTGTGCGCCTACGAACACTCTGTCATCGGCTATTAAAACCCATTAATGGCTAATCTTTGGCATAGCATGTTATAATAAAATACATGACTGCACATACTGACTCAATAATATACCGATAACATCATTGATGGACGACCCCTGACCAACTTCAACCTGTTCGTAATCAAAAATCTTGGAAAATCTTTGGTTCGTAGGCGGAAGTTAAATAAATATCTAATTCATAATTATTTGCTTCCTCAATAAACCAATAAAGTAAAACAAAATGTAAAACTGTTTGAAACAATGAAAACTAACCGACTGCGTAACTTTTTTAAGACTGAAAGTGTGTGCAGGAAGGTACATAATTAAATGTCGCGACTAATTCCGTGGAAATTCCGTAACTAATAAAATAAAGGCACTAGTCCCTAATTACTTCAAATGCAAATAGCTAAAAAGAAACAATTCCTATATTGTGCGTTCTATTCCCTATAGAATTAATAACGTAGCGCTCAAATTGCAATGAAAATAGTTAAAATAAAATACTCAACTACAACTATACCTGGACTCTGGGGTTTATAATCAAGCCTGGAAAATCGGAGAAGCAAAGCGACGTTTATTCGGCTTCAACTTGCTGCGGACGGACGGTTCTTCTCGGACCACAGTATCAACTGCGTCAACAAACTTTTGTAAAACTGTTTCTGCTTCGTAAGCAACTTTTTCCTGAATAACAACTAATAACTCGAAATTCGGAACTCGCAAATCCGAATGGAACAACATACAGACAGAAATTAGTGTGAGAACAATCGCAATCTTCAGTACATTCACTATTCTCAACTCTGAAAAAAAGAAAACTCAACTAAAAAGTCGCGAAGACGAAAAGTGAAAAGTCAGAGCACAAAACTGTTTCCCCTTCGGCAGCTGGTCGTCTGGACTGGATACTGAGCGGCATTCCGAGAATTAACAATCCAGCGTTCAGATAATGCATTTTCCCGGTGTGTAAGCTGTGCGGTGATCACATGACCAGGAAGCGTTGGCGATTCAAATAAGGGAGCGTGCACAAATAAGGTTATCATTTAGGGGAGTGAGTGGGTCTAAAAGGCGAGGATATACCGGAAGGGTAACATTGTTGAAGAGGGGTGTGGAAGGATATTGCGTCCGTTTGTAATTTTCCTGTGTTAAATTTCGAGCTTGAAATAACTACAATTACAAGTCACAGGAACACGAATAACACTTTAACTACAATTAATTATTCATCCCACATTTGTAAAGCTTTTTTTCTTAAATCTACGATAATGCATTAAATTGACGAGGAAGATTATCGTTGAATATTCGTGCATGTCAGCTTGTACACTTACAATTAGTGGCACCTTAGGTAATTTCGTTGCTTGATTTTCAGATAGTGCTGCGAAACAAGAAGATGGTGATGATGGGGGATTCAGTTAATGAATTTTAGATATTTTTCAGATTGCGTACGAATGCATAAATTGTGTGAAAAGTAAGGCTAAAATTTATTTTGGTGTGATTTGATACTAGGAGGAAAATGTCCGTGGTTCAAAGTTTAGAGGAAATTGTCCGGGAGGAAAATTTGTCCTGTCACCATGTCTAACTCATCATCAGCTTTCAATAAATTCAATATACTGTCGACTGTCGGCAATACCGTCATACCGTACCGTCCAGTCCACAGCAGTGTAAGACACGGAGCCGGTGACCGGTAGGACTGATCGCACTGACCGAAGCTCCGGTCAGTAAAATCGAAAACGTAGCAGGCACGCTCGGGCTCATTTTTTTTTCTCGAAGCTCATCGATGCTCAAAAAGCGCAAATAGCTCATAGAGCTTTTAGAGTCCTGAAATTTGATATCCGTAGTGGGGTATTTGAGCCCAAAAGTGTAAGAGTGACCGATATGTCGTAAAGGTTGTTTTAGACTCATACTGTCATAAAAAAAATATTAGAGATACTGTGTAATGTAAAAGTATGATGAAATATAAATATATTATATTATTGTATACGATAGTAATAACATATGAATCACACGGGATATAAGATAAAAGTAATAGTCAGCGGTACGAGTGAGTGATGATTACTAGTAATAATAGTAATAGTAATATTTGTTTAATATTAGTTAATTAATTAATTAATATACTGATACCTATACCCTGTGTTGTGGTGTGGCGGACTGTGGCGGCAGTGGCGGGGACGGTGTCAGGTGTCGGTGTCAGTGGTGTCACAGTGAATTAAGTATAAGTTTTCTGAATTAATATACTGCTGATACCTATACCCTGTGTTGTGGTGTGGCGGACTGTGGCGGCAATGGCGGGGACGGTGTCAGGTGTCGGTGTCAGTGGTGTCACAGTGAATTAAGTATAAGTTTTCTGGCTGATGGCTACTGTGCTACAGTAGTAATGTATGTACTGTATCTTTATATATACATGAAGTTAGGTTGATTTATTATGGGCTTGAGAATAAAATTTGTAATTTCAACTATAAAACTTCTCTTGAATTTAATTACAAGAAAATTAAAATAACTGTTTTTGGTGAAACTGAGCCCGAGCGGGATAAAAATTGCAATAATTAAATGTCGATAAATGTGAGTCTTTACTAAACTCTACTCTACACCTCACCACGGAGACGGAGCACCAGATGAAGAGTCGACTTTTTCTGGATGTTGTTACATTTGACACATGTATTAATTACTGTGGGTATTATTTAGTTGTTTGAGCACCATGTAATTTAAATTATTTTAAATATTAAAAATTCGCATTTTGGGCGAACGTTTAATCACGAATTCCCACTATTAATTAAACCACCGCCAAAGTTGCTAAAGCTAAAGCTTGAGCAAACACCAAAGCCCACACACTAACACTAAAACCTGCGGACTAACACCAGTTTAAAATTTATCTGGTATGATTTTTCAAGTTTTCAGTTGTTCAGTTAACCAGTTTTGGAGGATTAGAGAATTATTGAAACTTTAAGTATCACTGTCCACTGTCACTGAGTACTGAGTGCCACAGCCACAATAACAAAACTTTTGTTGGTGTTACTACTACCATACCTAATACCTTATACGTTTCACCTAATACCTACTACCTAATACTTAATAAAATAAAATAACGTAATAAATATAAACATACTAAAACTTCAAGGAGTGGCCAAATTAAATACGCAAACACACTAATTTCGAGAGTAAAGTAGGTCAATGGTTTGAAGTTACTAGCCGGACTAACACCAGTTTAGAATTTATCTGGTATGATTTTTCAAGTTTTCAGTTGGTCAGTTATCAGTTCTGGAGGATTTGAGGACATTCTTTGTTCATAATTTTATTATTACAACTGGCTTACTGCCTAGGTGTGCAGCAAATTTGAGCAAATACGTAAACCATAGCAAAAAATAGTGAACATACAAATTAAAAAGTACAAACAATTGTTTGTATAAAAAAACGTAACAGTATTGAACATTTTGAACAATTACATTAACACCATCCTACAGCTTACGGCATAGTACTATAGTTTATGTTTGATTAACAAAGTCCTTTTCATAAACTTTTGTAATTATATAAACGCAATCAATTTAAAATGATCAGCAGTAAAACAGAAAAGTGTGTGGAATTAGAAGTTCTAAAACCTGTGTTGCGAACTACGACTATATTAAAATCTACAGCAGCAGGCAGTGCTAAGGTACAACTTGGAAGAAACACATCCCATTGCGTAGGTGCAGGCGTTGTCCGGGATTTGGAACCGGAACCTACACCGGCGGAGGTTGACCTTGAATCCAACAATATTGATACATATCGAAATGTGTCTCGCTTACTGTCTTCTCGTTCTTTAACACCATCTGCCTCACAAACAGAAACTGAAATGAGTTGCAACTCCAATAACGACCTGCCACTAAATTTGTGCATGAAAGATGGACCACAAATTAATACTAAAAAAAGCCAGAGTCAAAGTCAAGTTCCATCCTTTTCTTCAGTTTCAGCTTCGGAAGAGCCAGCTCCCGGTGGTACTACAGATGAACCATACAGAGCTGTACTAAAAACTAAGCGATGCCTCCTTATTAGCATAGCTGCATCGGATGAAAATGGTGAGGCAGCAGACTTGGACCTTGACCTGGAGGAAATAAATAAGCGGTTGACCATTCGCACCAATTCGGATACTTCTACGGGTGCACCTGCTGCTAATGCTGGTTCTAATTCTAGCTCTGCATCCACACAAAAGAAAGGTACGTACTGTCTAGATACAAAGTCGAGATACCTGGGCATGGTGTCAAAACAGTTTCATTCATATGCATGCAATCAAATGGAAGAGGCAGGGTTTGGACACCATTGATCAATAAACATAAAGATAAACATACACGAACAAGCAACCAGGGTATAAATTTTAATAAAATAATAAGTGCAATAATATCAAAATTATTTTATCCTTGCTTTATTCTATTTCATTCTTACAGAATTTTTAGGAGGGCTAATAAGAACTGGAGATAATAACAAGGTAGAAATAAACATACACGTCACCAAACCCTTGTGCCCAGACTGCAACCACTATCAGAATTTCAGCGATGGCCAAGATTATTATTCTCAATTCACTAATCAAGAAGATGTAGATGCGGAATTATATTTTCCAAATTATGAAGCTACAAACAATGACCAAGTAAAAAATGATGCAGGTGTTGGGGAAAAAGTCAGAAGAAATTCAACTGATACGAGAGAGTTTAGCTCCAGTCAAAGTAGTCAGAGTCAGACGCAGACTGACAAATCTCATAATCAGGAGAAACTGGCAGACCAGATTCATCGCCGTCGCCAAAAAGGTAGTAAGAACAGCACTGTAGCTGAAACTAAAACTGCTCGTCAAGAAGATTTGGATCAAAATCTTATTCAAAATGTTGGTACAAAAGCAACATCCGTCACTACAGCATTCAAACGATACCGGTCATCTTCAGTTCCTTATGTTCGTTCTGCCGGTGTAGCTTTGACTGGGGACGCTAGTAAGGCTGGTGTTGGTTTGCCAGTGTCAAAAAATAAACGCACTTCAGTTAACAACAGTGACGAAAATATTGAAGAGGTGCATTGCGATGGTTCTGAAGATCCAGATATGCATAACCAATTACCAGCTGACCAGGCTGACCTAGTTGCCACAGATAAGAATCATCAAGCAAAACGAATTAAAATGTCCAAAACTCGTGTATGCGCTGGAAGAAAAAATCCAGAGGTACGTGTATCTGATTGTCAAATTCACCCAAATTTTGAGCAAGCAAAACTTCTTGAAGCTATTAAAAAGAGATCTCAAAATCAAAATCATGTTGAAATCCCTTCTTATCCATCAACATCAAAAGAAGGCTCCAACAACAAAGCTTCTCAATTTGTTTGTTCACCAAAACATGCAAACGTCAACGAAGACCAGGGTGAAGACAAAAACGATGAAATGGAAGAAGATTTCAACGACGAAGACACGAGTGACAGTGACAGTGAAACTTTTACACCTAAACCAATGCCTGCAACGCGAGAGGGTCCAAAGGGTTGCAAATATCTTCGCAATGAGGAATATCTTAAAATTTACCGAACTACAACAAACAAAAAAACCAAACTATTTGGTAAGTCTTGTGTTTATAGATTACTCTAACATGTATTGCAACTAAATGCTGCATATTTTTGTAGACGGTAGATTATTTTTAACTTCTTCAAATATTGTGTTTCAACTAAAATACGCCAAAGAGCAAATGTAGGTTGCTTGTTGCTTAAAGTTTACAGGCACATTATTTATAGTTATATGCAACTATTAAAAAGAAATACCTGCCTAATTATGTATTTAATAAATTTCTCAAAATGTTTTGATATTGTAGATTACTACTGCATTAAACCAAACTGCACTTTTTCGGCCAAGGGATCTGTCACTGTGTTCACAAAATTACGCATGCACTTCAAGGAGCACCTGCAACCACATCTGTTTCGGTGCACATTATGTGGAAGAGCCTATCGGTACACGTTTAGCCTTCGCAGGCATATGCGTGATATCCATTCATCTAAGAAAGAGAAGACGGCACAAACATCGACTGCCAAAAAATTTAAGAAAAATTAATGCTATGCGTAACATCAGTGAAAACTAGTTGATGAATTATATTATTTATTTACTTAACTATGAAGATGTTGATTTAAATATTAAACAATATTTATAGTAAACTTTTAGTTATTATGGTTGTGCTGAGTGCTGTGTAAGGTAAACGTTTGCTGGATTACCTACTATTAAAACTAAATGTTGTAGATTTACATTATAGAGTTAAAATACGATTTAATAATGGATTAAATAGACGGAAAGTGTTTCAACTCTGGGCATGCTTGATGTTCCTGTCATTATCACACTATCTATCAGACTCTATCATCCCACTAATTCACAAAGATCTGCATACCTCCACGAAGACGGAGCACCAGATGAAGGGTGGACTCCTTCTAAATGTTGTAGTCAAAGAGAGTTCGGCCATCCTCGAGTTGTCGAGTTGTTTTCCAGTTCCAGCGAAGATCAATCGCTGCTGATCTGGAAGTTCTGCAAATGCAAAGAATTCATATTCACTTTTAAGTTTTACGACAGAACGTAGCGTATTTCAACTTTAAAATTGAAACATTTATGTAATTTAATATAAACGCAGTTTTCTGAGATTGACTTATTTAAATAAGGAAATGTAGCTTACCCTTACCTTGGATTTTTGCTTTCACATTTTTGATTGTGTCAGAAGGTCTGAGAAGGCTCCACTTCGAGAGTGATCGTCTTCTCAGTCTTTACGAATATTTGCATACTTCCTTGAAGACAGAGCACTAAATGAAGGGTAGACTCCTTCTGGATATTGTAGTCTGAGAGAGTGCGGCCATCCTCCAGTTGCTTTCCTCCATCAAAAATTAGACGTTGCTGGTCTGGAGGAATTCCCTCTGCAGAAATAAAATCAAAAATATAAGTAAATGTTCGCATCCAAAGTAGGAAGGAATATAGTTCCGGTTCAGCAATCAGCAAATTTATTAATTAGGTACAATTTTGTATATTTTTTACCTTTATCTTGGATTTTGGCTTTAACATTTTCAATAGAATCTAAAGTTTCAACTTGCTGAGTAATTTTTTTGCCCGTAAGGGTTTTCACGAAGATCTGCATACCTTCACGAAGACGGAGCACCAGATGAAGGGTGGACTTCTTCTAAGTGTTGTAGTCAGAGAGAGTGCGGCCATTCTCGAGTTGCTTTACAGCAAAAATTAGACGTTGCTGGTCTAGAGGAATTCCCTCTGCAAAAATAAAATCAAAAATATAAGTAAATGTTTGCATCCAAATTGGGAGGGAAGGAATATAGTTCCGGTTCAGCAAATTTATTAATTAGGTACAATTTTGTATTTTTTTACTTTTATGTTGGATTTTGGCTTTAAATTTGTCAATAGAATCTGAACGTTCAACTTGCAGAGTAATTGTGTTGCCCGTAAGGGTCTTCACGAAGATCTGCATACCTCCACGAAGACGGAGCACCAGATGAAGGGCGGACTCCTTCTAAATATTTCAATGTTGTAGTCAGAGAGAGTTCAGCCATGCCATCCTCCTTCGAGTTGTTTTCCAGCGAAGATCAATCGCTGCTGATCTGGAGGGATCCCCTCTGCAAATGCGAAGAATTCATATTCACTTTTAAGTTTTACGAAATAACGTAGCATATTTCAACTTTAAAATTAAAACATATATATAATTTAATATAAAAGCAGTTTTCTGAGATTGACCTATTTAAAAAAGGAAATGTAGCTTACCCTTATCTTGGATTTTTGCTTTGACATTTTTGATTGAATAAAAATAAATAAACAATTTAAGCTTCTCACATGTACTTGTACTCTGACTCACTGTGACTTTGGTGGGTTGGTTGGATTAGGTAGGTACTGTAGGTAGGTGTGTAAACACAATGTGACTATTTTTGTTTTAGTGCAACAATTGAACTAATAAATTATATAGGTGTTTTTTGCCTTCTTAAAAAAATAAGGCACACCAGCCCAGTGGTGCCACAGCTTGACTCCATCTAAAGCTGTCAGCTGTGGCTGGCGGGCTGGGTTTCCCTCCCAGCTCCCACGATCTCGACCTTGAGCCTTACTTTAGCCTTGTAGCCCCGGCCACTGGATCAAACCAAGTCAAGGGATCGATCCTGTCGGCCCTTGGGAAAAGATACTCTCTTCCGCTTTCCCCCTACTGGCAACAGCTGTTCATCAGCTACAGGCTAATTAACTTTTTGCTGGTCGTTAAACCACTGGACTGCGTGTCCCTGTGTGATCCATGAGGCTATGAAAATCGTATATTAGTCTCTAAAATGGTCCTATATAAAAAATCTCTAAAATGGGACACAATATTATTCTATTTTTATTTACAGACTATTGAAAATGTTGACAAGAATGGCACAACTACTGATTCAGACACGAATAAAACCATTCAGTCCTGTTTCTTGTATTTAGTATTCAGGTATTTTTTAATGTACTTCTTATTTGTTTCTGTTTTTAATTCCTCAAGAATAAATAAATTAGTGTATAAGGGTTTTGAGACACGGGTCTACATTCTGTGTCTTTGTGTTGATAAATAAATAATAACTACTATTAGCAGCAGCAGCTACAACAATGTCTTCATCTAGATTTAACTGCACTGGCCAGGTAAGCTATGATACTTGATACTTTATTTGTACTACAGTTATATTACAAGTGTTACATTAGTGTTACAGCAAGCAACAATTGAACTAATAAATTATATATGTGTTTTTTGCCTCCTTACAAAAATAAGGCACACCAGCCCAGTGGTGCCACAGCTTGACTCCATCTGATGCTGTGGCTGGCTGGGTTTCCCTCCCACGATCTCGACCTTAAGCCTTACTTTAGCCTTGTAGCCCCGGCCAGTGGATCTCCCAGATCAGTAACGTCGAGCTTCCTAGTTCACGACGTTCCTGGGGCCTGGGATCGATCCTGCCGACTGTTAATGGGGACAGTCGTGTCGGCCCTTGGGAAAGAACTCGCTTCCGCTTTCTTCCTGGCCTTGGCAACAGCCTGGTCGATAGCTACAGGCTAATTAACTTTTTGCTGGTCGTTAAACCACTGGACTGCGTGTCCATGTGTGATACATGGGGCTATGAAAACCGTATATAAGAAAGTGATCGTCTTTCCAGTCAGAGTTTTCACGAATATTTGCATCCCACCACGAAGACGGAGGACCAAGTGCAGGGTAGACTCTTTACTCTTTCTGGATGTTATAATCGGACAGAGCTTGTCGATCTTCAAGCTGGTGTGGCAGACTGTGGCGGCATTGGAAGGGACGGTGTCAGGTGTCGGTGTCAGTGGTGTCACAGTGAATTAAGTATAAGTGTTCTGGCTGATGGCTACTGTGCGGCAGTACTACGGACCACGGACAAACTGAACACTGACCTTTGAACTAAGTAGTGTACTTCTTAATATTAAACGTAGTTAAATATTATAATCATTAAAAAATTATAACTAAATGCGAATAATGCTAAATAATGCTAGAATTTCGTAAACTCAATAATTTTATAATTAATACGATATAAAATTCATTTTATTTTATATTTGCTTTGGTGTTTAAGCCATATGAATGATGTTTGCTAAAACTTCAATGTCTTTAATCTATGAATAATTCATTCAATTATATTATATAAATTTTAAATATACGATCTTAACTATAACAACCATAACATAACAGTCGTCGACGTATTTGACTGTCGGATTATAACTATAATTTATAGTTATAATAAAAGGTAATTTGTAATAACGCATAACACACTGTTATAAAACAATAAATACTAAAACTGCTTCAGTCTTATGTTTACAAAATAAATTCGTTTTTAGTATTGGCATTCTTGACATTGATTACTGATTGAATGATTGAATATTAAAAGATAAAATATTACACAGTCTCAGATACAGATACGTATATACTTAAGACCAACGCTAGCTAAGATAAATAAATCAATGATAAGATAAAATTGATTATTGATTAAATATTAAAATATTACTATGCGTGCTAGTAAAGTAAAAGTAGTAAACAAATAATATGGCTTAAAACAAAACACAGGAACTGACAAATACGACACGAGCAAAATCATAAGATAAATCAGTGCTTAAACCTGATGATATTTGAGCCGAGCTGAAATTAGTTTTCTTTTTTTTTATTCTTATTAATCATTTTTCTGTACTTGAAAGCTTGCAAATTCCTTTTATGCGTTACCGATTGCTTGTGACGCTCCACAGTTGATACATTCAGGAAACATTTGCCGCACAATTTGCAAGTAAAGTTGCCAGGATTTTGATGAACACGGATATGGTCCTTCAATTTTCGAATACGTGAGGTAGAATCTTGATTCTTTTCATGGCATATTTTGCATTCGTATACTGAAAAAGTAATAAAAATCGAGATCAAGGTCAATAAACAAAAACAAGTTTATTTTATCAATGAAGATAAATGTATGTTTTTGTTGTTACACTAATAATATTAATCAGCATATAAAATATAGTAAACATTTTAATTTAGCCAACGGGATTTGGCATGAGCTTAAGCTAAATAAACATTTTTTTGCAAATATAGTTGTGCTGAATCGAAATTCAAACTTACTTTTTTTATCACCTTCGTAACTTATCCAGTAATAATATTCATAGAATGCGTCACCTCGCAGTGCTTCTTGTGTATCGGCAGGGGCAGCTGCAGCTGCAGCTGCAGATTCGACTCCAAAATCCAATTCTTTATTTGGATTTATGTCCTGCTTGTTATGCCGAGGGAGCCGAGACTGAGACTGGGACTGCGTGCGCTTGACCACCTTGACCTTATATATTTTTGCACTGTCAGGCTGAACACGAGAGTGAGAACCAGTGACAACGGAATCAGGTAGTGTGGAAATTTCCACCACGGGTTGCGACCCCCTTGTGTCTGTGTGTAAATCCAAATCCGAATTGTGCACATTATCAACAGCATCGTCATTTATGGCATTTGTCATAACTTCATCCGCTTCGTCGTTTGAATTCGACTCAACTGCAGTATCTTCTTCTACTTCTGCTGGTGATGCAGCTGTTGCTGTCGACGATGTGGAAGCACTTGAAATTTTAGATTTCAGATTTTTCTTCGATTTTAACTTTGAAATCTCAAATTTTAGTTTCAACTGCTGAGATTTACAAACGTATTTTTTTGTAGCAGCTGTTTGTTTACTTTTTTTTGTTGCTGACCTCTTCAAAGATCGAAGAGTTTTTGGTGTCGTAGCTGACTTTCCTTGTGATTGTAATTGCTTTCGGATTTGCCTGTTCAGTTTTGCCTGGTTTTTCTGTTTTTGCTTTTTTCTCCCTTCCAAGTAGTCTGGATTCCGGTCTTCAGATATGGTTTTCAAAAATTCTTGCAGCCGCATAGCCTCTGCTTCTTCTTCCGCTTTTCCTGTGCACTGTTTGTACCTGTAGTCATATTTTTTGAGAAGCTGTTGAATACCTTGGCTAAGACCTTGACCTGGATTGTGCTCTGCCAGCTCTGCCATAGAGTTTGAAATTTGCACTTCGTTTGAGGGCTTTGAGGATGAGGCTGAGGGCAACAACTCCACTTTCGAAGCTGAACTTTCGTCCAAGTCCAAAGTATAAAATTCATCGCATTGTGAAGCAACGGAAGCGAATCTGGCAGGGAATTGGGCAGAAATGCCACCAGCTTCAACTTGAAGAACTGGAATTGGAATTTCGGGTATTTCGAGTATTTCCTCTTCTGTAGCATTTGGTTCTGCTGTCTCAACCTTCTTGACACTATCACTTTCAATTATATTATCAGATGGCTGATTAGTGCTTGCTCCAAGTTTCAACCTGCTACAGCTACAAATAACTTTAGTTATGTGAACGTGTACATTACAGTTGTTTCCAAGTGTAATTATCCCAGGGATTCCATCTAAAAAGTAGAAAGAAATTAATTAAACCAATTTCATAGTACAAGAGTAAAAGTACACGCACGCACGCAAGAAAATTTATAATTTTTAAAATTGCAATCTTAAAAATTTTCAAATCTATCTTACCGTTGACTCTTTGTACATTATCAGACCAAGTAATGGTGGTCGTCCTCGTAGTCATTGTTGTTGAAGTTGGATTTGAATCTGCGTTCGTTATATTCTCCATTCCAGATAAGTATTTAAGTCCTGAGAAAGTCAGAGAGAGTGAGAGAGTGAGAACAAATATTCACAAATCAGACAAATCTGCAACAATTATCAAGAATAACAATAGAACATTAAATACTCTGAAACCGATTTAAATTATGTTAGGTTTTGTTCTTTCATTTAATATTGAAAGGTTAAACACTCTTCTTGCCCTATTCGCGTTTTATAGTTGCATCACTTTTGAACTTACACTAAAGGTTGTCACTTTAAATTAGTTAAAATACTGTAATTAATAAATTCGATTCTGAAATTTATATGTAGTGTTTAAAAATATTTTGAATTCTGATAGTTGTGTAAAATCTAAAATTCCACCAAAGACTATGTGATTCTGATTACAGTTCGAGTGAGGTTTTTGGTGTTCTATAGTATAACAGTATGGTGTTCAGTCCACTATTCAAATAATGGTTTAATGATAAATATATTTTTTCTTTCTTACCATTTAAAACTTCTGTAACGTTAGTAACGCGTATGTTTAAGTATCTTGTTGTTTTTGTTTTTGTTGTTTAGAGCCTAGGGTACTGACGCTACTGGCTATTGACCGGTACTGAGGTACTGTCAACTGTGGAGTGAGTACTGTAGTAGTGTAGTTTGTTTTTCGCTGTAATACGTAAATAAATCACACACCACTTATACCAATACCAGTGGCTGTGCCTGTGCCTGTGCTGTGAGTACTAGCTACTACAAACACTATAAACAAAAACAGACACAGACCAGACTATCAGACAACAGGTTCTCAATTTAAATGCTGCGCGCACACTTAGGTAATGAATGCACGTGATTTTGGTGCTGCAAATTAGCTGATTAGTTTAATAGCATTTATTTATAGCATTGCAGTAGGTATTATTTATTGATAAACACCATATGTTCTGGAGGTTGAATTCTAGATTTTTAAGGGAAAGGGAAAGTTTTGTGTATGTGCTATGTAGTGGGCTATGGGCGTAAGCTAAACAAAATCAAAAATCGTAATCTCTGCGCACTTTAACTCAGTACTTATCTTATAGAAAGAAGATAGAAACCGTGGTGTGCTTGTGCAGTATGTATGAACACAAAAACTATTGTATCTTTTAGTTTCCACTGGACTGAAATCATAAGTTACGAATTGAGTGGATTTTGATTTATTTTAATAATTAAATTTGTACGTTGTTATGGTTTAATACAAGTTCAGTGTAAATGTTTAAAGCGAGGATAAAATGTAATTCGTCCTGGCGTATTGTTTGTATTTCGAATTGTGAAGCAATAATCATTAGTGTTATTACTGTGACACCACTAAAATGTCACAGTCAGCAAATTCCTCAATTTTAAATCTAACAAACAATTCTGACAGTTCAGAAATCTCGAATGTTTCACAAATAACAGGTTTTGATGCTTTCGATTTATACCGTAGCTTAGAAAACATAGAGATGATGCCAGGAATAGAAGAGATTGACAACCAAACTACTTTAAATAATTTAATTAGTGTTCAAACACAGAAGACATTAGTTAATATTAATGCACCAGCACCAGAACCTGAACTAGAACAAGACATGAGCAATATTGCTCTTTATGGTAGTTGTTGTCAAGATAATTATAATTCTAGTGAATTTGAAGATTTTTCACCAGAACCAAACGTTAATTTTGCTCATGCGGATTTTGAAAAGTTACGAAACAAGAACAATATGAAAGGATCCACAACTAAAGTTAAAAAGATTTCGAAAACTTCAGAGTTACGAACTTCCACTCCCACTCCCACACCCACGCCAACATCTAAGTTAAAAACAAAAAAACTATTGACCTCTTCTTCTTATGTTGCTATTCCCACAACTTCAGTGGCAGGTTCAGCAGGTTCAGGTTCAAGTACGGATATGGGAATTCAAAATAGAAAACAAAACAATTTGTTAACCAACATTACTATTTCGTCCACAAATACTAACAGTGCAAACATAGATCTTGAAATTCCACTTCCAAACCCAGATGCTTCATTGACGCGTACATTAAATGGTGGTGCTAACTATATGCAAGGTATTTTTATTTTTTATTTCTTAAATGTTTAGTGCTATTGCTATTATTGAATTGGCTATACGTGATAACATGATGCGATACATATGATGTATGCGATGATGCAAATGGCAAGCTGCAATGACTAACTGAATATACGACTATATTGCTTTTACCGCTACAATAATTAAAATTCAAACTTTTATACAAAATACAATTACTTATGACTTATGATTCTTTTTCAATAATTGTAATAAAACATGAAAATAATATTATTTAAATAATTTTATGATGCAAATTGAAATTTTAATGCTATTATTTTGTTTTGTTTTCACCTTTTCACAGGATTTTCAGGATTAGGGACTGGACTATTCACAATAGGAAAACACAGCACAGTAAACATTTACGTGACTAAGTGTGTAAACTGCAGGGGAAAAAATGACTGTGAAGAAGAAACACCGCACGTCAATGTAATTAAATCTGCGCCTAAACGGCTTGAAACTGAACAACAATCAACAATTCCCACAAATACAAATTTCACGACTGATATTCATAACTGTAGTAATAGCCAAGAGACTGTAACTGTACCTGTAACTACAGCTCTTGTAGCGCCTGAAGCAGAAGCAAAACAACTACCATTAGTGCCATTGTCATTACCGATGTCAACGGCTACATGTAAAAACAATTCATCTGCTAATGCTGTGCTGTGTCCAAGTTCACCATTCAGTGACAATAATTTAATTGTGAACCCAACAATTGTCCGTGAAGCAAGATTTAACCCCTACTTACCTTCCAACTCCAACGCACATGTTTCAAGATCGATGGAGGAACAAAATCAAGACCTTTTAGAACAAGAGATTGGTGTTGGTACTGTTGGTGATGTGAAGATATTGATATTTTGCTACCCAACTGTGTTCAAGAAGCACATTATCCGGATAATTTAAGTTTAAAGAACCATTCGTTATCTTCTTCTTCTACACACCTTAATTTATCACTTCCGTTGTCTTCCAGTTCAATAGGTTTACCTTTATTGTCTTCATCTACGTCAGTAAAGCGAAAAGGTCGCGGTCGACCTCCTAAGCACGCAAGGCATCCAGATTCAACTTCGACTTCTTCAGCAACAACAAATATGCAGTTTCAAGAGATTTGTGAATTTCAAAAGAAGTGTTCCAGCAAAGCATTGAACACAATGAACTCAAAAATCGATAATCATTCATTCAACATTCCAACAAGTAGAAGTAGTATGATGAAAGATTCCACATTTTCAGTGTTCAAAGGGAGAGGTAGACCAAAAAAACATAAAGATTTAGGTACGGATTCAGTAATGCCGCCTACGCCTACACCAACAACATCAACATCAAATCAAAAAGAAGTGTCAATTCAAAACGTCAGAGGTAGTAACACTAAATTTAAATTAAGATTATTATCACGTCATCGCAAAAGCAAAAGAATATTCAGGAAAGAAAGTGAAGACACACCAAATAACAAAAATGCGTCAGAAAAAAAAGGAAAACTTTCTTCTTCCCCAAATTCTTCCTGCAAAATAACAAAACGCAAATGCGTTTTAGCTGATTCGGATTTAGATAGAACCAAAACAGGTTTATTGCCTGTTGAAAAATGTACCAACCTTGATACAAATCACCGAATGCCAGTTTTGCAACCAGTGAGTCCCCTTATTGACAGTTGTGGCAATAAGAAGAATCCAGAGTCGGAATATTGCATCGAAGCCACTGAAAGTTTGCCACGAATTACGCTACAAAACTACGAGGAGGAGTTGTTCCGCCCTGTTGTAAAATCATTTATGAGTAAAACAAAATCTGAAAGTGGAGAAACAAGACTAATAAAATTGGATAAACTCAAGTAAGTATAAGTAGGTTTATATTTTAAATTCCAAATAATTTTGCTATTAACTAACCGTAATAAATTTAAAAATAATTATAAAACAGTTGTTTAGGTGTAAGTGTGTAAGTAGGTAGGTATTACATGCACTCTCGTAGAGGCACAAAGCCTAGGGGAGGATGTTTAGGTATATTTAAATGTAACAGAATTAATATTCGATTAATTGATTGAATTATTTAAAATTTTAATTTGTTGGTCATTGTTTCTGAATGTTTCTTTCTTTTTTGCAGTGCGTGTATGTACCAGGTGCGAGTTTGAGACAGAATCAAGTACGACTAATAAGAGAAAGTGGAAGGATCATTTTTTGCAACACTGTGTACCTGAAATTTTTGTATGTAAAGTTTGCAGACGAAGATACCTTAATAAATGTTCTTTAGATAGGCATTACGGACTGTCGAATCATAATTCTATGCAGTCAATTGCGTCAATAAGGACTAGGACCGGAATCTCTGATGTTAGTCATGTTAATTTCACACTTCCAAAACTGGAACCTAATCCGAAGCCTCCGAAGGTGACGTTGAGGTTCAATCTGAAGAAAAAGCTGGCAAAAAAACAAACATTACGTAGTAATAAATAAATATGGTTTGTTTCAAAAAGAAACACATTTCAATTTTAATGTAATAATATTGCTTTTTGCTTGCGTTTCATTTTTTATTGTTTTTTGTTTCATTTAATTTAGTTTAATATGTTCTAAAACTACTTCTTTCTTTAAACTTTGAAATTATTGAAATCAATTTATATAATATTTTGAGGTAATAATTTGGCATAGTTAATAAATGTATGATTATCTTACACCTATACAAAGTATTTTAATATTTTAAAGCAGTATTGCACATGCACCACGACGACGCTGGCGACCACGGTGACTTTTATTATCTATGTACATTATATTATTTCATACTGCGCATACTGTCACTGTCGGAAGTACCGGAAGTTGCACATGCACTAATAGGCAGTAGGTTATGTCTTGGTTTTTGTACTAAGCACCTAATTCTAATTACTATTAATAAGATTTATAAGATTAAATAGTTGAATTGATCAAACAGAATTAAACTTCTATACTCTATACTATGCGATACAATTAGATACGTAATATCAGCGACATGAATCATAAAATAACAGTAACGAAGCAACTTTCGCTAGAGTTGCTGAGCAAACACCGACCACTAATACTAACACTAAAACTAAAAGCTGCAGGGTTAATGATTAAAGATACCACAGATAAACTGCCAACGTCAACGTCAACTGTCACTGGTGTCACTGGTCTAGTGGTGTTACTATTACTGATAATCATACAGGAATGCAAGGAGTGGCAAGTGGCAAAAGCAAACAAGCTAACACACTACTTTTATTATTTGAGAGCAAATGGCAAATCAGGTCAATGTTTATTGTTTATTAGACGAACCAACCGTGACTTGTTTTAGTTTGTAATATTAAAAATTAATTAAAGTAAATATTACATACCACTTCAAATATTCAAATTGCAAATCAAGAATAAAGTAATACTAATATAACTGTAGGACATATACGGCTAAGCTAAAACAGCCTGCTACGGATTTGAGAAATCTTAATTTGTCAAAGTACTAATAATAATAAAAGTTAATAAACAAACAATCAAAATGGAAGTTGGAACTGTTAGCAGGGAAGAAACTTGTGGTAATGTTGAAACAGTAGGACCCGTGGAAGCCGTGGATGGAACACAAACAATTTTGAAGTCTACAGCAGCAGGAAGTGCTAAGTTACAATTAGCAATTAACACATCACATTTTCATTTTGAAGGTGTAGTAGATGCAGGTGCAAAATCTCGATTTTATGACCCAGACCCAGACCCCAAAACAAAGACGATTGGGCCAAACACCAACAAAACAGAGGTATATCAAAAAAGTCACATTCTACTCTCTTCCTCTTTGAGCTCTGCAACAACATCGGCTTCAAAAGGAATTCAAAATAACAGTGGTAAAGAATTCTTACTAAAACTAAAACATCAACAACCCTTATCATTGGTAATGGTTCCAGAGTCCAAAGCCCACTCCCACCTCACAAATGAAGAACTACAACTTGGAGCTGAGAATAAAAAGCAAACGCAATTTGATTTAATCCGGTCTCAGTCTCGGATAATTCCAGCTTCAGCGCCTTCAGCGTCAATTTTAACGTCAAATTCTAACCAAAATCTTTTAAATAAATCAACCTCTACTTTATGTGCATCTAGCAACGCTGAAAATAGCTTTGAAATTAGCTTTGACGAATCTAGAGGGCAAGGGGCAATATCTTCGATTTTACCAGATGTACCTCTAATAATCTCTAGTTCACGTTCACAACTAGAAGATAATCTTGACTTTCCAGTTGCAGTTGACTTTCCATCTAAAAATGATGCAGAAAATAAAACCCCTGATTTCAACGGTGCAGTTCCGTCAGTTGCGTGTCTTCCAAAACAGACCCGTCAAATTGACCTTGACCTTATTGAACTAGGACACGCAAATACTAGAGCTCCAGAAAATATTGCAAAAAAAGGTGCCACTGACACCAACAGTGCTAAAACTGGCAGTAGCAGTAGTACCTCAAATGGCGCCAATGAGTTTGGAATTCCTGATGCCAAGAATCAACAAGGTACAAATTTTATTATGAATAATAATTTAATCAGTTGTTGTTTACATTAATTTGTATTATTTCCAATTTCCACTGATAATTAGGTAAATTATGTCACAACACTGACAAAATTGTTTTACTTCAACCTTTATCAGAAGGTGTTCAATTTTCATAATTAGGAAATAGAACACAAACTGGTGGTCATGTACAATTGTTAAATTAAAGAAGGCTTAATTGAAAATATATTTTTTTTGTAGGTTTGCTTGCTGGATTAATTACAACAGCAGGAAAGAAAAACACAGTAAATATTTATGTGACCCAATGTTTTAACTGCCATGGAGAGTGCGTTCGTCAGCGAATTTCAGTAGTGTCTGAGCAGCCTTTAAAAATAAATCCAGAAATTTTAAAGACTACTCCTCAACCAGCAGGCTCAGGCTCTTCAGTTTCTTCTATTTCTAATAATTCTGATTCTACACAAGACAAATTAGATGCAAACGCGGATATTAGTAGGTCCCGGTCCAGGATTGCATCTTTACTAGCCGGACCAGAACCGGAAACTGAATTAGAATCAAATCATCATGACGATCAGTTTTCAACCAATACAACAGCAACAGTAGGTGTCACTAGACAACAACCTGAACAACCAACTTTGATCCCCGATGATAATAATCCACATATTCCTAGTCCAAACACCACACCAAATGTACGTAAACGCCGTCGTCACCGGCCGATTATCAATAAGAAGCGCCGAGCAGGAGTAAAGAAGCAGAAGCATCTTAATCAGAACGAATTGAAGTTGAAATTAAAATATACTCCTGCCCCTTTGACTTTGGCATCACCTACTTCATCCACATCGGCAAATGAAAATGATTTACACCAAGCCCAAGCCCAGCAGGGCGACTTTACTGGTACTGGCACTGGCATGACGACGACGACCACGACTGATTCTGACGCTTGTCGTAATTTTGAAGTCGGGAATCCTAAAAATTATAGAGATTTATTCTGGACCGCTACTAGCGAAGATAAAACGTCAATGAGTAAGTTAAAGTTGAAACACTTTTATTTTTTAATTTTTATTTCTATTATCTATTGCTCATGGACTCATGGCTCATATTGTTGCTGTAACACTGTAGCTGTACTTGATGGCTTGATTCTGAAGCGTAGAACAAGTAACAAGTCGTGCGTATGTTTTTTTGTACTTAAATGATGAGTATAGCTAGTATAGAAATTGCAATTAAAAATATAATATACAGAACGTTTGTATTTAATTTTCAATTTCAATATTGTATTTGTCATTTAATTGAATTTTGTTTTATTATTATAGTTTATCAGTGCAAAAAATGTGATTTCAATGGGTCATCAAACGAAGTATCAGAAACAAAACTTAAGGAACATTTTCAAAAACACTATCAACCAAATCGATTTATTTGCCAGAATTCATTATGCAAGAAATCGTATGAAACTCCATCAAGTCTAAAGCGACATTACACCCGCACGGCTCATAATGTTGAAATTATTGCAACTACGGCGTCTACGGCTTCGCGAAAAAGCAAAAAGGCTAAAATATAATTTTAAATTTTAACGACTGCATTAATAATGTGACATTAAAAGTATTGAAACATTTTCAGTATAGAAACGAAAAACAACATGTGGCAATGCATTGTGCTAATTCTGCTTTCTGCAATAAGTTTAAATAAGTTTAATAAAGTATAATTATAATTTTGTATTTTAAGTACAGTTACAGTTGTAACTGTTGAAAGAGCATAATTATATTGTGTATTATTGAGGCTAGCCGGCTAGCGTAATTAAAATCTAACTCTATGATCTATAATCTATAATGTATGTGGCATTCACTATTCACTTCCCACTGTCTGTGAACTGTACACAGGATTACGAAATTAAGGATTTGAGACAATGTGTAATGTAACTGTATAGTAACGGTATCGAAAATAGCGTTAAGTGGTTAAATATTATTAAGTGTAATTATGTGTAATTTAATTTAAAAACATTTAACAATATTCATTAATTTTTCTAATTCTATTATTCTATGTAATTATATTTTGTTGTAACAACACCATGTGCTTGGCTTGGCCTTGAGCCTTAATGTTAACAGTTAAGTTAATTGATTAGATGAAATATTATTGTTGTTGTTTGTACTGGTTTTAGTTGTTAGTTTTTTTCTGTTCTCATGCTAAATTTATACTTTATTAACTCAGAATTACTACCAAAGAGAACTAGAACTAAACTTTACTGTGCATCGCTAATAAGGCAAGGTCAAATTAATGTCATCTTTATTTTGTAAGAATATTAATTCTTTGGTGTTATTCTTGTTTTTTGACTTGTTTGTTATTTGTTGGTATTACAAGTACCAGTTTACTTTGAATTAATAAATAAAATTTCTACCTAACTTAAATCTATTTGATTTATAGTTTATTATCTCTTCAATTCCAAAATTTAAAGAATTAAACTCAGCACTTAGGATTAGGAACAATGCGGTTGGCAATTTTTAATTTTAGTTTAAAGCTTAACACAGTTACGGCGACTTTTATTTATTAGAATAATGTTTTATTTAAAAGCATAAGAACTGACTGAAATGAAAGCATCACATGACTTTACCATTTACTTATTTAAAAATTTATTTTGCATGTTGTATTGCAAATTGCAATTTATTTTCAGATAATAAATATTGAGTCCGAGCACCTGCAATTAATTCAGGCTGTCAGTAATACAGAATACAGATCTTGTCTTGTTTTTTACTTGCTTGTGTTGTCCTTGTAGTTTTTAGTTCAAATTTAGCTTTGGCGCGAACACTAACACGTCGGTCAGGACAGAATCGACAGAATCAGAGTCAGACTCAGACTGCTTTTAATTTTTACTAGTGCTAATTCACAATACAGATCTCGCAATCACATGATACTTTTACACTATTTTATACGCAGTTTAAAAGCTACAGAATCTGAAAAGTTTGTCGTGTTTGGTCCTTCAATATTTTAAATCCAGTGGTCAGTAAGTCGTTTTGTGTCTGGTCTGGATTCACTTTAAACTAGTTTTACTACAGAATACACCAACAATTTTGACTGTTAAGCACTTAAGTCATAAGTGTTAGTCGGAGTTCAGTAAAAAGTTTTTAGATCGGCTTTACTAAACATCCTAATTTGTAAATTTACATTTAATAGCAATTCGTAATTTAATAATAAAGTTAAATGAACTTTAGTAGTCAGTAGTGGTGTTGATGCTTCATGCTGCTGATGCTGCTCCAGATTTAAGTTTTACGCGAGCGATTGTCTATTGTTTAGTTTGACGTTTTGAAGAAGGTTAGTCAATGTCCAGTGTTTTATTTCAAAAATACAAAACACAAATTACTATTAAAAAGTACATGTAAATCATTGGTTATCACTTATCAGTGTTGTGTTGCTATTACTTGCGTTTACATTGTGGATACTTTATTAGGCGTTTGTTCAATTTGTTTTAGATAAAATCAATTATTTATGTATCTTAAAAGCTAAATATAATAAGTGTTTGTTTTTGTGGATTTTTGCAGTCTATAAATTCCAACGTAATGAATCAATTGTTATCGAAGGACATGAATACCCACGATGAGGATAATGATAATGCTAATCAACTGAATCCTACACGCACACCTACACCAGTCTCGATTTCACCAGTGTCAGTACCACAAAATGCACAAACTATTAATATCAACATTTTGATTCAAACTCAAATTAGTTCATTCAATCATGCCAATGCTACTGGCACTGGTACTGCTACTGTTTGTTCAACTTCATTGTCTCCTGGACCTGGTACTGCCGCCGCACCTGATGATTCGGATGATCAGGGTAAGCTAATAAAAATAAACAGCACAAATAGATTCAGATTCAGAATTTAGAACCGAATATTCAATTTGAATTGAAGGTTAAAAGTAGAACTACAATTAGTGAAAAAGTACAATTAGAATTAGTACAATAGCACAGTTACAGTTGCAGTTTGTTGTAGTTGTTGCAGTTGGTCACAAGATGCGTGAACGCGCTGCTCATTTGCTTAATAATTGTAAATATTAAAATTACTAACATGAGTTGATTTTTCATTTTTGTAAACTTTTATTTGTTTTTTTGCTATTTAAATTTCAATTAAATTTAGTTTCATTTATTAAAAATTTTAAAAATATGTAAATTTCTAATAATACATATTTTACAAGCAAAGCTTTAAAAATCTTGCGTTCAAAACGCCACTAAATTTTTGTTTGTTTATTTCTAGTATCTTTGCGAGGACTAATAAGCACCGGTGACAACTGTGATGTGAATGTCTACATAAATAAAGTTAATTGCGAAGACTGGAAATGCGCATCTTCTTTGGAGCACCAAAATAAATCGCAGGAACACTGTGTTCTTCCTTCTTCAAATTCAGATTTAATTAAAAGCAGTAAAGATTGCAGGCGATTATCAAGCAGGTGTGGATCACCATCATCATTATTAAAAGTAGAACTAGCTACTTTTGATTACGATGAGGATGAGCTAGTTACGAGTGACATGAACGCAAGCAGTAGCAGTACAGGTACAACTGAGACTGAAACTGGTACTACTGAAAGTGGCACGGCTACAGCAATAACAAAGACCAAAAATTTGACCACAACTTCAACTTCAACTTCCACATCAAAATCAACTATAGGTACGAATATTGTGCTTCCCAAACCTGTGCCTGTAACAGTAGTGCGTCGAAGCAGCATTTTTGGCGAAATTCCGTTAGAACATCAAAGATTCCATCAAGAAGACTCGAACGCGGAAGCAAAATTGATTTTCAGTTTGAATGATTCAACACCAGAAACGCAACAAAATGCAGCTTCTAACATGCATTCAAAATATTTAATGACACAAATAAGCCAAAAGGACTACAATTTTGACACATTAAAAATGAATAATACAAGTACTAATCAACATCCAAAGAAACCAGAAGCCACTGTGACCATGAATAAAAGAAAACACACATCTAAATCTTCAACTGTTGGTATTGGATCCGATTCTGGTCATGGTGATATGATTTTTTTTAGTACAGACACTGACAGTAGCACTTCATCTTCAAATTCAAGCACAAATAAATTGCTTGACTCTGCTTCCCAATCGTCTAAAAGAAAAAAACAACAATCTACTACATCTGCTTTTACGAAAAGAATGCAAAAATCGGACCACAAGAAAGGTAAACATATAGATGCCTCTACCTCTACCTCAGTTGCCTCAGATATCTCAGATATGCGAGTCGCCAACTGGGAATCATACTTTACTTTTGAAGAAAATGAAGATCATACTAAGCGAGGTGAGTTTTCAGTTTACAATAGTGAATAGTTTACAACTTCAATATTTTCATTTTCAATTTTTAATGATTTTCATATGTTAAAAATTAAAAACGTTTGGCGCAAACAAGTGCAATGTGCAGTTAAAGCAACAGTGCATTTAATTTGAGTGCATATACCAAAATTCACATACTTAATTAATTTAATTCCTATTTTGTTTGTTTTGATTTAAATAGAAAGTACCTGTAATATGTGCAAGAAAGTTTTTGCTGATTGTCATGGTATAATAATCACCCTAAAGTACCACATCCAAAAACATTTTTACCCTGCATTATTCAACTGTTACACCTGCAACCTGGAGTATGACCTGCCGTCGTCATTAGGTAGACACCGTAGGGAGTCCCCTGCACACGCTGTGAATGAATCAATGTCAATGTCGGGAAAACGAAAAAAACGTATCAAAAAAGGCAAAAAAGCAGTTAGAGGCAGTACGAGTAAGAGCGCCAGTAAAAAATAAAATCAGTTTTATCTGAAATTTGTTTTATTTACAGTCAATGCCAATGACCAATACTACCTAATGAATTGTTGCATATAACAAAGTTATAAA
Organism: Dicyrtomina minuta; assembly: GCA_949802685.1. Classification (NCBI taxonomy): domain Eukaryota; kingdom Metazoa; phylum Arthropoda; class Collembola; order Symphypleona; family Dicyrtomidae; genus Dicyrtomina; species Dicyrtomina minuta. Next base: position 5,295,186 of record OX461811.1, on the reverse strand, counting down.
TTTTAATAATTTTATGTTGCTCACGTTAAAATTTAATTAATTTATGATTGGTCTTGATCAGCTTGTTAGTTGTTGTGTAGTCAGTGTAGTTGTGTTTGTGAGTATAAAATAGTAAAACTAGAAAGTCATACTAGATTTTAGATTTAATTGTAAATGAACTATGCACTGTGACTGTGACTGTATGTATGTAGTTGTAGCACTATGTAGTATTGTAGTATAAAGTGTAGTTAGTGTAGTGTACAAGTAAAAACACTATGCTCATGAACTAAATATCTATTTTTTATTTTTCAGTAAGTAATTGTAGTTTGTAATCTATTTTTTTATTTTTAACACTGTTTAAAGCTTAACAGTAAAATTCAAAGCAAAGTATGACATTATGACCTAATGAAATGAATTATGAATATAAGTCTTTATGATTTTCTTTACGTGCCGTACGTATACCGTACAGCCGTACAGTGCCGTACACATGGTTTACGTCTACAAGAACGTTTTATATCACTTGTAAATATCATTAGCATTCAAATCTGAATGATTTTTTTATATTGTAAAATGCGTCAAAAACGACTACGTGACAGATTTCGCAAAGCAAATTAATTATTAATTAGACTTCTTATAATGTAGAACAGTTACGAGTTCTAAATTTTATCGTTTAAATGAACTAAATGTTGAGATAAAAATACTTTTATTTGTTTGGTGTTTTGTTTTGTAGTTTGGTTGCTCTTAATTTAGTGTTGTAACTTACTTTATTTCTTTATTGGAGACTCAGTCAATTGAGATTCGAGTTGAATTGTTATTAATAATTTATGACTTATGAGCAGATGCACCACCAGCAAATAGTATTTGTATTTTGTTTAGCTGAATATGGGGAGTATGAACACCACTAAATGCATAACTAATAAGAAAAACGTAATTTAATACTAATTAACATTACTCACAAGCAGCAAGCAGTTCATGGCTTGTGACTGCTGCTGCTTATCTTTTTACGTTTTTTATTACCTGGAAATTATGATTTAATAAATAATGACTGGACATAAAATTTTATGTACCTGCGTATTTGGTTGTTCAACTATAAATTAAAACGTCTATAAATACATTTAATTAGAAAATTCAATTTTATTTTAATAACTGTAATAATTTTCATAAAACCAATAAGGCACTATGTAGTATTTTTGTACAAAACTATATGTGCATACAAAAAGATGTCTTGGCTGTCAGTTTTTGGTTGCATCGTGCATCAAAATTACGTAGAGATCCATAATATTATAACGACTTTTGCTGAGTTTGTTGGCTTATTGGCTTATTCAGCTGACTGGCTGCTGTCTTCTGATCTGGAATTTGAACTGCTGGCTGCGGCTGCATATTTTATGCTCAGTATGCATGCTGCTGCTGCAGCAACTGCAGCTGCAGTTGCACTTGCACGGGCTGACGGCTGCAGTGCTGAGTGCTGCAGTGAACTGTGTGGCTGTGGCTACTGTAGTATCTTAAATAAGTCATTAGTATAAGTATACTAACGACAACGACTAACATTATTAAATTTTGTGGATTAGAATTAGAGTTTAGAGTGAATATTTAATTCTAATTATTGATTCACAGGTTTGGTCTTTTTAGTTATTCAACCAACTAACATTCAAGATAGGATCTGACATTACTCATGGCGCCAGGTGCTATGCATTGAACATGCATCAAGCTTAAAGTATAAGTATATAGTATATAGCACACTCACCAAGTAGCTCAAACACAAGCATTACGCACGTACACAAGTTACTTTTTAGTTTTTGTTCCTATCAATGTCACTAGTCGTCAGTTCCGATGAATGTTGAGTTTGAGCTCAACTGCCTGCAAATAAATTATTCAAGCTATTTTTATTCATGTCAAAGCTCACACCAGTTCAGGTCAGTTCTCTTGTTCAAGTTCTAGAAATCCAGGTTTATCAGTATCAAGATCAAGTATCAGTAACCTATGTAGCTGTCGTTCATTTGAATTTTAAATGTAAAATTACAGAATTAACTTAATGACGCCAGTGCTCGAGCCCCTGCCTCAGCTAGTAACATAATGTCAGTTGTCACTATTCGTCAGTACAGATAAATGTTACGTTGAAGTTCAATTACCTGCAATTAAAATAATAAAGCTATTTTTATTCATGTAAAAGCTCACCCAAGTTCTCTTGTTCAAGTTCTAGAAATCCTGCTTGATCAGTATCAGTGACCTATTTAGCTGTCGTTTATATTTAATATTTAAATTAACAAAATTAACTTACTGACGCCAGTGCTCCAGCCACTGCCACAGCCAGTAACAGTAACACAAATGTCGGTCGTCACTATTCGTCAGTACAGATGAATGTTAAGTTGGAGTTCAATTGTTCAATTACCTACCTGCAACTATATTAATAAAGCTATTTTTATTCATGTAGAAGTTCACATCAGTCATCAGTTCTCTTGTCTAAAAGTTAAAAGTTCCAGAAATCCAGCTTTATCAGTACTAACTATCACGACGTAGCTGTCGTTTACATTTAATATTTAAATTAACAAAATTACCTTACTGACGCCAGTGCTCAAGCCACACCAAGTAACAGTCACCTTAAAATTCGTAGCAGTGGCAGTGAAAGGCAGTGACAGTTAGTCCTATTTCTAATTTATACTTAATATTTAATATTTAAATATTTTTAAGTAGTTCATGTTTTGAATTAAATAATATTTAAGTTTTAGTTTTGCTCGTGTCAGTGTTAGTCGTTGGTCTTCAGTTCTTCAGTCAGTCAGTTGTCTGTGCACTGTGCGTGCTGAGTGCTGCAACATAAAAAGTTTAATAGTGGTGTGGTGTATTAACAAATGTTAACAAATTAAAAATTAGAACTTCTCTCTTTTGAATTTTGCATTTTAATTGTTATGGTTATTAGAAAATTTTGACCAAGAATTGCTATTGTACTTCTGTCATCGGTCATTTGCGATCATTCTATACACAATTCCTAATTTGCCTGCAAGCTTAGCTTAGACGTTTACTGCAAGATTGCGTAATTAGGCCATTAAGCTAACAGTTGTCATTAAAGTTGATAATGGAAGCAACACCGGTAAGTTAAATATTAACAACTATAAACAAATTGATGCTAAATAAATTCGATAACTCATTAATTAACTCATTAAATGTAAATTTTAGTAAAAGAAGAATGTGCTAACTAATTAGGTTATTTAAATTAATTACTTTAAACAGGGCCAGGGTACAGTTGGCTTTCGGTCACCCGCTGCGTCTAGGCAATTCCTGAATTTGTTAGCTCTTCAAAATGCGGAGTTTTCCTTTACTGATAAGACTGTACGATGTTCCAATAATCATTTCATACCATTTCATGGATTTTTAGTTGATTTCTATAATACTTATGCCACTCATGGGAACAATCCTGTTGAGCCGGTTCAGCGCAGTCCTCAACAACATTTGGGTGTCCAAGTTGGAGCCGGTCTGGCGGGTCCGGTTAATAACCAGAACCAGAACCAGCAAGTAAGACTTACAAGGTTATGTTTATGTCTGCCTCAAAAGTTGCACGCAATGCATAAAAATATTAAAATATTAATTCCTAATAGATTTAGCTGTCTACAACCTTTCTTCTCTATTTATATTTTTGTTTTTATTTATTATTTCTGTCATTACTATTCAGCTACCTGGGACTGGGACTGCAATTTCGCCAGCGTCTAACTCAATTATCAACCTGCAAGATTATACAGTCCTTGAAGTTGCTCAGGTTGTTTTATTTTTGTACGTGGGAAATATTTGTGTATGGCCTACATCAATCGTACGTTTTGTAGAAGTAATGTCTGCCCTTGGTTGTAATCCATCTTATGTGAATGTTATGGGTCCGATGTCGTCTGCGTTATATAATGTTTTGTGGGGGTCACACATGGCAGAAACAGCACAAGGGAAAAAAATTCGATTTTGGTCTGACAACAGTGGTGTCTTAACCGCGCACTTCATTTATGCTAATGGAATTTCGCATATTGAAGGTTATAGTGTAGTCAGTTCCGGTTTGGCTTAGCTGTTAGGCAGTTAGTCAGAGTTAATCTGTTTGCTGTGCTTAATACCTAAATAACTGATTCTTAGTTTCTTTAATTTATTTATTTATTTGAAATCGACAACGTCGCTTTATTTATATTTAATTTCTTATACGTTTATTGTCATTGGCTACGTATTTATAATATTATTCTAATTTTATGCTAATATAATAATCAATTTAGAATGAAACTTCACTTCACATAAAAATAAACTTATTCCTGAATTTTTTGAATAGAATAACACAGTTTGGATATTTAGGTTAAATCTTGTTTGCATGTTTGTTGATGTAAATGGTTTTAGTAAATAAGTGAACTTGCCTAACTACACTACATTAAATCAGGTTAAAACTTTGAGACTTGAGATTTGGAGCAATCACCAAGTCACCAACCACCACAGCCGTAAGCATTTAGAATTTGGTATAAAAGGCAAACAATTTTAGTTCATCGTCTTATTAGTGTGTTTTTTGTTGGGATTAAAACATCCACATCTTAAAATAGCGGACTCCAGTATCCTCAATAATAAAGGCAAGGAAAAGTTAGACAAGCAAAGTGCTAGTTCTACTACTAGTTCAGCAAGTATAAAAAAGCAAAGCTTAGGTAGTGGAAGTAGTGGGCAAGGGCAGGGCAGTACCGGCAGTAGCAGCTCTACCACCTCTAAAGAATCAAAAAACTCAAAAGACCCAGTTTCAAGCTCTGGCCCAGGAAACGTAACAGTTTCCCCCGCAGTAACCCGGTCCAGGTCATTGCAACTTTCAAGTTTATCGTCTTCTGCATCAAAACGTAGAAAAAATAGTCGGTGGTTTGCAAGTAAAAAGAAGTCACTTACAGCTGTAAGTGGTGGTTCTGGTTCAAGCTCCAGCAACTCTAGCTCCAGCGAGCATTTGTCTCCGGTATTGGGAAAAAGAAAAGGTTTGTCTTTGTCACGTAGAAGAAAAGGAAAGGACGAAAGTCATAGCAGTCGAAAATCAACTTCGTCGTCTTCGTCAGAAAAAAACAAGAATGACCGTAGCAAGCGTATTTCTGCTTCTACTGCAACAGAGCCAGAGTCCGAACCTGACACTGTGTTTACTCAGCAGGATCTTCTGAAGAAACGGCAGTCTAAGTCCAAGAATGTCAAAACCAAGAAAAGTGGTGCAGAATCCAAATCCAAATCCAAGCCCCTAGTTGCAGCCGCAACTAGAACTAGAAAAACTAAAGTTGAAGTCGAATTGGAAGAGGAAGAGGAATTGTTTCTTTTAGACCGTGAAAATCCATCCTTCCAGTTAGGACCTATCCACACCTCATCCAGAAGTTCAGTACGAAGAAGATGTCTATCTATTAAAGGTAACTGTTTAGTTATTGTTACACTACTTACAGTTTATAGTTATTTGCTGATGCTTATTCTGTTCTAATACCATTTTTTGAGTTTTAAGTTTTTGAATATTAATTTTTTTGTTTTTTAACTGACTTTAATTTTGTGATTGGTATTGCTAGTTGCAAAGTCATTCAGGTTAGGTTTGATTTACAATAACACCTACACCCAATCACCCAATCACTAATTCCTATATTATGATGTTGCTTATAATAGATGTTTTGTTTTTTTATTTGTGTACAGATAACTCTCCGCTGCTAAAAACTTCACCTAATAGTTTGCGTTTGGACACCAATTCAGAAACTGATCAAACTGATATGGATTTGATAGGTGGACATAATACGGGTAATAACAGTTCTAAAAGGGTTAAGAATTGTGAATCCCTTCATTTTGATGGATCAGAACATTCGGAGCACGTAGAAGAAGAGGAAGGTGGAGATTGCAACGAATCTGACATGGAGTTAGATTTAGATACCTCGGATCTAATGAATTCGCCGAAAACATCAATACCATCAAGGAGCAGAACCAGTGTCGGATCTAGACGGAAGTTGCAAGAAAGGGAAGGGGAAAAAGGTAACAATAATTATTGTATTATAAAATTAAAAAAATATGATTGCCGGTTGTAAATAAAATTATTTATATTAATTTATAATAATTTGACCAATATTGTGTTTTTGCTCTACATTGTTAGTATATAATGATAGTTGATTAAACATTCATAAAGTACGTCTACCTATTTTTTTAGCGTGCTCATCACCTTCGGCTGAGCCTGAGCAAATTAAACGAAGAAGAGCTGATTCCCTGGCAGTAGGATCAGGATCCACCTCTAGTTCTAGTCCCCATAACTCAAGTGCCAGCGCTGCCGCTAAGTCGTCCGGATCCAGCAAGTCAAAACTTTTGTCACCCATGCGATTAAAGATAGTAAGCTCTACACCTTCACCAGGTTCGTCGGTCTCACCAGTCTCACGGAAATCTAAATCTAAATCTCCAAAATCCCCTCATTCTCCTGTTATTTCACCATCCCAATGGACGTTAAGAATGAGAGGTGGATTCAAGCTTCAACGTAAAATAGCTAAACACTTTAGCTACATCGGTCACCGTGATGAAGAGATCACTACCTCTGGATCTCCTGAAAAACGTTATGCAGTTTCATGCAAACGGTGTCCGGCAGTGCTTGCTGGCCACTCTTCATCTTATGGAAATTTATGTCGTCATTTAGTCGTAAGTAAAGTTTCATTTAGTGTCATGTTTTATTTTTTTTGTAATTAAATGAATTAAATCCTTAGTTCAATTTAAAATAAATTACTAAGGTACTACATTTCTTGATTTCTTGTTTACTGATTTATTGCAGATGCGACACGGTATTGGGAATCCTTATACCTTGATAACGGACGAGTGTTTGACAAATAATGGAAAATACGACATGGGGCACCCAAAGCAACTTCGCTATGAAATGAATTGCCTACGGTATACTCTCTTGAATAATTTACCATTTCAAATGGCACGATATGATGCGTTTCAAGTACTGGTTGAAGACTTGGAGCCTAGTATTAATACTATAAGCGGCAAGACTTTAAGTCGGCGATTTGAAGCTTGCAGCAAGAGAGTAAGTCAAAATATTAAAATAAAAATAATTACAATTTACAATTATAAATTCTGGCTTATTTATGGCCTATAACTTTCTAACTTTGTAGTTAACATTAACAGTGAAAAACAGCCATTTGCATAACTAACTTTATTTTTGATAGCAATTATTATTTAATATATCTTTACGTTTCTGGTTTTAAGGCGGAAGCTGAAAACAAATTGTTTCTAGAGAACATACCTTACATAAGTATTCTTGTTGATGGATGGACGACAAAGAGAAATAAGGGGGTCATTGCTTTGCAAGCGATGTATGTGACTGCTGATTTCAAATGGGGAATAAGAACTATAGGATTGCAGGAATTGTCTGGGCGTCATACTGGAAAAGCAATAAGAGATTGCGTGAACGACATACTTCGCGACTATGATCTTCTTGATAAAGTAAGAGTTAACTATTAAATATAATAAATTAGAATTAAAAACATAAATTTGGTATTTATAATCATATGAATAACATTAATTCACGATTACCATTACTAATATTTTATAATTAGTTTATATTCGTGGTGCAATCACTGCAATATGATGCATAAATTATAACCGAAATGCCTAAATTACATAATTCACATTCACACATTGACAATCTTTTTGATTTTTGGTTTATATTTCAACAGGTCTCATCTGTTATCATAGATAATGGTTCCAACATGATTAGTGCATTTGATAACTTCAAAAACCGAGCACCATTTAGACATGGACCCGCACCCCGTCCAATGGGCCCTTCTCACGTTGCATATCGATGCGTCGCCCATACTCTACAGCTTGTAGTCAAAAATGCAAACTTAGGACCAGTCGCTGTGTCGGTGAGGAAAGCAATGGTCGGTATCACTAGAATCATGAACTCTCATATTTTACGCAAACTTTTGCTGGTTCAGACCGGAAGAGGATTTCCGAAAAAAAGCGATACTCGGTGGAATGCCGAGTATGATATCATCTGTTTATTAGTCACCGTAAGGCTATATCTTTTTTATTACAACTCCTATTATTCTTGACTTGTTTAGTATCTTATTTATAATTAAACTGATAAATAGTATAGCATCGTGTGAACTTATGCAATATTGTATTCCTTGTTTATTGTTTACTGGTGTGCGCGCTGCCGCACTTGTTATCACATACAATTGATAAACGTCATAAAGCATTAGCAGTTGTAACACCAAAAACCACCTTAATAATTAGAAATTTGATAGAGATTTAATTGCCTTAATACTATTTTTTATTTATTTATTTTGTTCTAGGGGAAGATGTTCAATGCGGTCAATAGCATTTTGAACTACGCAATAACTACTAAAGAAGGCTCTTTCTTTCAAAATGCAGAAACAAAACCAGAGAAGATGAGTAATACTGACTACAGTAATCTCAAATTGTATTGTTCCTTACTTGAGCCACTAGCAACTGCGACTGACCGTCTGCAGGCGGATGGATTTACGGCCCAGCTGATTCTTCCTGGACTACTTAGGTGTTATCAAAGTGAGTTTTTAGTTACTTTAATTCTGCAAATAACTTTTATGTATTGATAATGATGATAAAAGATGTAGTTATTCTATGACACTATAAATTATAAAAACTTTTATACAAATCAATTAATAGTTTAATTTATGAAATATAGAAATTAAACCGATTGCACTTGAGAATCTGGACAACGAAGGTCCGTCAAATCTCGTCGCTAAATTCTGTCATCGATTCGCGTCATGGTTTTCGGATCCCGTTTTAGTAACTGCCACAGTTTTGGATCCTTGGAGAAAACTGCACTTTTTTGATTATATGCGGACATGTAAATAAAAAATTAATTTTTAATATAAAATTTTTCATGATTCCTAATTATATTTATAAAGAACAAAAACTATGATATAACTGGGTACTAGTATGCTTTCACACTGTCACGTGTAAATTTTAAATACGCCCCACACTGGTGATTTGAAATGTAGTATAATTTTGTACTTTCCAGGTGTGTAACTTTTGTATTTTATGATTTTATTTTGTTACAGTTTCCTACGATAACGAACTGCCCTTGCTTACGAATGCGGACATCCTCACAGTTGTTAAAGAATTCGCAGTGTATTGTAGTGAAACGAGCTACGGAATAAACAAGACCCCAGATTCCAAGGAAAGTGTTTGTGTTGCAGCAGAAAACAGCAAAGCTGCTTCGCCTGCCTCTCGTTCAGGAGATAGTCTGGATGCCTACACTACAGTTAACACATCTTCGGAAATGACACACAATATTTCGGTTTACAGTCTTGATAAGCTGGATGATTCAATCCCTTGTACGTCGGAAAACGTGCAGGATGGTAGTCCGAGTAGTCCGACTCCTACTTTTCCTTCAATGCATAAACATCCGTTCGAAAGTATCATAGATCTGAAAATTAAAGCGTTCTCCCATTTACATATAGCGCTTGTTGATGTAGGAGACTTTTGGCGTGAACACCAAGTGAAATTTCCAATGCTGGCAACCCTTTTCAAATGTATTATGTCGAGATCGTCGTCAACAGCGCCTGTAAGTGTTTAAATGTTTCTTACTTTTCTTACCTACCACGAATCAAAATTACTTATTATTGTGAATTTTTATAGCAACAATATTTACCTTAAAATTTTTAATTAAAATACACAAGTTCATTATTGATTTAAGATTTGTAGTAATGTTTAAAAACGTTTAATTCTAGTAGGCATGTAAACCAGTTACTGTTGGTGTTGATTTTTGATTACAGCTTAGGCTTGTAGGTAGTACTAGGTACTAAATACTACTAAAACAAGATACTTATTTGATTGAGGGCTAGAATTCTTTTCCAATATTTTCCATGCAGTGCGATACTGCACAGACAAAAGAACAGAAGCATATAGTTTGGAAATTAAAATTTAAGTTCAATTAAAATTAAAATGCTAATTCTGTATAATGTTTTTGTTGGTCTAATAGTTGGAAAGGTTGTTCTCGAAATGTGGAATCATCAGCAGAGACAAAAGAACAAACGTACTACCGACGTCTTTAAAGAAAATGCTGATTACCAGGGAATGGTTTGAAGGCGAGGATGAAATTAGACGAAAAAAAGAAGCCAAGGCAAAAGGCAGTAATGCTACTAAAACTGAACACGACCACGACAACAATGCCACTGAAGGTAATGAGTGTGGACTTAATGAGGATGGAGATGGTATTTTTGACTTTGTGGACATCAGTGGCTCAAGTGGCTGTCAATCACCATCGCAGGCTCCGGCTACTTTGGCATCACCACAATCGCAAAATAAATCTCAAAGTCGCCCGTCATCAAGATCAAGTTCAAACTCATCTTCAGGTTCAGGTCGGTCACCATCGCGATCGCTATTATCAGAAGAATACATTGACTTTGACACCGCCCTGAAGATGGTTTTGGAGGAAAATGAAGATAATCCGAACTGTGAGGATGATGGAGATGTAGGAAGCTGGGAATGCTTTGAGGCCCAGCAACAAGGTTGGCTCTGCTAGTAGTGTCATTATTTTTTTTATTGTAACGTTCTTAACCTTAGCTTTCTACCTGCAGAATGCAGGACGATACCATACAATATTGTTTTATCTATTATCAGTTTTTCAGCCATTCTCAGGTATTGTAATTTTAATTTTAATTTTTTAATAATCATCGCATCAGTGATCAGTGGACACTAACAATTGTAGCTTTTTAACTTTTAATTTCTTGCAAGTTTTATTAGTTTTAATTTAATATTCATAATTGTATATTTTATTTTATTATTTTCATTAGATTTAATTTCTATAAATATGTATAGGTAATAGGTAATATTGTAATATTATTAAAGTAATCCGTAATCGTTTATATTAATATATAATAATAATAATAATAATTAAGAATGCAGGCTTTATTAACTTTATTTTATGAATTCATTTCATCGTTTTAGTTGTAAGTTGTAACGCGCGTATCGGTGGTAACACACGTAGATTTTCATTCATTTCTAGTTTCTAGCAGCACTGTTGCTGGTCTGCTATTTTTGCCAGTTTTAGTTTGAATTTAATATTTATATTTTATTTTCATCTCTTACTAGGTCATAGGTATCATTATCATAGGTACTATGATTTTTATTTGATAATTATGACTTGTCTATTAATTTTATGAAACCAATAATTTGTAATTAAGTAATAGGATGAATTTAATAATTTAATCATAATTATATGTATAATTTATTTAATCGTGTTAAATATTAATAAAGCAACCACCAAAATCAAAATAGTGAAAACAACCACAATGATTTTCTTTGTATTCATATAATATTTTAGTTTGTAGTTTTTAGCATTACTTCCAGCAGCAGCAGCAGCGGGTCCTGCGGCGGCTCCACTTCCGGATGGCATGGATGCAAGTTTACTCATACCATCTGCTTTAAGTTGTTCCACACTCTCCCCACTTAATTCATCACATACTTTTTTAGGCTTTTCCTTATCTGCTTCAATAACAACAGAACTAAGAATTTTCTCAATATCTGCGGATTTGGGATTGGTGTTTAAGCTCAATACAGCCAAAAGATATGCGGCTACATACCTCATTTTGATATTTATTAAAATTTTGTAGTGTGCAGTCAGTCATCTAGTCGCTTGTGGGATTGGTAAATTTAAAATTCTTAATTCTTTCGACAGTCCTTATATCCTTAGTATCAAGATGAGGTACGTAGCCGCATATCTTTTGGCCGTACTGGGCTCAAACACCAATCCTAAATCCGCAGATATTGAGAAAATTCTTAGTTCTGTTGTTATTAAAGCGGATAAGGAAAAGCTTAAAAAAGAATGTGATGAATTAAGTGGGAAGAGTGTGGAACAACTTAAAGCAGATGGTATGAGTAAACTTGCATCCATCATTTCCGGAAGTGGAGCTCCCGCAGCACCCACTGCTGCTGCTGCTGGAGGTGATGCTCAACCAAAGCCCATGTCATCGTCTTCTTCCTCTAATAACACTTTCTTTTCTTCCTTCTTCTCTTCTTTCTTAAAGCTTTTCCTTATCCGCTTCAATAACAACAGAACTAAGAATTTTCTCAATATCTGCGGATTTGGGATTGGTGTTTGAGCTCAATACGGCCAAAAGATATGCGGCTACGTACCTCATCTTGATATTTATTAAAATTTTGAATTATGAATGCGTGTATGTATGAATTAATTGCGTCAGATGAAAATTAAAAATAATTTAATATTTTGTGCGAACACGTTTAAGAGTATAAACACTATGGACTCAGATCCCAGTAACAAATATTTGTTTTATTAAAATTTCTGTAATTTAAATTCAACCGATTCGTGTTTCGACTGTAGGCTGTGGGCTTAGGCCTGTTAATGCAATAAATCTATACTACAACTTCTACACTATAGAATACAGGAAATGAAAAGTCAAATCATAAAACAATTACATAATTGATATAAGTACTAAATACGTAGTTAGTTCTTTTCTACAGAGCTGACACAAATATAAAATGATAATATAATATTTATACATTGAACTATAGAAGTGCTGCCCTGGATATGTATACACTATACACTTTTAGTTCATCCTATTAGTGTACGCATTCTTTTAATTCTTTTACCTCAACCTGGTAACTCTTATTATTTTACTTTTCAAACATTAAACTAAAAACTAAATGATTATAACATTAATTGGTCGAAAGTCCATGAAACAAAAGTTTTATTGTGATATAGTAATAAAGTTACATTGACATTGACTGGTAACTGGTACAAGGTACAACGGTACCAGATACTTCCGACCTTAGATATTAATACTGTGACTAATATACTGACTGCTAACTGCTAAGTAACTAAGACTAAAGTAAAAAAATATATGGCTTTTAAAGATACATACGGATCATTATATTGTGTCATAGCCGCCCTTTCATTTCAGGGTTTGTTTCTTCTTCATGAGTGTCATTTTCCCTTTCCGGCTTCCGGCAGTCTTCAGCTTTAAATTTTTTGCATGTGTTGGTGAATCAAAGTGGCGGCCAATACTAAATTTATTTAAAAACGTCTTCTTGCATAACTTACAAGTGAAGCAAGATGGATTTTTGTGTTCACAGATATGATCTTTCAGCTTTCTTGTCAGTGATGCGATGTAACTAAACTTCTCGTTACAAATTTTGCATTGATATACTGTTAAAAATAAAAGATTAAGATATATAGAAATGCAGATCCATAAATAAAACGTCAACTCATTCATCAATGCATTGTTTTGAATTTACAATAATAATAACTAATAATAGAATAGGCACATAGTCATGGTTCAAGTTCAAGTTCAACTCTTTAGTCTTTAGGCAACAGCCAACGCCAACGGTAACGGTTGGTATGTTTAACATAATTAAAAAAAAATTACAAAAATAGTTGTGTTAAATACCTAAATAGTTAAATTGAAACCTACCTTTTTTGTGCTCAACGTAAAAAATCCAGAAATACTTTTTATAGAATTCTTCCCCTCGAGGTTCTGCAGTTTTGGATTTTGATGCAAGTGCTGCTTCAGATTCATCAGATAAATTAAAGTTTAAGTTACATAGCTTTGGATCACGCTCCTTTTTCTTCATTATCTTCTCCTTTTGTGCTAGCTTGGGCTTGTGATGTTCACGCCTAATCTTCAATGTTCTAGCATTAGCATTTGCTATAGGGGTGACTGGAGTTTTCAGAATTTCTTCCAATTTTTTCTTAGCTTTTTTTTGATCTTCTTTAGAAATTTTAACGACTGGATGAGATTCAACAGTTGGACTTTCAAATTTAAAAGCGTCGACATCAGTTTTTTTTGCTGGGTCAATTTGGTTGATTTCTTTTTCTTGTGCTTGTGTCACAGCCGTTTTTTGGCCTTCTACATGACCATGCCTTTCACTAGCACTAGCACACGTAACTGTTGAGGTCGAGGTCAGGCTCGGGGTTACCTTTGAAAACTGAAACTGCAACCTACTACTACTACGCCTTTTAATTTGCCAAATTTGCTTCTTTGCTTTTTTCTTATTCTTATCGCGTAGTTTTTGTTGTTGATGTTGTAATTTTAAAATATGGTAGTCGGGATTACGGCATTTAGTGATCTCTTCTAGAAACTCACTCAAAGTAAGAATTCCTTTGTATCCATAGTTTTCTTCTGGATATGGACTTTCAAAAAACTGGTCTGGATTCTGACTTTCTAAAACTTCCATTTTGTTTTCGTTCCAATGAACAACACAATCATCGGTGTTTGTTTGTGTAGCGGAAGAAGTAGAAGACACGGATGTTGCAGGAGCAGGGTCAGTGTTTGAACTATCAGCAGCTACAAGACCTTCCGTAGCAGATATAGTATCTTCAGTTGCAGTGCTCGATCCTAATCCTTTTTGAACCTTGCTACAAGTACACTCTACTGTTGAAACGTGAACGTATACCTTGCAGTTGTTTCCAACCGAAATTAATCCGCCCATTCCCTCAAGTCCATCTCCATCTAAAAAGAATTCAATTATATTTTAAATGCAATTTTGAAAACATGCTGATTCTATCTTTTAGATGGTTTTTGTTTTTAGTGTACACACTTTTTTGTTGCGCACACTCACACATGCACACATGTTGTGCACACAGCCTAGTTAATATAATACATTTATACTTCTATGTATATATTATTTGTGTTCATAGTAATGGTGCACACACACACAAGTAAATTTATGACTGCGCACTGTGAAACTGATAAGATGTGCTGTGTAAGTATAACATGTGCGAAGTAAAAACATTAGGTAATATATAAAATATAATAATTAAAAATGCAATCATAAACATAATGAAAGCGTTGCGTGCTGATTACTGATAATGTAACATTTAATCCCTAATCTATCATCTAACTGCAACTTTGCAAATCTAACTTACGACCTTACCTTTTACAATTGTGGCATTATTAGGATCGGTGATAGTTGTAGTTGTTCTTGATGTCAAAGTTGAATTTGAATCCATGACATTTTGTGTTGCAGAATCAGGTGACTTGGAATTCGAAGCATCAATAAAATTTTGCTGTTGTTCGGCACTCATAATTATTAACCTTAATGTGTCTTGAATAATTAAGGCCTTTGCTTTTATGAGATGAGATAGAAAATATTCAAAAATCTGCAACCATGGAAAACAAAATAATATGAATCGTATTTGAATTCTTACCAAATTGTTTTGTTTTTATTAGTTTGTGTTTGTATATAGTATATTAGGTCTTAGGTACCAGGGTAGTAGGTCATAGGTATAGCAAAGTAACAAAGAATGCAAACATAATACAAAATTAAAAAATACAACATTTATAAAGTTTTATTACCTTTTGTGATTAGATGTAGATCAGAAGTAAAAAGTATATAATTTACTGCAGAATAATTTTTCTCACCAACGAGTAAGTGAAAGTAACGCACAACTTGAGTTGCAATATAATAATAAAATCCCAGTCACTAGTAATAATAAGTTAATTTAATTTTAAAATCGTATAATATTTTTAGATGTTAGATCTCTTTTATTGTAATTATTAAATATAATTGAACAATAATTAGTGTTTTGAACTGAACTCCAAAAAAAGTGTTGGTCGACTGTCAACTGTAAAACTGTAAGCTTTAGAGTACTGTAAAGTAGAATGTAGAGTTTGGAGTTTGTTTTGCTTGCGCTGGCATTGGTGTGTGTACACACTAGCTGTAAGCTGTAATACGTAAATACCACGCTACTAATACCAATATTAGTGGCTGTACCTGTGCTGTGACTATTAGCTACCATAAATACTAAAAACAAAACCAGACACAGACTACTTGCCAGCAGCCAACAAGTTCTCAATTAAAATGTTGCGCGAACACGTCAGTGATGAATGCACGTGATTTTGGTGCTGCGAATGAGCTTAGAGCCTGAGCTAATTAACCTATTAGCATTTACATTAAGCATTCACGCGGTTATTATTTGTTGATAAACAAACACCATGTGTTTTGGAGGTTGAATTCTAAACTAAGCTACTAAGCAAAAGCAGAGAAATAATCCTTGCACTCAGTATTCATTGAAATTTTGAAACTTAACTTAAAGAGACGTCGTTAATTACAAAAAAGTACTACGAAAAAGTGTAATGTATTTATTGACTTTTGACTTTAGTGTAATAATAAAGAATTTTTACTCAAAGTTAAAAATACTTTAACTACTGGCAACTGACTGACATTTCGAACGTTTGTGTTTATACCTGAACTAAAAAAAGCTAGAAGTAACAGCTTGGTTTTTGTTATGACATAGTGACATAGTTATTTAAGATTAAGATTTAATATTTAATGCTAACACTTTAGACACTTTTAATGTTTTAACTACAGTTTAGGTGTATGTTTGAACACCATTGCTATCTTATTACTTGTAAGTAGTACTAAGTACATATTGAACTATTTCTTTAGTGATTAGTGGCTTGTGACTTATTATCAGAGAACCAAAAATAATAAGATTCATCGACCTCAATTAATTTCACTTCAACAACAACATGAGCATGGATGTTGATGGCGCTGATAAAGATCAGGATCAGGTAAGCTAAGCTCAAATCAAGCTGATACTTGATAATTTATTCATATTATTAGGATAGTGTTTGTGGTATTATTACGACTAGCAACAATAGGTTATTCCATAAATTAATAATAACGGAAAGAGATGTTATTAACGTAGATGTAGTTAAATTAATTTGGCTTTGGCATACAAGTCTTGCTCACTCAGCCCGAGCCTGAATACTCGTTTGTTTAGTGAATTTAATTTTTGTGATTCTATTTATTACATTACAGACTGGAAAAGAAAGAAAACGAAAATACTTGCATTCAGTCTCAGTCCTGTGAAGATCAGGACATCCAGAAACAAAACACTGATGATACAAATGAGCTTCAAAATGGGAATTTAGTAATTGAATTAAGTAACTCTTTAACTTTAACTGAAGCAAATTGTGATGGTTTAGTGTTTGTTGACCGAATTCTAAATGAAAATGTGAAAGTAGCTGAAGAGGAATCACAACAATCACAAGTGGTTTATGCAAATCTATTTAGTGGCTGTACTTATGAAACTAGTAATCTTGACCTTGGCCATTGTCAAAATGATGAACCAGACGAAGACCGAGATCGAGGCAAGTTACTTATTACCCTTATCCGTTTAACCTTAATCCGTTTACTAATGACTCGACGCATACACGCAAAATTGCAAAATATTTAATTTATATTTTATATTACAAATTAAAACGTGTATAAACTCCAGTCAATCAGTCAACTCACTAAAGCTTTATGCCTCCGCAAATAACGTTATTCAGTTATTTTAATTATTATTTATTATTTATTGTAGCTCCAACTGATACTGTTTTTGAACTGGAGTGTGACCCCAAAGATGACGATAATGCTAATTTTGATGATGAAAATAATGTTGATGTTGAAAATCAAAACGATGATGAAAATAATAAGAAATCCGCTTATAATTATCAAAGCATTAACGATGTATCAAACCTAACAATGCTTAGCAGTCTCAGCTCCAGCCAAATCAGAACCATTGTTCGTAAGTTCTTTGATTATTTGGTAATTGCAATTTAGATTTTCTACTACTTTGAACTTTGTACTACTTTACTACTTTCCACTTTCCAGTAAAGTAGAAGTTGTAGCACTATGTATGAAATTGTATGATCAAATTTTTTAGATTCGTTTCTGCAACTTTGTGTAGCGTAAAATTAAAAAAATATTTACTATTTTACTATTTATGCATCTTTTATTTTATTTTCAGAAGAGTCTGTTTTTGCATCGCTGAAATCATTAGACTTGACATGAGGAGTTGGAAAATCACCAGTTATCAACTTAGTTGTAAATGTGGGATGCACTAATAACTCGTATTCAAACTCCAACGATGACACCGCTGGTAGAAATCTTATTACAAGTAGGAACATCCAAAATCCTACAAAAAAAGATTCGACACCATCTCAAACATGTTCAAGTCGGTTTCAAAATGGATTGCCGAGTGAGCCTAATCCAACTAAAGGGGGGCCAAAGCCAAATGGTAATTTAATGTCATCTAAAAAATCTAAATGTAAATCCAATTCTTTAAGTTTATCATTCCCTAATGAGATGTCGGCAACTGATACGGCAACGTCGTCTACTGCAGCTGTTGGTGTTAGTGTTGGTGTATCATCTGTATCTAAATCTGAATTATTGTTCTCAACTGTAGCAAATACACCATATTCAAACGGCAAGAGCTCTACCCTTTCAGAAAAGGAAAACCAAATAATTGGTACTAGAAGATCAGTTGTAGATTCAGATTCTAATGAAAATAGTAGACAGATTTTACTGGCTTCAGAAAGCCCTAATAGTAATGACGATCCGTTTTTAGAATATCTTAAATCCCATCACTCTTATGGAGCAGATCATACAAACCCATCTGACTCTGGTCTTAACCCTAGCGGCCCTAGCCTTGACCTTGACTGCCTTGATGAAGGCAAAGGCGAATCAGACCTTTGTAAAAGTAAACGTAGAGGGAATAATCAAGTAAAAATAAAACAATATTCAGACTGCGCCAAGAAATTTAAGAGTGTGAAAAATATTCCTATGAGAATAATTAGGCAGCAATTTGACTTTTCAAAAAACGGTGCATTTGTTTGCAAAATACGAAATTGTTTTAGTGTTGTAAAACACTCACAGTCTCTGCGTAGACACTGGTCTACTCATGTAAGTAAACAAGAAGAAGACAACGTAGATCTGTATCAATACCAAAATTCCCGAAATGAATTTGATACAGTACTACACGATAGTTTTCACCCTGGCGACGACGACAGTGACAGTGACAGTGCCAACAATGATCAGGGCAATCAGGATCAGACTAATCATAGTAGTCTTACTAGTGTTATTACTGTTAGTGATTCAGTTTACAACGCCGAAACTCCAGATATTTCTATGCCAAGGCCAGTGTCCCCAGTCACTCCAGTGACTGAAGTGACTCCAGACCCAGTTTCAGACTTTTCAGACTCAGACTCAGATAGGCAAAGTATTACTCATACTGAAAAGCCTAGTAAAGTTAATGGTAAGCTTAAGAAAGTATATCAGTGTTCTATTTGTAACATAACTATTACTAGAAAGGATAATTACAAGCGTCATGTAATGACACATAATAGGCGTAGGCATCAGACTGGTGAAAGGAAAAATAATAATAAGGACAAACTTACTAATTACGGCTACGATATCAGTAGTGAAAGTGAAGGCGAAGGATCCTCTGACTTTTCTGATTTTAGTTTTGGTTCTGGATCTGAGCCGTCTGAGTCTGATTCAGAGATGTCAAATGTTGTGCATAAACAAGGTGTAAAGCGAAAAAAAGGGAAAGGAAAATCATTGTCACAAAAAAAACTACTTCTTGACGAGGATGACCTAGAGTAAATATTGTGTTAATACTTAAATTTATATTGTTGTATATGACGGAATATTACTTTTTTGTCCATTGTCCAATTTAAGATTGTATTTAATATTTTTATTTTATTTTAATTTCGTTGGTAAATATTGAGTGAGATAATGCAGAATTAAGTTAAGTTTAATTTTTAATTAATAATTTTAATTTTAAGTTATTATTATTTAAATCTTTTTTTCCATTAAAAGTTATCAAATTGTTAATAATTGTAACTACAAACACAAAAACCTAATAATAATAAAAAATTAAAAATAAAATGTCCTTTGGTGTTTGTGTGTATTATATATTATTTATGCATTTATTGATTTATTTTCATTTTTATGGTGTTACGCCAAGTAGTATTAGTATTAAGTAGCACTTTTCTAAGAGACAAGGTATTATAATGATTTGGTCGGCTAGGTTGCAGTTCCTCTTATTGAAATTCTGGTGTCAGGTCAGTTACAAAATTTGGGCGTCGGGTAGGTTGCAGAAAATTGTCAGCTGTCGAGTAGATTGCAGAATTTTCCGTCAAGTGAGTTGCACTTTGACCTGACAACCGTCGGGTGGATTATTAGGGTTTTGTCGGCCATCAGTAGTCTTGCAGTTCCTGTACATACACCACCTGCGTAGTGCTAACACTGCCTGCATAGTGCATACACCGCCTGCGTAGGGCATACACCGCCTTTGTAGTGCATACGCATGCATAGCGCATACTGCATACTGAAACTAAGTCAAATGATACTAAATAAATAATAATTTAAATAATATACTCACCACGGCACAGCGAAGTGCAAATGCAGAGGTTGCTACTTTTTGGTCTGCTGTTGCATTTGATAATACCTTGTTATGATTAAAATGTAATTGTATCGTTAATCAATAATATAATTAGTGGTGTTGCAACGGCAACAGTGGTGGTTGGTGCTACAGTGACTAAAGTGAGATCTTATCATGTTGCAATAATTAAAGAGGGTAACCATTTGTGTGGTGCATTGCGCTGATAAAAGTGGGTGACTGTTAATGTTTTAATAATAAAATGTGGTGACTGCCCGAAATTATTTTTTGAAGCAACACACGACCTGGCGAATGTCAGTGCCTACGAATGTCAGCCAAAAAGTAATGTCTGCTGACTTAAAATATCCTAAATATAAAACATAAAATGTTTGTATGTATATGATGTGTGCACTAATCACCGTGTTTCTTATTGGTTTTATTAATATGTTAAAAATTTCAGTGTTTTTTGATTTCATTCCAAATTGTGTTATTAAATATTTCAACTTTTGAATATTATTCAAATGAAATTCAATAATGTTTTAAGAAGTATTATAATTCTACTCTAATTTTTGAATATTAGGTGGAATTTTTAGAATAAAGTTTAATTAGGAATTTAATTGATTATATATATATTACTTATTATAGGCACGACAATTTTATGTTCGTTGCCTAATATTTTAATGTTTATCAAAATGTGTCCTACCATAACCATGAATAATACAGACGCAGATATTTGATATGTTATATTTACTTTAATTATATATTGTATATTGTTAATGCATAATATATTATATATAGCTAGATACAATGCAAAGCTAATAGGCTAATACAAATTATATTATAATTTATTATTCAGTGACTTTATGCTGTTTTATTTTGCCAATAATGTTAGTGTTTATTATTTATTTATAAATTTAATATGCTGTTACCATTACCACGCTGTTATGCATATTAGTAATAGTCTTCAACATTTTCCTTTAATAGTCATTAAATTGTTCGACGTGACAGTTTTAATTAATAATTGTTACTAGAAACACAAAAACATAATAATAATAAAAAATTAAAAATTAAATGTCCTTTGGTGTTTGTGTGTATTATATATTATTTATGCATTTATAGATTTATTCTCATTTTCATGGTGTTACGCCAAGTAGTATTAGTATTAGTCATATTAGTATTAGTATTGAACATTTTTTGTAGGTAGGTACAATTTACTTCCAGTACCTAGGGGGTTGGCTCAGATTGGGGGAGATTGAGGTAAAAGCTCAATGAGGTGGAAAACATTTTCCCTCAAAAAAGGAAGCGGGACCGGAGGAGGTAAAATCGATAAAAAGAACGGCGTTGAACGATTTCCCTCCTCCGGGCTCAGCCGGGCTCAAATTGAGGTAGTTTTTTTAAGAAAAAGGGACCCTCGGTCAATTTTTTTTAAGGGCTCGTTAGGGACCGATTGGCTTGCACTGGTCCACAGATAACATCCTGGAGTTTTACCTACAGTTTTAAAATATGAACAAAAAACAATAAAAAAATTGGGAAATTGAAATTAAAATTCCCCTGGACTTGGTATGGACTTGCCCTGGCCGCATAATTGCATAATGTCGCTGGGCAGCCTTGAAAAGATGGGAGTATGGGAGCCGAAACAAAAATTATTTACTATATCCCTATAAAAAGTAATTACATTTTGTTTCCATTTCCCGCGAAATTTAAAAATCGAAATTTCGATCAGGTTTACTAAATGAGGGTACACATAAAGGATACACCGTTTAAAATCGAAATAACTATGTACCGTATTTCCTCTAATAGTACGCGGGTCTCTAATAATGCGCGGGTCTCTAATAGTTCGCGGGGAGCGGGGGGTATCCGCCTCAGTTTGGATAGTACGCGGGGCGTAATATCGGAGGAAATACGGTATATGCGAATCTAATTACCTTGTAGTTCCAGGTCAGATCCAGATCATGATTAGTTTAGATTTGTAAAAATTGACCGATTTTAACAAATCTCACATCATTTTGAAGCTATTAAAAAAATAGTCTCCCTGTTGCTATTATTTAGCACAAGATTCTAGTTTCAAAATTCACATGTGAGTATTACCTGTTTAATATGTACTTACAATTCGGTGTATCGCCCCATCAAACACAGAGATTTGGCCCGAGTCAGGATTTGGTGGGGGAGGTCGAGGGAATCAGATCGTATGGGGAAAGAACACTTGGGCAAGCCTTTGCCGTAATTACATAAAATAAACCTAGCATTTTTCGAACGTTTGGCCCTGGCCTGGGACTGGTCAAAACATTATGGCCTGGCTTAGGTATGGTAAATCGAATTTGGGCCAGACGCAAACGAATCGACCAAATACAGGCACTGCTACAGCTGAGCCTGGCCCATATCTGGTTAGTCCGTTAGTCAGAGTGGCATTTTTATTTTCCCTCGTACAGGATTCATGTTCAGTCTTGGTTTGTCTTAAGTGCAGTGTGGTGGATTGATGTGAGTTGCACGCTGCACATCATTATAGAAATTCATTCTGTCTGTGCCTTTTCACCAGCAGCACACAAAATTTCTAGTTCACCTGTTACGTTACTACTGATAGTAATTATTTAGTGCAATAAGTAAGTTGTAGTTAAGGTTTCTATCGAGTTGTTTCAAGTAAAGTTTAACGTTAGACCTTGATTTCACTAGAAAAGTTAACAATTGTTTGCCATAAGAATCTCGCTTTTGGATTTAACCATTGTTAAAGTTGAAAGCGAAAACCTTAGGACTAACAATTGTTAACTTTTCTAGTGAAATCATGGTCTTAGAATGTTTAAGTGTGACGGATTTTAAGCCAGTTAAAAATTATCTTATTACGAGTTCAATTCGTTGAATTTTTGAAACGAGACTTCAAAGTTCTAACCCCGTTTACATTGATGCTAAGAAGTTAAAACAAAAATGTGTATTATTGCCAACTTCAGCTGACCTAAATTTGTTCGTCTGTATTTCTGTATACGATTGATATATAAAATAGGTCATGCATAAGCATGGTTATTTAACAGTGAAATTATGACCAATGATTAAGGCTAATAAAAAACATAAATTGAAATTAATTGATGTTTCGTTTTCTTTATTTGCATCAGATTATTTATGACCAAATTAATTAGGCATTAATAAGAAATAAAAACGACTGGCATAGCTCTGGGAACGCTACGTACTAACTTAGAGAAAAACGCCTGGCCCTTGTTTCACCCAGGCCAAAACCATACGCCAGCGCCCAACCAAAACCGAGCGTGACCCCTGCCATATACCTTTGCCTTGGCCATGGCTTGCCCCCCTGGCCAAAAAAGAGCCTTGGCCAGGCATTCTTGCATGACTTGTCCCAGACAAAGGCCTTGTCATCGGTGTTTAATGGGGCCCCAGTAAAGATTCAAAACGACAAATTTCTATTTTTAGCGAAAAACAAAATGCACAAAATGTAGAACAAAAGTTGAAAAGTGTCAAGATCCTGAAAGCCAGTAAATGGAACATTTTGCATTTTTCAAAAAAACATGTAGTACTAAATAAAACATTTTTCACTTTCAAAAAACATGTAAACAGAACATTTTGCACTTTATAAAAAACATGTAAATAGAACATTTTGCACTTTTCACAAAACATGTAAACAGATCATTTTGCACTTTATAAAAAACATGTAAATACAACATTTTAGACTTTTCAAAAAACATGTAGACAGAAAATTTTGCACTTTATAAAAAACATGTAAATAGAACATTTTAGACTTTTCGAAAATAATTTTTGCATTTAATGGGTTTAATTTTATGATTCAGCTCCTTGATTGCAAAACGAGTGTATTCGTAAAGAAGAGTTGTGAATGGTGGAGGATTGACAGTACTCACACTTGACGTATTGCAGATTCAGTTACCTGTCATAACTTTTATGTGATCACAATAACTCCGGTGAGTAAGTTATGGAGTGCGTGTGGTGGATATCATAGCCTAACAATTAACCTTATTATTTTATGCACTAATACGTAAAGTATGTCTTAAGGGGTTCAATAATGTTTTAAAAGGGTAAATTGTTTTGTGGAACTAAATTGTAAGACTGAAAAAACCTAGGACTTGGGTTACAATGGGGTCTCAGAATTAGAAAACAGACATAATATATCATCCACATGTACCTGAAATATTAAGACCTTCCACACCATCTTAACCATTCCGTAAAGTAAACGACAGCTTTAACTTTAATCTGCCTACACCGTTACAAATTTCTTCTATATGGAGTAAATAAATTACAATAATTAGATAAATAAATTATTACAGTCTCAGTCGCATGAAATTATTTTAATTTTCTGCAAAATCTAAAAATTAATATATTGACTGTCACTTAAATTGAATATATTATGTGGTCAATAGTTGTACAAATAATCCACCATTCGAACAGTAATGTAATGATTAACCAAACCAACGTGAGGAGCGGCATAGTTCTTAACCAATAATGGAATACTAAATTCTGACCAAATTACGATTAAATATCTCAAACATTTAATAATCCCTCCTTTATTCATATTAACTTATACATACTAAAACATTGGCCTACAATTTCAATAACGAATCATCTGCAAAAATACAATGACAGAAACACATAGCAGATCACTATCCAAATAATTCATCAAAGGCAATTACTTAAATGTGTAAAAGATGATCAGTTAACTTTTCAAAATTGTACAATTCAATACCTAATCCAATAAAAAATAAAATGATGTAAATCATAAACAAAAAGCTACACGGGTCAAAGCCAAATCGACTTAATTTCAAGTTGAATGTGACAAAAGAATAGTCAATTAAAATAAAACTATTTTTGATTTTCTGAAATATTTGAACCGAGGAATTTTTGTGTGTAGATCCAAGGCACGACTCCTCAGCCCCCAAACTTCGTCCGTTCAGTATCAGTCATCCCACCTGAAACACACGTAAATCAATATATTAATTGCTAATGTTGCATAATCAAATAGGATTTCAATTTTAAAAGGGCCATAATAATATTACAACGTATATGACTTGCCGTTTTTGTTTTCGAACTTACATTTTTTTCATACTATCGCCTCTCGTGAACAATGTGGACGTAGGGTTTGAGGGGTCCGAAGATTAATTCCTCATATTCTGCAATTCTGTCGTCTTCAGTTTTCACACTGCCGTTCGCCTCATTAATATTCTCAACGATTTCATTCCGGCTGGCAACATCTTTTTCTAAGAAAGAATTACAAATAGGTCAAGAAGTGAAATTAGTTGGTGGAATAGAAACTGATTTCAACATAAATTGTGTACTAGTATAAATATGATGCGGTTTCTGACAAGGAATATAGAAAATTAACAGTTTGTGTGACCCGTATTCTCATCTTCAATCTTTTTGTTTTTTAAACTTGTATAGTTATAGTTATTTCACACTCCGTAATTAGCAATCACATCGTCATGAATTTGTTTTGAACAGTATGTTGCGGATAGTGTTACACTATCCGTGAATTTAGTTTATAATATCGTTTAATTACCTCCATTTAAGCCACAGGCAGACATTTCTGGGTCGTATGAAAGAATGAATTTCGTATTCGGCATTTTTGAGAATGCGTAGAGGCCAGTAACAAAAGATGCGAAGTTAGAAGACCATTTCCCAACGAACTTGAGTTTCAGCTCCCTCAAACCTTTAGAATAAAAAAATAATTCTATAGTAAACCAGAAAACTGTACCCGCCGCTTGAACTGCTATTTTTACTACCATAGGTTTTAAATGTTATAAAATGTTAACAAGTCAGTCGTATGAAAAGTGTTTAAACTGAATCTAGAAAATCATGAATAAATATGAAAAATTCATACGTCGTAGATCAGAGAGTCTAGGTTTAAATTTGAAATCCTCCAAATCATCCGCTTCGGACGGATGCTCTGCTGCAGATCTTCGTAAGCGTCGCAACAATCTGTCAGAAGACCCGGTAAAAACTTTGTCAACGAAATGGCTCATCTCAACTTCCCTCCCACTACTTGAGAAACTTTCAATGCCACAAATTTCCGCGAATTCCACATTTGGACACAGAGCCCACAAGTCACTCGACAAATTGCTTAGTTTACCACATTTGAATTTCAAAATTCGAATGTTTGGAAACACCTCTGCGACCAACGAAGTTTCCGTAGGAGAGTGGCAAGTCCCTGCAGGTCTGGGCCTTGACCAAACATCCATCTGATTAATCTCTAAAACGTCAACTTCGGGAAAGAAGCCCGACTTAGCAGATGAGCCATCCGCATTATCTGTATCTGACTTAAACGAGAAGAAGCTCATGGGGCTGACTTGGTTGAATTTTGAAAGGTTAGAATGCAAATGGACGTCCATCAAGCTCGGAAAATAATTGTGTGCGGAAATTCCATCTTGAAACTGGAACAATGTTCCCCTGACGTCAATAAATATTTTAGACTCTTCGGCTTGACACATGCGACAGTCAGGAACTAAATGGTCTCCACCAATAACTCCACACCTGGTCTCAAGCTTCAAAGTAAACGATTTGAGGTTCTTCATTGGCGGAATGTTGAGTAGTGGGTCCCATGCACGTTGATAATAGAGACAAAACAGCTCCAACTTATGAACGGTGTCCTTAAAAGACTCGATGAATTCATTCAGTGAATTGATAATTGTAGCAGCAGCAGAGGGCCACCGATTCTCTAAGTCCAAAGTAACTTTTGACAGTTGCGGTTTCGGATAAAGCGAAACAAATTTCGTGAGTTGTGAGGCAGGAACCCAATACTCATCTTGAAGGAGATATTTGAAGCTCCGGATAAGGTGCCCCTTTCCTTCCGTCAAAACCATTTGTAGCGTTTGGAGTGTCACGTTTTCGATTGAGCCTAATTTGGGGAGTGATGACAGCAGCAGGCGAAGGAATTCAGTTTTATTCTGCCGGCCCAGGTATCCAAACCGTCCGAGATCGAAGGATTTAAGTGAAACAGCTTTCGACGTCCACTTAGAAGAATTTCCTTCGCTGCCGTCTTCTCCGTCAAGCTCTAACATTACTGCTTTGCTTAAATGGAGACCCTCCAAATTTGGAGCGTGAATTTGTAAAATTTCCAGTAAGCATCTCGCAGTTAAAATGCCATGCAGACGAAGTGTCTTGATCTTGTCCCCATGCAGTTGGAAAAAGTGCAATAAATTTGGGAAAAGCGTGAAGGAGGTTATACTCAGGAGTGAAATATGAATTCGAAAATCCGTTGCTGGAAACTTTGGCGACATAGAAATTAAATCAGTGAATTGACTCAGTTTATCTTTATCCATGAATTTGCCAATGCTTTGGCGGAAGAAGAGAGGATCGAAATCCAGTTCCGCCCACAACTCAACAACGCAGGCGTCCCTTCGGCGCAAAGTGGTTGTGGCCGCGTCCCTCCATCTTTTGCTAACGAGCCTAAAGTTCAGCAGGTCTTGGGCGGAAATCCAAGAATTGCTAAAGATCAATGTCAGCTCCTATCCCAAAAGAATTACGTAAAAAATGCATTGTGAGGAAAGCAGTTTCTGTTAGAACCGGATTTTAAAAAAATGTATTGTAATTCCTTTGTATTTCTTACGTCTTCACACAATTTGTCTCCTGGTGTCACTCGTGAATAATCATTCTCAGCATCTTCAGATTGGCAATCGTCGTTTTTCATTTTCTTCGTGGTTTCTGGTTCTGGCTCAGGGTGAGAAGTTAATCCCTTTGAAGTTGAAGGTATTTCTGTATCCACCGAAACCGCTTCATTCCGTGACAATGAGTATTTCCTACACAGAATAAAATAATTAAGAAAAGGAATGAAAACAGCTGCCTTACGGTGCATTACAGGATGTACGAATTAATGCAAAGTATTTAATGTTTAGTAATAATAATTTTAAAATGACGTACTGGAGTCTCTTAGCGACAATATGTGGAATCTCGAACGTGCGCCTTGATATTTTACTAACTGAATCGTTGAGATAGGTGGAAATTAACTTCAAGAATCTTTTGGGCTGGCTGCAATTAAATTAAAAATACATTTTTATTGGTATTCCTGCTGCACAGCTGCAAAAGCCGAACAGTTGATTGCGTAATGTTTAAATATTTTATTTACTTTGTTTGTTGTGGTCTGTAAGACCTTGATTTCACTATAAAAGTTAACCATTGTTAGTCTTAAGGTTCCCACTTTCAACTTTAACAATGGTTGCATCTAAAAGCGAGATCCATACCTTAAAACTAACAATACTTAACATTCCTAGTGAAATCAAGGTCGACGCCAACACAACTAGATCAGTGTACACAATAGTTTTATATTTAGAAAAACGAAAACGCTGCTCTTTTTGTATTCACCCGATATTTGTGTCAACAGCGTCAGTGGACTTTTGCTCCATTACAGTTACAGGGACGACGTCAACGCCAGAAGCCAGAGCGCCCTTTAACAAATAAAAACAACACGTACAGGCTTCCGAAGCAATCGCTTACATTAAACTAAATTCTTTTGAAAACCTTTCAGAGAGTCGATCTTCTATGAAATAATAAAAACACATTAAATCTGGAATTGACATGTCTAGTTTAAGGTGTAAATTGTATCACGCTTAAAGTCTTGGATTGAGTCTCACTGAAAGGATCCTAAAATAAAACTAGTAAGGCGTAGTCTATAAATGATGTCATCCCAAAATCCTAGACATGACTGTCATCAGCTTTACTTCCGCATTAGTGAGTAATTTTCAGCATGACATGTTATCAATAAATGACTGCACCCACCGACTTTATATACCGATGGCATCATTTGTGGACGGTCCCTTACCTACTTCAACCTGGTCGTAATCGAAACTCTTGGCTTGGTTCATAGTCGGGAATTAAATGAATCAACTAATATTTCCTTCCTCAATAAAACAATAAAATAAAATGAATTGAAAACTGTTTGGTACAATGACAAGTAATTGAGTGCGTAACTTTTTTGATCAGAAATAGTGTGTGCAGGAAGGTACATAATTAAACAGCGACTTGTGTTGTGGGGTAGAAATTTCGTAACTAATTAAGGCAATTTTCCCTCATTACTGAAAATAACTACAAATAGTACAAATAGCTAAATTAAACAATTCTTGGTTTATGCCTATTCTCTTCTCTATATAATTAATTACGTAGCGCTCATAAATTGAAATGAAAATAGTTTATATCAAATACTTATTTACGACTTTACCGGATTCTTGATTTTATAACGAAGCCTGAAAAACCGAGACAGCAACTCGACGTTAATTCAGCTTCAACTTGCTGCGGACGGACGATTTTCTGAACACGGCAACTGCTGACTGCCTTAACAGACTTTTGAGAAA
Organism: Dicyrtomina minuta; assembly: GCA_949802685.1. Classification (NCBI taxonomy): domain Eukaryota; kingdom Metazoa; phylum Arthropoda; class Collembola; order Symphypleona; family Dicyrtomidae; genus Dicyrtomina; species Dicyrtomina minuta. The sequence goes on along the minus strand of OX461811.1, from coordinate 5,265,765 downwards.
ATAAGGTTTTGCTTATAAATAACTGCTTCAATTCGCAAGCAGCTTTTTCCCAATGACAACTTATAATTCAAATATTGTTTGAAACTCGTAAATCCAAAATAAAGGAAATTGAGAAATTAGTGTGCGAACAATCAACAGTACTTTTACGATTCCAAACTTTCAAACAGAAAACTCAACTAAAACTTTACGGAGACGATGAATAGCGAGAGCAGAGACTGGTTCCTATTCGACAGCTGGTCTTCTGGATACTAATCTTCATTCCAGCCCACTTCGCTCCTTTCAGTCACTTGCCGTTGAAACTTCCACTTACAGACAACGCATTTTCCCGATTTGCGAGCTGTGCAGTGATCACATGACCACGAAGCGGTGTCGATTCAGATAAGGGAGTGTGCACTAGTAATGTCATCATTTAGGTAGGTATGGGTAGGTCTGAAAGATCACTAATCACACTTTACTTATATTTAATTATTCATCCCACATTTGTAAAGGTTTTTTTCTTGAACCGAACACAATGCAATAAATTGGTTTGGAAGATTATCGTTGAATTTTTGTGAATGGCACGTTATACTCATCGCAAATAATGGCAGCTTCAGTAACTTTGTAACTTGACTTTCAGATAAAGCTGCGGAAGGAGAAAGTGATGATAATGGAGACAATAATTGTAGGACATTTTCCACCCGGACATTTTCTGCCCACGACCAAACCCAGGACATTTTTCTTCTGGAAATTTTTGTCCCGAGCATTTTCCGCCCAACTTTGTACCAAGGACAACAAAATCCACACACCAACTGCGGTTGCCGTAGAGAATAATTCTGTTAAAGGAACCGATCTACTCCAGTCGATCCATCGTTGTGTTCTCGTAAAGCACTTTCACCTGAACTTTGAATTGGGCTCTGCCTTGACTTGTGATACAACGTAGAACAGCGTCGGTGAACTTCACAGTTTTGTGGACGATGTTGGCCAACAGAAATTACAATATTGGTTTGCCGCACGATTTACAACTTTGTATCTGCTGCACTTGATTTTATTATTCAGCTTTTAGGTACTTGATTGAGAAGTGACTGCTCACAGAGGTAATTTGTGGTTGATCTGATTTGTGGGGCATGATAAGAAATATAACGCTGCATCAAATACCACGTGTCTGTGAATAATCAAAATGACCCACATTTAATTTTAGGTAGAATTAAAATAGCCTATGTCACCAAGAAACGCTATAGGTATTATGGGTGCGTAACATTTTAATTTTTACGACATTTTGACAAATATTTAAAAAATGTTCCATTTACACGGTTAAGTGCAAAATGTCATATTTACTTGTTTTTTTAGCATAAAACATCTAATTTACATGCTTTAAGGATCATTATATTTTACTATTTTTGTAAAAAGCGAATTTTGTTTTTAGTTAAATTTAAATCTATAAAATCAATATTGTATAACTATATGGTTTCCAGGCAATTTGCCCTTGCTGCATTGACCTCATACTTTGGAATTAAGCTTACCGACTCCTTTCGCTATGCTACTGAACAAAACAGAAGCACCTTAATTTTACTCCGCTCAGTTCCTTTCCAAAGGGAATTAACACTTGTATCACCTATGTCCCCATGAAGGCATATATTAATTTTTTTATTCTTCAGCCTGAAAACACGAAACCAAAATGTTGTCTAAACGTGAGAACTACGCCAATTGGAATGCATTCAAATTCCTTTCAAAACTCTGCATCATCCCTTTTGATTTTAATCCAAAAACTGAAGAAATAAAAAAAAACATCATCCTTACTGAAAAGAATTATTAGGAGATTGTTTGTGTTATTTGTTCTATTTGACTAGATACGTTACTGTGTTGAATGGTAAAGGTCAAAGTTCAACCAAAATAATTTTTAAAAATGGCTCAAATTTCGTTTTTTGGCAAAACAGGATAAGTCTATCAAATTAATTTTGGCAAAATGGGATAACTCCACCTAAAACACGCATTTCTGATTTAAATTGGGTTTTTGAGTTTTTTCGTAGTTTGTAGAAGACAATTGCCGTGCGTTAATGTTTGTATGTAAAGAAAGAAATTTCATTCAAAATGATTAAAATTTCATGTCACGGGCTTTTTACCCCATGTTAAGTTATTGATTTTTTGGCAAAATGGGATAAGTTCACAAAATAAATTTTTTAAAAATTTTCTAAAAAATTCCAGAGTCCGTCTAGGATTATGAAACTACTTGTAATTACGCTTTGTCAGGTGCAGTACCTGTAGAATAAAATTGAGTTACAAAAACTCAACCTGTCACCACTTATTCGTTTTTCGTTGTTCCTGTAAAATTTGCTTTGTTCTTCTATTTTCCTTAGACTAACATGTAAGCGCATTTACAATCTGCATAATAAATTCGCATTTATTTCAAATTTAGCAAGTGGTTTCACTAACAACTAAGCGATGTTTTACTGCAGCACTAAATTACTGCAAATTTAAAATAACATCAACGAATGGTTTACCATTACTATCCCTAACATTCTGCGTACATTTTCTATTTTTCCGTGGTTTCCAAGCTTAAACTAACTAATTACAAGTTACAGAAACACTAATAAAACTTTACTAATACCTAATTATTCATCCCACAATTTTAAAAGCTTTTTTCTTGAAACTATTACAATGCATGTCTCATTTTGCAATTAGAGGCGTTCCTTAGGTAATGTTGTTACTTGACTTTGAGATGGGGCTGCGGGAGAAGAAAGTGATGACGATGGGGGCAGTGCAGTGGTTGTAGGACATTTATCGTTGCGGGACATTTCCACCCCCAAAATTTTCTACGCGCTCGTGTTCTACCTTGTATACATATCACATATTATGTGATATGTATACTGTGTTCTATATATTCATTAGTTTAAACGTATTTAAGCTTTGACAAATTCACTTTTTTTTTTCAAAGGTTAATAGTCGGATTTATTAAAAAAAAAATTAATTAAATTTTTAAACTCATACAGAAGTATTGTACAAAAAGATGTGTTAATTTTAATTCAATTCAAATTCACACCCATTTGAACATATACAATTTCTTACATGGGCACTTAATGGAAAGTTTTTAATTGGAATCTACTATGAGGATTCGGCAGGATTCCTGTAGATGATAACCACAAGTGTTTAAAAGCGTAAGAGATGAATATAGCTATTAAAAGTATTAGAGAATATTAAATTTATTTACAGTGGCTGTTGTTCTTACTTCACGAGTATTAAAATAGTTTGCTGTTTATTGAAAAAAATTTGACAAAATCATGGTAGATCAATACTAATTTTAAAACATAGCAATGGTATCAGCAGAATTACATTTAAGCTGCTGGTTCCATTATGTTTTTAATTTGGCAATCTTAGATTTTGAAAGTTGTTTACTGAATTGCATAAATATTCTACTAACGAAAACACACACACACACTTTGTTCCCATTTGGGTCCGTTATTGCTGTGATATATTTCTAGGCATGTAAATACGATAATACGATTGCATTTCTGTAATACGTTTAAAAAAATATAAAAACAAAAATTAACAGTTTTAATTACAAAGTATTCGATTTGAATTTTTGCATCTGAATTTTGCACTACTCACTGCTGATTTGGTTTATTCTTCGCAACATTAAGGAATGAAGCTTTGAAATGAACAAAAAAAGTTTTCTTTTATGTTGAAGTGTCAGAATCATATGCTAAATTATATACACAAGACACAAAGTAGGACCGGTGGAACATGCCTGGGAAATGTTTGAGCGGCGTAGGCAAAGATTTGGTCTCTTCAGAGTGGTAAGATCCCATCCTCCGCAAAAGTAGGACACTACTACAAATAAAGAAGTTTCAAAACACAAATTGTTTTAAAATTTGACTGACTGTAACTTAACACGACAAAATGCATTTAAGTTATTACGGATCTGAATAATGTAAAACTAGCATCATTTAGGTAGACATTTTAAACTCTTAAAGAAAGAAATGCTCTGTACAAATTGTCAATAAAATGAATGTCGTTGAAAAGAAATTAAATTACCCATGCGCCATCTTTGTCTTAGCCGGCTTATTCTAAATAATACCAAAATGCGGTTTAGTAACAATCCTCGAGACGGACTGTACCGTAAAAATTAACTATAGGCTATTTAGCCATTTCAAAAATATTAAATATCCACGCTTTTTTCAGGCGTTCAATGTCTGTAAATTAACACTTTTGTAATTTTATTTAAGTAAGCTATTAACGCTCTTAAAAAGTTGCCAAACATGCTACTTATGCTCTTTTCAAAGTGAAAAATATGTCGTTTTCAAAGTACAAAATACGCTATGTGTACAACGTCAATACTACAACGTTCTCACCTGGTTAATCATTACAAGGAACTTACCTCGAATAACAATTTGTTGCCTTACTTTTAGTCAAATGTCTGTGACACAAAAAAAATGTATCGAAATTATAAACGCCATTAAAAAGTAACTCACATTTATGGTACTGCAGTAAATTCTGATAACATCCGTCCAAGATAGCCATTTACGCAGACGTTAAGCTAATAAAAGGGCTTTTCGGTCGTAGAATGGTCATAGAAATGTGTGGATATTTGAATGACATCGTTTATGAACGACTCCTATAATAAGATTTTGTTTAAGTTTACTTTTCAGCCACTGCGTAAGATACTCGTCGTTCATGAGTTTCTCCGTCTATGTCAGCATTACCCTTCTTTAATTTTTGTCCAAGCTGCACAAAGTCACAAATATTACACATTACATTAATGGTAAATTAACTGGAATGCATCAGTGAACAAAACATCTGTGAAATTGCACTGCACAAGTATTCAACAGTATCCATATTTATTTCCTATGAGTTCATGTGCGTATCATAAAAAATGATACAAATTAAAGCAAGAGGGGTAATACATGTGACGCTATAATCCCACTTAACTGAAACGTGATAATTTGTCTCCTGGCGTCCCTCTTGAATCATCAACCCCAGCATCTTCAGATCGCGAATCGTCGTTCTTCATGGCTTCTGGTTCGCTGGCTCAAGGTGAGAAGGTAATCCCTTTGAAGGTGACGGGATTTCTGTCTCTCCCAGAACCGTTTCATTCCGTGCCAATGAGTCTTTCCTATACAAACTTAAATCATACAGACAAGAAATGAAAACAGATGTCTCAAGGTAATTTACTTAATGCACGAATTAATGCAAAGTTTTTAATATTTAAAAATAATAATAATTTAAAAACGTATTGAGGACCTAAGCGAAAGTATCTTGAATCTCAAACTTGGGCTCTGGGCTCTGATTGTCCTCTAGATAAGTTCTCTACGACGGACATTATATCCAAAATTTGGATTGAGTCACAATTCTGTGCGGATGGCTGCAATTAATTAAATTCAAATTAAACTTTAATTATCATCTTTATTGAACAGCTGCAAATGCCCAACGGCTAATTGCGTCATGGAATTTATATTTTTTTATTTTGTTTGTGGATCGAAGTGGTACGTGAGCCTACAGAACCACATCAGTGTACACAATATTTTCATTTTCAGAATAAAATAATGACTAATCTTTTAGCATTACATTTTATCTTGATGTATTTACATGACTGCACCCACTGACTCTGTATACCGAAGGCATCATTTATGGACGACCCCTCACCTACTTTAACCTAGTCGTAATTGAAACTTGGAATAATTTTAGTTTGTAGAGGTGGAAATTGCATAAAGAAACTGTTATTTGCCCCCTCAATAAATCAATAAAATTTAATGGAAATGTATTCGCTCCTTTCTCGGGCACTGGCTGGTAAGAATTCAATGTTCAGTTCAGACAATCCATTTGCCCGATTTGTGAACTGTGCAGTGATCACATGTACACGAAGCATTCGCGATTCAAATAAGGGAGCGGGCACTAATTGTGTCATCATTTAGGTATGAAAGGTGGGTAGTTATGGGTTACATTGTTGACGAGGGGTGCGCACGCAGTCCATCTCTCGTTGTGTTCTCGTGGAACACTCTCATCGTCAGCTGAACTTGGAACAGCGTCGGTGAAATTGACAGTTTTTGGACGTTGTTGGCCAACAGAAATAACAACATCGGTTCCTGTGCGTTTTACACGCGTGTTTGTATTTCCTGGATTTGATTTTATTATTCGGCTACTTGATTAGGAAGTGACTACTCACAGAATTAATTTGTGGTGGTTCTGATTTGTGGGGCATAATGAAAAATATGACGCTGCATCAAATAGCAATAACAAGTCTCTGCAGAAACAAAATGACCCATCTCCAATTTTAGCTAAAATCAAAATAGTCTATCTCACAACAAAAAGCTATAAGTATGGTGGGTGTGTAAAATTTTAATTATTACGACATTGCAACAAATATAAAAAAATGTTTCATTTGTATGCTTTCACAGCAGGTCCGAAATGTTGTATTTCTTTGTTTTTTTGTAAGTGTAAAACCGTTTAAGTTAAATGCTTTCAGGATCATTACATTTTACTATTTTTGTAGAAAGCGCATTTTGTTTGTAGTTAAAAATCTAAAAGTCGATATTGGTCATTTTGAATTTTCACATAATTGAATCCAAGGGCTAAGCATACACTGGTGAGTAAAAGCAACCAAATCATTTCTACGGCGTAGTTTAAGTTTTTGGTAACGACGAAACTAAAGCGTCAGACAAAAAGCAAACCACTGAATTCTCGTTTAAGTCACAGCTAATTTTGAATAAGTTGTTGAATTTGAGCTTTTAACATAGAAGTAACTACCTCGGGAATTATTCTTCTTGGTTTTGTGTGTAATAATAATTATTACGAAAGCGTTAAAATTATTCTGTCGTGTAGTTATATACTATACTGTAGCTCTATATAAATTTAGTATAGAAACGTATGTTCTAGTGTATTTACTTGTAAAATAATTGAGCTACATACATACCTTCAGAACTACTACAAATTGGATGTAATTTTGAGGTTTAGGTAGTTCAGCATATTCAATGATATTTCACGCCCATCTGAGAAGTCCCAGCGAGACGAGTTAATAAACACAATATAATTCAGCTTATACACCATTTCAACATAAAATTATCGCAGTGGTTGACAGTTGACGTCCGTGTCGTGAATATTTCAAACAATTCCTTTACTTAACTCTCTCGCTCCCAATGAAATAATAAATAAATTAATTTCCTTCGTCTTTCTCCGTCGCCCAATTTATTTTTTAACCTTCTGACCAACAACAAAAATGTTATGCTCCACTTACAGTTAGTTGTGTAAGTAGGGAGTAAGGGGTGGTCCATGAATGATATCATGAGTAGGGTCAACGGGTCCACTTGCATACTGATGACATCCCATGCTCAAGAAGCTGATGACAGGGGAGTCATTGGGTCCTAGAAATCGAGATATTTCCATTATATCATTCATGAACAATCCCTAACTATATGATTTCCAGGTAATTCTGAATTAGTTGCTTTTTAGATGCTTAGCAAGCATCTATAGAAATGGTTTTGTCTGTCTGTCTGTCCGTCTGTCTGCTCGTTGGCCGTGCTCTAAAGGGCACAGTTTTTAACTGATTTCCATTAAACTATCTTTTAAACTCTCACAAATGCGCGCATAAGGTGCCATATTGTTTTTAAGGGTGATCGGCTCAATCAGTTATCTACAATTAACAGTTAAATGGACCCATGTCAAAACTTAGGGAATTGAGCCGCCCAGAAACCGATAAAATACGTGTAAACAAATGGAGGATGTGCATGTACATACGTAATTTTGAAGTTCTGCGCGGCGAATACAAGTATATCGTATAATGCTGACCTAACCAATCTCAGCCACAGCGGTTAGTGGTCTGATGGTCTGCTACGTAAGACAGACAGGGCATGTCGTTGTGCAGGAAGTTTGTCTTCCAGTATGTCGGTCTGTCTGTCTGTCTTTGAGTCCATGAGTTGCGTGCTCCGAGAGAAAATGCTTAAAAATTTAACACAAGAAATAGCGTCATCTGTTTCGATGAAATGCTGCTTCTCCATGGATCGTTTTTTGGCGTTTCTAAAAAAAGGTTCAACTTATTCGTTAAAGTCAAAATTCACTATGAACTCAGCATCTACTTCGGGCTCATGGTCGCCAAATACTGCACAAAGCGCCGGGATTTTAGCTTTTAACATCGAAATACTAAATACCTCCAGAAGTTGTTCACTTTGTTTTCTGTATAATAATTATTACGAAAGCGTTAGAAATATTTTGTCGTCTGGTTATATACTAATTATACTGTAGCTTTATATAAATTAGGTATAAAAAGGTTAGTCTTGTTCATATATCTAGTTTATTTGCTTGTGGAATAAATGCCTTTAACATATCTTTGAGACTACTACAAACTGAATGTAATTTTGAGGTTTAGGTTGTTTAGCATATTAAATGATATTTCACGCCCATGTCAAAAGTCCCAGCGAGTCGAGTTAATAAACACAATTTAATTCAGTTCATAAGCTATTTCAACATTAAATTATCGGAGTGGTTGACAGTTGACGTCCATGTTGTGAATATTTCAAACATTTCCTTTACCTAACTCTCTCACTCCTAATGAAACAATAAAAAATTCCAGTTCCTTCGTCTTTCTCCAGAGTAGAAATTTATTTTCAAATCTTATGAGCGTCGCGAATTGTGAAGCGTTACTTACGAGGGAATGCCGCCGCATGTACTCTCTGGATTTTAAAAACAATACCTATTCAAAATTTGGCTGCACTTGGTTACTACAGATCTAAAGTAACTCGACTGTATTTTTTGCCGTTCCCTCACAATCACGCGCCAAAGTTTTAAAAACCCGATTTTTCGCAACTTTGAAACACTGTGGCTCCTACAGTTTTGGTCGGATTTTCGAAACAATTGTTGTTTTGTGATCGCTGTAACATTATCTAAAAAGTTAAATCAATTTTAAAAAATCTCCATAATAATAAAATCCAAATAATGTGTGTGTCCGATCTCCACCGTCCGCTGTCCGCTGTCCGCCATTATATACTTACACTGGCCATTATACTACAGATCTGAATAATCTAAGTAGTAATGATATATGTACCTGCATAATCATAAAATTCTATGCAAAGCAATCGGATCTTGAACGAAGGAAAGGGGGGGGGGGGTTGAAAGCGGATAGGCGACAGACGCCGGAGGGCAGAAATATTTAAATTGTGTGAATTGTGTAGATAATTCAGTTATTTCAATATATCAAAAAATTAACTAACGATTTGCTTCCGTTCGCAGAACGGGCCGGTTTACTGGTGTTCATATTTTTTATAAAATTGAGAATATTTTGAGTGCTTTCAAAAAAATTTGTCTTCAAAAAAATTTCAGAAACAAATTAAAAATTTTAATTTAGTTTTAAGGCAACGTTCTAAAGATCACAAAACTTCAAATTTTTGGAACATCTGACGAATATTGTAGAAGCTACAGGGTTGCAAAGTTGCAAAGTATCGGTTTTTTTGAACTTTGGCGCGTGATTGTGAGCAAACGGCTTAAAATGCAGTCGAGTTACTTTGTATCTGTAGTAACTAACATGGGAAGGCTCCCAAGTGTAAAATCCGAAATGAAGCAAACGATATCAGATCATGTACTACGTGGTAGGGTCACTGCAACGTATGCAACCATATCGGTGCAAATTGCGTTTTGGCGCCAAAAACGAATATTAAAATTTTCAAAATTCGTCGAAATTAAAAATCACAAAAATCAAATGGGAAATTACATAGGAATTTTATCTTACCCTCACTACTTTTGCAGTTTTCTGATTTTTTTTGGAAAACTATAGGCCTTGTGTTATTTGATTACGAAGAAGTCTAAAATTAGTGAGGGGTCGTCCATAAATGATGTAATACAAATATTTTAGAACCTACGACGCTGTCATCAGCTTTTACATTTGTGTAAGTAAATGGCTATCTTTAACATACGATACGTCATCCAATTTCCAAAGATACCTAATAACTCTATCCGTGAGGTGTTTAGTGTAAAAAGTAGTCCTATTTAAAATTTATAATTTTTAAAAGTTCTTAAACACGTGAAATTGTAAGTGCTAATTAGTTTAAGAAACAGATACACGTGTACTGCTACAGTAATAGTAATGGAATATTTAATAAATAAAATAAATAGTTATAATATAATGGTGCCAAATGGTTAGCGGTGTTTTTCAGTAGCGGCATTATTATTTTAGAAAACGGAATTTTGGGCTTTTGTAACATTTAGAATTAACATATCGCCACGTTAGCTTAAGTTATTTCGGTTAACGGTCATTTGAACGGACACTGAACTGCTTACCAAAATCTATAGTGCGGTTTGGTGACATACGTCTACCTTGTACCCCGCAGTCATATTACAGCGATAGTTTGTCCTAAAACCTGTTTTTAGATTGCATCGTTTGAAAATTGTGTTTAGTTATTGTTATTAGAAACCGTTGCAATGCTGAATAATATCATGTTATCTGTACAACTGGTAAACTTCCTGATTTTGCAATACGAATATTTCTATGAAAAATCCTAGTATTCTTATATTATTATTAGCCAAAATATCAAAATACTGAAAAACATAATATTGGTACCCATGGGTGGAGTAAATTGCTCACTAAACGCTGTATCTCTAGTATTTTTTCAATTGTCTACTCCAAAATCCAGGAAATTAGGGATCGTCCATAAATGACCTCTTGGGTCAAAATATTTATTAATATTACCTTAAATTTAGAGCTGCGAATCGCAGCAGATAAGTATTTTTACCGTGCTTTAAAAATTCAAAATAAATTTTTTTTTTAAAGAAAAATATCTTTTTAAAAATTCCTTTAAATTTACTTTCGGCCTATTAAACACCATTAAGGAGGAATTTAAAAAACAACAGTTTAAAAATATATTCGAAAACTGTTCGTCCATATTTGACCTCCCGGGTGGAGTCATTAGGTATCTTTGGAAATTGGATGGCGTATCGTATGTTACAGATAGCCATTTACTTACACAAATGTAAAAGTTGATGACAGCGTTGTAGGGTCTAAAAATGAAAATATTTGTATTACATCATTTATGGACGACCCCTCACTAATTTCAGACTTCTTTCGTAATCAAAAAACACAATGCCTATAGTTTTCCAAAAAAATCAGAAAACTGAAAAAGTAGTGTGGGGGGGACCATTGGGTAAGGTAAAATTGCTATGTAATTTCCCATTTGATTTCTGTGATTTTTAATTTCGACGAATTTTGAAAATTTCGATATTCGTTTTTGGCGCCAAAACGCAATTTGCACCGATATGATTGTATACGTTGTAGTGACCCCACCACGTAGTACATGATCTGATATCGTTTGCTTCATTTCGGATTTTACACTTGGGAGCCTTCCCATGTAAGTGCAGCTAAATTTAGTGTGGGTATTGTTTTCAAAATCGAGAGAGTACATACGGCGGCATTCCCTTGTGAGTTGTATCAGTAACTATATGGTTACTAGGAAAGTCCTTGTCGCTTGGAACTCAATACTTTAGAATTCAACTTGACGACTCCTTTAGCTATGCTAATGATTTAACAAGAGACACAATACACCTACCGTGGTGTTGTGTCCTTTTCCCTTAGCTTCAACGATCTACCTTCTTTATTTTTGAGTCGCTTCACGTCACTCCTCTCATCGTCAGTTCCTCAGTTGCAGAGCGACCACAACCATCACCAGTGTCTATAAACCATTTATTCATTTTCTTTTCTTTTCAGCCCAAAAACGCGAAACCAAAATGTTGTCTAAACGTGAAAACTACGCCAATTGGATTGCATTCAGATTCCTCTCAAAACTCTGCATCATCCCTTTTGATTTTAATTCAAAAACTGGCGAAATAAAACAAACATCGTTATTAAAAAGAATTATTTGGAATTTTTATTCCCTTGTTTATTCGGTCTACGTTGTACACATGGCGCTTACATTCTGCACGCTCGTCCACAACACAGCAACTGACGGAACTTTTAACTTTGACCATTTTTCAGTTCACGTTATGTACATGATTGGAATTCCGACGTTTGGAATATTTGCCCTAAACTGTAAGAAATGGGCTGGAGTTCTGTCAATTATTCGGAATGAATTTTCAAGCAAAATTCACAGCACAGGGCGAAATTCAAAAACACAATTAAAATTATCATTGCAAAAACTCATACTTATTGTGTACCCGGTTGTGTGCTTGATAGCGCTTACATTTGGAGAAGTTGTCGTTCTTGCAGACCCAACGAGACCTCAGCTTCTGTTTCAACTTTTGAGCGACGACCACAAGACACTACCGAACTTTGTCATTTTGTTTGCACTTGAATATTCCATTTGCGCCTTTGGTATGGGCTGCTTCTATTTCGGAATTAATCTTCAATTGTTATTTTTTGAACACCTACACGATGAGTTGTCTCTTGGAATTCAATCACTTACAAATTTAATGTACGTGGTTTTTAATTTTGTAGTCATTTGTTTTAAGCAGGAGGCAATAATTGTTTTCATTAATCTGTTTGACATATGTTTGATATAGGACGACGGGGTTCACTAAAAGACAAGACATCCAAAATGCGATTCGCCACTGTCGCCATCTGCAGATCCTCATTCAGCTTTTCAACCGAAGCAACGCAGCCGCCATTTTCTACTTCAAGTTGTTCTGCTTGGCTTGTAGCATCGGAGGAACATTCTTTTTTATCCGATTTGTCCACTTAGAACCAATCGTTGCACTGTTAGATGTTTACGCTGGGCTGAGTTGCTTTGTAATTATTGTACATTGTGATGTACGAAAAAGCGTTCAAGATCCCGCAGCAGATGGCGGACTACAAAAACTTGATTCTTATTGCGGCACACCCAGGCGTCGGTGCTTTCGAGAGAAGAAGGAATCGCTGGGCTCAATGCGTAGTTCGAGCGAATAAGCGCAATGCCCTGGAAATCTCGCGGGTTGTGCGATCGATTTCAAACGTCGGAATTAAAGTCGCAGGATTCAACACAATGGAGAGGCTCTCAACGTTGAATTTTATTGATTTTTTTGCCTCGAATGTTGCGTCACTCCTCATTACTTTTAAATGAGGAAATATGTTGTCCTAATTTTGGACTCGAGAGTCACTAAATATTTCACGGTTGATTTAGTGAGGAATTCACACATGTGCTATGCTGTGTATTCACATGTGTCTATAGGTATATCCGTTTACTGTAATTCTACATTGAAGCTGCTGGTATTGTTTTGTGAGCACATAAGTAGTACAAAAGCTCCATTGCTTTGAACTGTACTCGCTTTTAATAACACTTAGCGTAGAAAGCTCTCATATGAATTACCTTAATGTACCGACAAGGAAAAAGCACAACAAAAATTAAATCGATTGATGGGCGTATTTGACAGGGGCCTCTGACTTATTTACAATGTTTACTCTACTAAAACTAAAACTATAAACTATTAAAGCAGTAGAGAAGCTGATGAGAGGGGAGTCATAGGGCATAAAAAATTTGTAAAAAATGAGTATTTACATATTTTTGAAATTTTCAAAATGTTGTATTCACATATTTGTGAAAGGTGCAAGAAGTTTTAAATATTTTTTTTCAAGTTAAAAACGTTTTATATGTATGTAGGTACATGTTTTTGAAAAGTTTAAAAAGTTACATGTATTCCCTTGTTTTTTGAAAAGTACAAAACGTATTTTTTTACTGGTTTTTGGATAGCACAAAATATTGTACTTTAATTGCTCTGTTTACATAATAATTATGCCTTGAGTAAAATATGCCTTTAAACTTTTGCGTAGATAGCGTCATTAGCTGAAACTGAAGTTTGGTCATTTTTCTGGCTCCTGCTTACTATTACTCATTTATGACGATGCATGCTTAATTGCTAGTTTCGGTTGCATTTTATATTTTTCATTCTTTTAAAGCGATAGTTTGGGCTGTACAGAGTCAATGTAGCAAAGATAGAATTTTCAATATCGTAATATTGCCACATTATAATAATAATCAGGATAATAATCATCATAATGTCTAATGCTATATGTTACCACATCTTCTAAAATTAAACAAGTGAAAATCTCGTATGTGGCAATTAATTTTTATGATTATATTATATACTCTGTAAAATTTTGGAATTCACATTTCATTTTGAAGTAAATTATACAGTACATCCACGAAAAGCTTGCATATAAAAATACCTATCAACGGTTTCGCTATTTCGCTCTAAACATATTTAGATTTCTTACCTGGAAGCAGAAATTCAGAGTAGGATGTGTGTTAGGGATCGTCCGTAAAAGATTTCATCGTTGTGGTCGGTGGGTCTGGTTCTGGTCAAGAACTGATGATATGCCATGTTGAAGAAACCCGTTTTGACGCAATATTAACGTGATGAAAAGGGGATTTGCAGGTTCAAAAATAGCGATAATTCAAGTGACATCATTTTTGGACCGTTCCTTATCAGTTTAGTATTTGCAAATTGGAACAGGCGGACAATTCGCTGTGTAGTTTAATTGTAATCTGTCAACTAGCAATTTGATAGGCGTTCTGATTTACACCTGTGAGTTGGTCTTTGTCATCAAATTCGATTTACAGTTTACAGCTCGTATATAGTAATATAGTGCTAATGGTAATAGTAAATTGAAAATTCAACACTTGTGATTAAATAATTTTCCCAATTTACACATGAACCGTATGAATTAAAAACAACAGCACTAATTCTGCAGATAGCTAAATCTGTGAATTAAAATTACAAACATAGTTGAATACGGATGGACCAATTCGGCTGAAATCTAGAGCAGAATTTGTTTTCTCATTTTCGTCTTTGCACGTTTGAAGAGGGGAATAACCTGCGGCGCAGTTCAATTGTAATCTGTCAATTGACACGTTGATAAGCGTCCGGATTTTTACCTGTCTCCGCGTTGGTCTTCCTGCTCAAGTTGGTTTAGATTTTACAGGTCCTATGTATTTTTATCACAGTGGATATTCAACACTGCAAGTTTTTCATTTTCAACTTTTTGTAAATTGCCCACATGCAGCTTTAAACTGACTACCTCAAGAATTTATAATTCCAATAGTTTGCTAAAGGCCGTTCTCTCTTCATAATTGGCATAAAGTTCAACAGCAAATTCCCAAGTTCACCAATTTACCTAATTTTGTTTAATCACTTATGCGGATATTCTAGCTATGTCTCACTAACTCGTACGCCAAAAAACCGGAGCCACGGGGTTCCTATTTATACGCAGGATAATTATACACATGATCTTCTATCGTGTCATCAATACTAAACTAGACCCATTGACCCTACTGATGACATCATTTATGAACGATCCTTTATTTATTTGCAGTATTGACTGGAAATAGGAAATTGCCCAACTCGATCAGTGTCTGTACAAGTAAAAGGGAAGACCATCGTCATAATAATGTTTTATAAACATTTAAAAATATAAATTAACATAAACACTCCCTAAAACAGAACATTTTGCACTTTTTATAACACAAGCACCTAGAACATTTTGTTTTTCAAAAAAATGCTAAGTTATAAGGGATGGTCCATAAATAATGTAACGTAAATGAAAAATAAACCACTCTTTTACGACTACCTCACCCGCATGTCATCGTCATCTTTTTAACATTACGTAAAAGGCCAACTTTAACCTACGACCTTAACAGTATCCGAATAAACACATTTCCTGTAACCATGACATCATATATGGACGATCTCCTATGCTATTACTTTAACTCCAGGGTGGTCTAATAAAAGTCGTGAACAAATCTTTTACCTATTTATTGCATCCCCACTCTCAAGCTACCACTTTTACTCCGGGGTGTTCTCTAAATGATGAAACGAAATTATCACACATTGAATATATATCTTCTCCTCTTCCATTACTTTAACTCGGGGGGGGGGGGGGGGTACTTGAATGATGCCTACAAAATTACCACTTATTTATCATATCCTCATTCCTATGCCATTTCTCAACTCAGGGGGATCCATAAAAGATGTCAACAAAATTTGTACTCATTTATTAAATCCCCAATCTCGAGCTTTCCCCACTACTTGGAAGTATCCATAAATGATGCCAGCAAAATTGTAACTTTGTCTGTCTTTCAGTCTCTTTGTTAGCCGTTTTGTATGTCTATTTGTCTTTCATAATGTCGGTCTGTCGTTGAGTCAGTAAGTTGCGTGCTCCGAGGGGAAATGCTAAGAAATTTAACATTAGAAATAGCTTTCCCTGTTTCGATAAAATACTGCTTCTCCATGGATCGTCTTTTAGCGTTTCTAAAATAACGTTAAACATATTCTTGGAAGACAAAATTCAATATAATTAAGCTTAGCTTCTCGTCGCCAAATCCGGCACGAAGCGCTAGAGTTTTAGCTTTTAACATAGAAATACTAGAGAGATAGTAAAATTTTATTTACAACTGGCGCACTATTACGCTTGCCATTAAGACACAGTAAAAACAAAACACATTATTTCAATTATGATTTTTTTATAACAATCAATAACATTATTTTAAATGATCAAATTAAAATCAACTATGAGATAAATTCATATTATATAAATGATTATGGGCGATTCGGCATGATCCTCGAATTGTAGCAACTACGATTTCTTCAATCATTTTTGATGGAAGACGCAATTCTTTACGAAATGATTCAAATAATTCTGTTATAGTGCCCCTAGCTCCAACGAGAAGTCCAACCACTTCCAACTTCTTCAGTTTGTACTTGTCCAGAAAGTAAGGAATGCAAGGGTTATAATGCGCCTGCTTTTCTATATTAACTTCTTCCGCTTGACTACATGACTGCTCCATACGTATGGTGGGATCCAGAATGTACCCTGACAATAGATCTTTTCGCCAGCAGATGATGTCAACTCTTTTTGAAGCACCATCCGTCACTTCTTCATGCACTATCCAATCAAGCGTTCTCAAATGATTAGCAATAATAGTTCTAACTTCATGATGTCTAGTATTTCTCAGTAAGCTTCCCACATGGCATTTCCCTAGAACATGAGCGAGGGTTTCTTTCTCTTTGCAGTGCCTGCAAAGGGATGATTCTAGCGAACGACCTGGAATTGCTTTAACAGGATATACATTAGCAGACATTTTTAAAGTATTCAACCACTCTGATGACGTTAAGCCGCGTTTTTCAATTATAATTTGATTTCCATACGGACACTCCTTATACAATGCAACACCTTGTCCTCGGAGAGGAAAAGAACACCATTGATCATACTCTTGATTTCTCAAAATTTCCCTTAATATTTTGCCAGGTTTTGTTTTGGGACGTGAATCCTGCATAAGCTGCACTTCATCCCCATTAAGTTGCAAAGCTGCAATGCAGCTTTCCATTTCGGACTTCAAATCTTTAACAAATGGGATATAAGGGTCATTGCAACTCAATAGGACCACACAAATGTTGTAGTGTTGGATAAATGCTTCCCAAGTAGATCTCATTATTTGAAGACCCCTACACTTTTTTGAGGTATACAACAATGCATTAGGAGAATCATGAGGAATTGCAAGGATATCTTTAACAGCACTCCGAATTAACTTATCCAAATCTTCAAGAAATTTTTTAGGCAATTTATTTAACGGGGCTGTTTGTAAGGAGGAGGTTAGGCAAGGCCATAAATATTGATTAATAATGGCAATCTTTTGATTTGGAAATAACATAGGAGTCCCAACTAAATTTTGCAGATCTTTAGTAAAATTTTTGATTGAAGAAGCAGGATCAAAAGAAATTTTATTATTAAAATTAACACCCAGATACCTCACTGATTCTTCTTTCTTGATAGACTCTATAGTGTTATTATCATCAACAACCAGCGGATCTTCACATAACTTTCCTTTTACGATGTTAATGACTTTACATTTGTTGATGTTTATGTCATACCCAACCTTGTTAAAGTTTGAAATTGCGATCTTTGTTAATTCACGGGCGCCTTGGATAGAACTAGACACAAGAGCAACATCATCAGCAAATCCTCTTCCTGCTACATTAGGAACATCGTTGTGTAAGTGAAACCCGTACACATCACTTACTTCACGCTCATTGAGTTCTCGTAGTACATGATCAATTGAAATATTGAACAACTGAGGGGACAAGGGTGAGCCTTGAAAAACACCTTTTTGTACGTATATGGGTTTAGACATTCCTTTACTTGTTTGGATTTGAGCTTCATTTTCAACCATTAAACACAAAATAAGGGATCTAAGAGTCGTAGGCATCAACTTGGCGTTTAACATGCTGGAGGTATGCAAATGGGAAGTTTCTTCAAATGCTTTACTCACATCCAAGAAAACAACACAGCAATCAATTTTCTCTTGCTTTGCCTTTTGTAGACAACCATTAACAATTGAGGTGTTAATAAAAGTACCAGGACACTTAGAAAACCCAACTTGATTTGCATTAATGTGCAAATATATATATACCTCCAGAATGAGGCTACTTTGTTTTCTGTATAATAATTATTACGAAAGCGTTGGAAATATTTTCTCGTCTAGTTATATAAAATCTTGTAGCTTTATATAAATTGAGTATGGAAAGGTAAATCTTGTTTATATATCTGGTTTATTTGCTTGTGGAATATATACCTTTAACCTAACCTAAACAACAACAACAAACTGAATGTAATTTTGAGGTTTAGGTTGTCCAGCATATTAAATTATATTTTACGCCCATTTTAGAAGTCCCAGCGAGTCGAGTTAATAAACACAATTTACTTTAGTTCATACGATATTTCAACAATAAATTATCGGAGTGGTTGACAGTTGACGTCCGTGTTGTAAATATTTTAAACTACTCCATTACCTTAATTTCTTGCTTCTAATGAAATAATAAAAAATTCAAGTTCCTTCGTCTTTCTCCGGAGTAGAAATTTATTTTCAAATCTTATGGGCGTAGCGAATTGTGAAGCGTTACTTACGAGGAAATGCCGCCGCATGTACTCTCTGGATTTTTAAAACAATACATATCCTAAATTTGGCTGAACTTCGTTACTACAGATCCAACGTAACTTGACTGTATTTTGCGCCGTTCGATCACAATCACGCGCCAATGTTTAAAAAAACCGATTTTTCGCAACTTTGAAACCCTGTAGTTCCTACAGTTTTGGTCAGATATTCAAAAAATTGTAGTTTTGTGATCGCTGTAGCATTATCTAAAAAGTTAAATTAAATTTGAAAAACGTTCATATTTCTCATAAAATAGAGGTTATTTTGAGTGCTTTCAAAAAAATTGGTTTTCAAAAAAATTTCAGAAAAAAATTAAAAACTTTGAAATTATAAAAGTTTTAAATTTAATTTTAAGGTTTTCTAGAGATCACAAAACTTCAAATTTTTTCAACATCTAACGAATATTGTAGAAGCTACAGGGTTGCAAAGTTGCAAAGTATCGATATTTTTGAAC
Organism: Dicyrtomina minuta; assembly: GCA_949802685.1. Lineage (NCBI taxonomy): Eukaryota > Metazoa > Arthropoda > Collembola > Symphypleona > Dicyrtomidae > Dicyrtomina > Dicyrtomina minuta. Next base: position 5,246,463 of record OX461811.1, on the reverse strand, counting down.
TTTGGCGCGTGATTGTGAGCGAACGGCCCAAAATGCGGTCGAGTTACTTTGTATCTGTAGTAACTAAGTGCAGCTAAATTTAGTGTGGGTATTGTTTTCAAAATCAAGAGAGTACATTCGGCGGCATTTCCTTGTGAGTTGTATAAGTAACTTTATGCTTACTATATAGGAAATTTGTCCTTGTCGCTTGGAGCTGAATACTTTGGAATACAACTTGACGACTCCTTTAGCTATGCTAATGATTTAACAAGAGACACAATACACCTACCGTGGTGTTGTGTCCTTTCCCCTTAGCTTCAACGATCTACCTTCTTTATTTGTGAGTCGCTTCACGTCACTCCTCTCATCGTCAGTTCCTCAGTTGCAGAGCGACCACAACCATCACCAGTGTCTATAAACCATTTATTCATTTTCTTTTCTTTTCAGCCCAAAAACGCGAAACCAAAATGTTGTCTAAACGTGAAAACTACGCCAATTGGATTGCATTCAAAATTCTTTCAAAACTCTGCATCATCCCTTTTGATTTCAATCCTGAAACTGGTAAAATAAGAAAACGATCTTCCTTGCTGAAAAGAATTATTTGGAATTGTTATTTTTTTCTTTATTGCGTCTACGTTTTTCACATTACGTTCACATTCTGCACTCTCATGCACAGCACAGCAACTTACGAAACTTTTAACTTTAACCATTTTTCAATTCACGTGATGTGGATGATTGGATTTCCGCTGATGGGACTCTTTGCCTTCAACTGTAAGAAATGGGCTGGAGTTCTATCAATTGTTCGGAATGAATTTTCAAGCAAAATTCACAGCACAGGGCGAAATTCAAAAACAAAATCAAAATTGCCATTGCAAAAACTCATACTTATTGTTTTCCCGGTGGTGTCCTTGATAGCGATTACATTTGGAAAAGTTGTCGTTCTCGCAGACCCAACGAGACCTCAGCTTCTGTTTCAACTTTTGAGCGACGACCACAAGACACTTTTGAATTATTTCGTTTTGGGGGTTACTGAATACTCAGTGGGCGTCTTTGGTGCGGGCTGCATCTATTTCGGAATTAATCTTCAATTGTTATTTTTTGAACACCTACACGATGAGTTGTCTCTTGGAATTCAATCACTAGCGAATTCAATGTACGTGGTTTTTAATTTTGTAGTCATTTGTTTTAAGCAGGAGGCAATAATTGTTTTCATTAATCTGTTTGACATGTTTGATATAGGAGTACGGGGTTTACTAAACGACAAGACATCCAAAATGCGATCCGCCACTGTCGCCATCTACAGATCCTCATTCAGCTTTTCAACCGAAGCAACGCAGATTTAATTTTCTACTGGAAGTTGAGCTGCTTCGCTTTCAGCATCGGAGGAACATTCTTCTTCATCCAATTTGTTCACGCGGAACCAATCGTTGCCCTGCTCGATATTTATGCTGGACTATCTGCCATGGTACTGTACATTGTGATGTACGAAAAAGCGTTCAAGATCCCGCAGCAGATGGAAGAGTACAAAAACCTGATTCTCATTGCGGCACACTTAGGCGTCGGTGCTTTCGAGCGAAGAAGGAATCGCTGGGCTCAATGCGTAGTTCGAGCAAATAAGCGCAATGCCCTCGAAATCTCGCGGGTTGTGCGATCGATTCCAAACGTCGGAATTAAAGTCGGAGGGTTCAGCACAATGGAGAGGCTGTCGACGTTGAATTTTATTGATTTTTTTGCTTCAAATCTTGCGTCACTCCTCATTACTTTTAAATGAAGAAATATGTTGTCCTAATTTTGGACTCGAGAGTCACTAAATATTTCACGGTTAATTTAGTGAAGAATTCACACATGTGCTATGCTGTGTATTCACATGTGTCTATAGGTATATCCGTTGACTGTAATTCTACATTGAAGCTGCTGGTATTATTTTGTAAGCGCATAAGTAGTAGAAAAGCTCCATTGCTTTGCACTGTACTCGCTTTTAATAAGACTGAGAATAGAAAGCTCTCATATGAATTCCCTTAATGTACCGAGAAGGAAAAAGCACAACAAAAATTAAGTCGACTGATGGGCTTATTTGACAGAAGCGTGTGAAGAACACTGAAATATGTATTCACCATTGTATATATCTACATGTCTATAGTTCTAATGTAGAAAATTAGCAATTGGTGTGACTAATCAACTGTGTGGAAACTTTGCACTGGAAATATTGTGCTTTGTAGTTGGATTAATTGGGCGTACGAAATATTGCAATTGCCTTGGCCATGGCCCTGACCCAAACCGACGCACAACTTAAAGAATGTTTTACTGCTTCACATAGCGTATACTGCATATTCAACGGGTGCATTCGTAGGGTAAATTGCTAATACTAATTAATTGTGTGAGCCTCTGGCTTGTTTACAATATTTTCCATACTAAAACTAAAACTATAAACTATTAAAGCAGTAGAGAAGCTGATGAGAGGGGAGTCATAGGGCATAAAAAATTTGGGATTCTTGCATGACATCATTTATGAGCGACCCCTGATATTACGTTGATGTAATTACGTAGAACCATATTCTGTTCAAAATATGTTTAGTTTAAAATTGTATGTAATTTTAGTAATTGACCAACGACCTACCTTTGCCTTTATCGTAATGTTTGCTTTTTATTACTCACAAATACGTAGTTAACCTCTTTTAATTTTTAAATCAATAAAGTCGAAGCAAAAGAACCAGAACCTGTTGTAGAAATAAAATAACGTGAACGAAGAATCATATCGGCCCATATTTAAGATAGAATTAAAATGAGTTATGTAAGAAAACATTAAATGATGCACAACGTCTACTACATAAAAGTTTTTAAAATGTGCAAAAAGTTTCATTTACATGTTTTTGAAAATTTCAAATGTTGAATGTTACTGGTTTTTGAAAAATGTGAAATGAACTATTTACACAGGTTTGAAAAATGCAAAATATTAAATTTAAATATGTTTTAAGAAAGCTCAAAATATTTCATTTATTTACAAGGCAACGCTTTGATATGTGCCCAATATTCCATTTGCATGGTTTTGAAAACCTCAAATTGTTGTATCTACTTGTTTTTTTTAAGTTCTAAAAGAATAAGGAAATCTTGTGTAAAACAATAATAAAAAAGGCCAATTTTAATTTCCAATTCAAATTATAGATTTAAAATATAAATGCTCACAATCCAAGAGTCCAACAAGTTTGAATGAGGTATAAATACCTGAATTATTATTCAATATCAGTTTTGTAAAATTACAAAATCTTCGATTTACTTTTTATTTTTGAAAATTGTAAAATCATCTATTTGCATGTTTTTAAAAAGTGACTATTTTTTCTATGTTTTTAAGAAAAATAGCAAAATGTTCCATTATCATGTTAAAGAAGAGTACTAAACGTTCTATTTACATGTTTTTCGAAATTCGCAAATTTTGTATTTGCATATTATGCTTTCTCAAAAGTTGAAAAAGTTCTACTTACAGGTTTTTAAAAAATGCTTAATGTTCCATTTCCATATATTTGAGAAAACCGTTGAAAACGTTCTATCTACTTTTTTTTTAACTGACAAAATGTTTCAATATCATTAAGCTCGAAATAGAATACTTAAAGCAGAAGCATTGATAATCAAAAGTTTCCATTACTAAATTACGGATACAGAAATGTTTATTAACGGCAGGACTGCGGGGAATATTGCCGGCAATGTTTCGTATCCGCATAATTTAGTTGTAATTTAAGTTCTGTGTTCTATAGTGGTAAAGGAGAGGACGTGAGGCATCTTTATCAACAATTTATCGTAATCGTAGGTACAATGGCAAAAGGAGAATGAAATATCAGCTGAACTTCACAGTAACAATGAGCCTAGCAGTATTGTCTATTTTAGTCCTGCATTGGGATTGGTTTTCGGTTCCCTCCCCTTAATTCTTGAGCTAGCTTTCTCCTAGCTTCTTGAGCTTTAGGTGGGCTCAAAATTAGTGACAATTGGTGTGTCATGATTTCTAAACCATCTTTAATTAATAATTTATTTTTCAAATTTCAAAATTTTGCCTTTTTGAATGTAATCGGTCTTATCCACGGTGATTTTGTTGGCCCGTACGAAGAGCACAAGGGCAACAAGTGAGAGATGCGGTCGACGTAGATTTCTAAAACCATTTTGATTTGATTTGATTTTAATTAATGTATTTGATTTCCATGTATGTAGTAAATTACTCGAGTTTCTGAACCTGTGTTGTACGGTATAATCGCCTAAGTACAACAGTGTTCACAAGACTAAAGCTATGACGACTGACTGATCGCGAGACGAAGTTTTGAACAGGACGGTCCGAATGTAATATATTGTATATGAGTAAAGAATCAAAATGAGCCATTTCATTCGAAAATGAAATTGATGTGTTCAATGTTAAATAATATTTTTTGAAAAGTGCAGAATGTTGTATTTACATATTATATAAAAGTGCAAATTGTTGTATTTACATATTTTTGAAAAGTGCAAATTGTTGTATTTACATATTTTTGAAAAGTGCAAATTGTTGTATTTACATATTATAGAAAAGTGCAAATTGATGTTTTTACATATTTTTGAAAAGTGCAAATTGTTGTATTTACATATTTTTGAAAAGTGCAAATTGTTGTATTTACATATTTTTGAAAAGTGCAAATTGTTGTATTTACATATTATAGAAAAGTGCAAATTGTTGTATTTACATATTTTTGAAAAGTGCAAATTGTCGTATTTACATATTATAGAAAAGTGCAAATTGTTGTATTTACATATTTTCGAAAAGTGCAAAATGTTGTATTTACATATTTTCGAAAAGTGCAAAATGTTGTATTATTACATATTTTCGAAAAGTGCAAAATGTTGTATTTACATATTTTCGAAAAGTGCAAAATGTTGTATTTACATATTTTCGGAAAGTGCAAAATGTTGTATTTACATATTTTCGAAAAGTGCAAAATATTTCATACATCCATTCCTATATTAAGGTCATTTGGATCCTACAAATGCTCAATTCTTGTAGTTCTACATTCCACACAGCAATTACCCTGACGAATACATATTACGAATTCTTAAAAATAAATTACTATATAATAAATTATCACATTTTGCCCACTCGTCAACCATTTGAATGCAAAAAAAGTGTATGTGTATCAAGCAGATTTATTCTTGATGTACCCCCCGTCGCTAAATAATTACAGAAATATAGTGAAATAAATATAACCATTTCGGCTGACTTTGGCAGAACTTCAGAGCAGAAACTGTGTCAAGGATCGTCCGTAAAGGATGTCATCGGTGTGGTCAGTGGGTCTGCTCAGGAACTGGTGACTTGCCATGTTGCAGATACCCGTTTACGCAATGTTGAAGTGATGACAAGTGGTTGGGTGGGTTAGAAAAGATCGATAATTAGAGTGACATTGTTTCTAGACCACTCCTTATCAGGTCAGTATTTGTGAATTGGGACAGGAGGACAATTCGCTGTGTGTTGTAGTTGTAATCTGTCAACTGACAATTTGATAAGCGTCCGGATTTGCACTTGGCGACAATTGTGAGTTGGTTTTCGTCATCAAGTTTGATTTAGAGTTTACAGCTCGTATAGTAATAATAAAACTAATATTAAACTCAACACAGACTCCTATTTACCCCTAATTTTATTATTAGCACTTGTATACTTTTCCCTTACAAATGGAACTTTTAATTTGCATATAATTTTAAAATAAAAACAACCGAGGCGGATGAGGGCGTTAATGACATTGCAATGACCCTGGCCATGACCGACACACGACTTGATAGACATTTTATTACTATTGCACCTAGTGTATATTACATGTATGCATTCACATTGTACCTTGCGATTACTAACTAAATAACTAAAAAATTTGTCAATAAAATTAATTAGGCCTCAAAAATAATGTTTTCTCCAAAATTTTTCAAAAAATTGAAAATTTTTGAATTTTAAAAAATCCTGAAATAACTTTTCAGAAAATAGTCTAAACGTTACAAAACATCAAATTTCGTCTAAATCGGATGAAAACTGTAAAAGCCACAGGGCGGCAAATTATCAAAATTTGAATTATTTTAAACTTTGGCATGTAATGGTAATGTAATTTTGTGAATACTAATTAATTGTGTGAGCCTCTGGGTTGTTTACAATGTTTACTATACTAAAACTAAAACTATAAACTATTAAAGCAGTAGAGAAGCTGATAAAAGGGGAGTCATAGGGTCTAAAAAATTTGGGATTATTTGATGACATCATTTATGAACGACCCCTAATAATAATTACGTTGATCTAATTCCGTAGAACAATATACTTGTTAAAATTTTGTGTAATTTTAGTAGTTGACCCACGACTCACTTGCCTTTATCGTAATGTTGGCTTTCTATTACTTACAATGACTTAGTTACCCATGCACTTTTAATTTTTGAATCAATAAAGTCGATCAAATAGAACCCGCTGCAGAAATTACAAACCTGACGAGGGAAACCCTCGAAAATATCGGCGCTACAGAAACGGATTACGGGTCTGTGCCAGTAATAGTAGACGCGGGGTCCAGGAGGTCAAAACTGAAATAGTGAACGGGGGCCAATATTACAAGGAAAACAGTACATGATTATAAATTTTGCAAAATATTCTATTTACTTGTTTTTGAAAAATGCAAAATGCTCCATTTACATGTTTTACAAAACTGAAAAATATACAGCGCACATGCTTTCAGAATAATGATGTTTGTTTTTTAAATTTTAGGATGGTATATAATGTTTTTTAGCTGTAAACGGAGGTGGATGATTTTGATTCTTCACAGACAATTCATTACATAATACAGTACAATCATCAATCACATTTTTGTCTTTAAATTATTTTCTCAATTCACACGTAAACCGTATTAAGTTAGAACAACAGCAGTAACTCTGCCGATCGCCAAATACATACATAGTTAAATACGGATGACCAATTTTTTTTAAATCCAGAGCAGAATTTGTGTTCTCGTTTTTATCTTTGCACATTGAAGCATAGAAAAAATAGGCGGCGTAGTTTAACATTGTGATATTTCAATTGACAAGTTGATAAGCGTGCGGATTTTCACCTGCCTCCGCGATGGTCTTGGTGCTCGAGTTGGGCTTACATTTTGTTTTTTAGTGCTCGTATTTAAGGAGTAATTGATATTAAACTGGACATTAACACTGTAAGTTTTTTTAACATTTGAATTTCATATCAAGAACAACTCCTGTATGGGTACGGACGGGATCGTCTACTGATGATGTCTTGCGTAGGATGAGTGGACCTCGTCACGTATTTTTTATAGACATGCCATGTTAAAGATAGCCATTTACGCAATGTTGACCTGATTGCATGAGGATATGGGTGGATCTTAAAAGTGTGACAATTTTGGTGAAATCATTTATGGACCAACCCTAATATAATAATGTGCACATTTATTATGGAGTCATATAGCCAAGTATGTATTTAAAAGTAGACAAAAGCCAGTTTAATGACATTAGGGGTCGTGCATAAATGATATGATGGAAAACTTTGCATTTCTAGGACCCTATAACCCCCCCTGCCATCAGCTTAACTATTGCGTAAATGGCTATCTATAACATAGGATGCATAGTTTCCAATTAGACTCATCGGCTGGACCCATCACATCATTTATGAACAATCCCGTACTGTAATATTAAAGATTGTGTACCTTCCCTGTACTGCCTAAATAAATCTCCGCCGACATGGACCCTTACATAATAATGCAAATAAATCTAGTCACAGTCTAAAAGTAAATAGTTCGACTCAAAATAAATAGTCACATAGGGTAGCTACTTATGTAATGCTTATATTTTGCGATCAACTGTTGTTCATTTGTAATCTGGCATTTGACACGTTGATAAGCGATGGGATTTGCATCTGGCGCCGAGTTGGTCTTGGTGCTTGAGTTGGGTTTACATTTTACAGGTTGTATTTTTATTACATAGGACATTCAACTCGGCAAGTTTTTTACAGTTTAATATTGTAATTTAATACCTAGGGCAACTCCTGTTTGGGAAATATATAATTATTTTTAAATTTAATAAAGAATCGTCCATAAATGACGTCACGGGCAGGGGCAATGCGTCTACTTGGATATTGAAGACATTCAGTGTTAAAGTGGATCATTTGCGGAATAGCAATACTAGTGACAGGGAGTCATAATAATATGGCCATAGAAATCAGGATACATATTTCAATGAAATCATTTGCGGACGACCCCTAAGTTGTCAACTTACCTCTTTGACATGATCTAACTAAAAATGTGCAAAGTATTGTATTTAAATGGTTTTGAAAAGTACAAAATTTTCCATTTTTAATTAAAATAATTAAGCACAGTGGTAGTATTCTTGCATATGCAATTTTTTGAAAGACAACCTGTGGGTCTGAATCTCTTTGGCACTAATTCTGAATTCTACAGAACACTTAATAAATACAGCTTGCAAATGGGTCAATTCCGCTGAAATACAGAACAGCATTAATTCTACCCGTTTCATTTTTGTACGTTGTAACAAAGGAAAAACAGGCGGCGTAGTGTATATGTACTGACATTGAAACGAGTATTCAACACGGCAAGTTTTTTACTGTTTAGAGCAAATCTTGTATGGGTGGGGGATCGTCCATTAATGATGTCTTCTTTAAGGTGTGTGGGTACAGTCAGGTATTGATGACATGCCCTGTTAAAAATAGCCGTTTGAGCAGTGCTAGAGTGATGCCATGGGAGTGTGTGAGTCCTTGAAGTGTGACAATTTAGGTGACATCATTTATTGACCACCCCGAATATACCTATTTGCAACTTTTACAAGCTATTAACATGCCCTGTTCAATTTTGGGAATAATTAATTATGCGCTTTACGGATTCAAAAATAATACAACTATAACTTTAGTATCATGCCATGAGTGTATAAATTCAATAAAAATGAAAGCAGCGAATGTGACCGCTAATTTGCACATTTATTATACAACAACAGTAATAGTTGTATTACCAAATGACAACAAAGATAAGGAGACGTCCATAGAAGATGTGGCCAAAATCGGTACATTTCTTCGACCCTGTAAACCCCCCCCCCCCCCCCTCCGCCACTATTATCGGCGTAATGTGTATGTTTAACATAGGATGTCTTTATAACCCAGGAAACTCCGTTGACCCTACCCGTGACATCATTTATGGATGGTCCTTAACAATTCAAACAGCTCTAATTCTACAGATCCCAGAATACATAGTAATTACTTAGTTAAATCCGGATGGACCAATTCCGCTGAAATCCAGAGCAGAATTTGCTGATATCATTTTTATCTTTGTACATTGGAACACGGGAAAAACCTTCGACGTAGTTCAATTGTAATCTGTCAACTGACACGTTGATAAGCGTCCGGATTTTCACCTGCCTCCGCGTTGGTTTTGGTGCTCGAGTTGGTTTAGATTTTACAGGTCCTATGTATTTTTATTACAGTGGATATTCAACACTGCAAGTTTGATATTGTTTATTATGTGAATTCATAACTAATCCCACTTTTATATAGACAACATATTTACTTACTGGCTAAAGAAATCAATTCACATTCACCGAACACAAATTTAATTCAAATTGAATAGAAGCTACTAGGATGAATGTTGATTTAAGCTTAAATTTTGAATCCATAATTTAAATGTGTAGAAATCTTTATTTTACAGATTTAAAATCCCAGAAACATTTACATATTGCATTTATAATTTTCCATTGATTGTAATGGCTACTCTCCTATTTATGGGTTGCTATTAAAATATTTTGAAATTTTAATTTTTTAGAAATTTCCAGTTCCTCTACCTACATATCTTCAAAATGTATTTCCAGCCTTTTAATAAATTACCCATGCAACTTTATACGGACTACCTCAAGAATTGATTAATAATTTTATTAAATTGCTAAATGCTCCGTTCATAATTGACATAACGTTCAACAGCAAATTCCCAGGTTCTTTAATTTAACGAATTTTGTTTTAATTACTTATGAGGATATTGCAGCAATGTCTTGCTAACTCGTAAGCTAAAACACAGAAGGCATATGGGTATGCTAATTGTAAGCAGAATATGTACATGTCTGTAGTGTTATCAATACTAAACTAGACCCATTGAGCCTACCGATGACATTATTTATGAAAGACCCCTTATTTATTTGCAGTATTGGCTTAGAATTGGATATTGCACAACTCGAGCAGTGTCTGTACAAATAAAACCGGAGACCATAGTCATAATGTTTACAAGTTTATACTCCCTAAAAGTCAGTAAGTAAATGTAAATTACAATATTCTTATATACAAGCCAAGGAGTCGTTCATAAATTACGTCCCGTGTAGGGTAGATGGGTCTACTTGGATACTGATGACAACCCATGTTAAAGAGCCATTTACACAATGATTTAGGTAATCACAGGAAAGTCATGAGGTCTAAGAAATGGGGATATTTGCATGACATCATTTATGGATGAACCCCAATCATTTCATTGCAAAAACAGACCATACATTTAACAGAGTAGTTCCCTTGGTATCTCTTGCTATATAAATATTTTGAATAATTACAGATATACCAATTCGGTTGAAATCGGGAGCAGAACTTGTGCCATCAATTCTATTTTCGTGCTGCTGCGTAATTTATTGTAATCAGTCAATTGACACGTTGATAAGCGTCAGGAGGCTCAGCTGCCCCTGATAGTGGGTTCCAGTCGTTGTCATCAAGTTGGGTTTTGCATTTTACAGGGCTTAGCTAGGTACTTAAATTCCAACATGGTTATGACTTTGTATGTAATACTTATACTGCAATAGAGCAACTCCGACACCTGCACATAATTATGTATAAATTGCTTAAACAATGAAACTCAGATTGCAATTGACGCTCCTGGTATATACAAACAGTATAGGAAATCAAAAGTAAAAAAAAAACATGCAAACAGAACATTTTGCAATTTTCAAAATCTAGTAATTACCGTTTTCCGAATCTACTCGTCATGCAGTTTTTTATGACATAGCTTATTTTGATTCTTTTCGATTATGAGAGTCATTTTGATTCTTTACTGCTGATACCCACTTCATAAAATATTTCTAGACCCGCCGCTGGTGGTAGTTCTTGTGATAGTTGATAATTAAAATTAAACTTTAAAAATAGGACATAGCAAGTTCTTCTTTCTCTTCATTCAAAACCGAACCCGTTTATCACGAGGAGTCCAATTTCATTTGTTTGCATTCTGTAGTTATAGCTAATTAATTAGGCTGGCTAGATTTAACTCATACGTAGATAAAACTAAACTGTAATTATTGTGGGAAGGGCTTTATTAGCCAGAAAAGAACCTTCTCCACAGTACATAGTAAGTTGTGGGGGATGGTCTATAAATAATGTCACCATAATAACAAATAAACCACTCTATTACGATTACGACCCCCTCACTTCTATGTCATCGTCATCACTTTAACATTACGTAAACGGCTGTGTATCTTTAACACATGAACTCATCAGTACCAGAATTGACCCACTCACCATATCCTTAACATCATGTATGGACGATAAATATTATTTTTTGTAGTTGTGATTTAAAATTGTAGCTGTACTTTTATTAATTGCTTGCTTGTGCGGTTTCGCCAGTGGCGAGAAGTGAGACTTACGTGGTGTGACATTCTGCTAGCTAACAAGCTAACAAGCAAACCACTTACTATGTTACCCCGGGATCTGGAAAAGCATAGCCAGAAACGTTTTCTTGGACCTGAGAATGAACGAATAGTGTAATAACTCGAGGTCATTTTGCGCGGTGCTTTAGCAGCAGCCCGCCAAAGTTCAAAAAAACTGAATTTTTCAAAGTTTGCCACTCTGTAGCTTCCACAGTTTTTGTCTGATTTCAATAAAACTTGAATTTTTGTGATGTTCAGACTGTTATCTAAAAAGTAGTTTCTGAAAATTTTGAAATTCGAATTTTTTATTTTTTATCAAAAAACCTTAATTAAAATAGGGGTCTCAAAAGTATGACATTTTATTAATTTTTGGAAAAAATAAAAAAAATTCGAATTTCAAAATTTCCAGAAATTACTTTTTAGATAACAGTTTGAACATCACAAAACTGCAAGTTTTATTGAAATCAGACAAAAACTGTAGGAGCTACAGCGTGGCAAACTTTGAAAAATTCGGTTTTTTTGAACTTTGGCGGGCTGCTGCTAAAGCACCGCGCAAAATGCACTCGAGTTATCACACTATTCGTTCATTCTCAGGTCCAAGGAAACGTTTCTGGATATGCTTTTCCAGATCCCGGGGTAACATAGTAAGTGGTTTGCTTGTAAGTCTACAACCTCGCGATAAAATTATGTAAACAAAGGCTCAAATCAAACTCAATAGTGCCATCAATTTTATCTTCGTACATTCGAACGAGGGGCAAATCCACTGCGCAATAATTTATTAATCGTTCAACGGACACGCTGATAAGCGTCCGTAGTTTGACCTGATGCCGACTGATCGTCCGTTGGAATCCAGGATCAAGTTCGTTTTGCTTTTGCAGGCTGAACACTCAGTCAGTATTTTGTTGGGCACTCAACAAGACCAGATTTTAATTTTTGTTTAATGATTTCAATTTCAAATTTGAAGCTACGTCTTAGTGGGTAGCATAATTATTTCCCACTTGAACACATTCTCTAGCAATATAAAGCGCCTAATTAAAGTAAACATTAATTCAATTAATACAAAATAAATAAAAATTGCCTTTTTATTTTTGGGACATTTCCGAAAATCTGAAAAGTGACATTTAGGTATTTTGCTGATTTCAATAGATTAAAAGTATAATTACTAACCAATCATTATATTTCTTGTGATACCCTGTGAAGAATAAAATTAGGTAATAATTAATTATTTATTTCAACCACATAGAATGCCAGTTTGCAGACATATACTAATTAATACACGTTTATTCAAAATATTTATTTCAAGCACCATTTTCAGTTCGCAAATTGTAAATAAGGGCAACATTATATAGAGACGTATTTCTATCAATTTTTCGTTTACGAATGTAGAGCAAGTGTAAGAGTAAACCTTTTCAATTACCTACTACTAAGAACAATTTAATTGTTCAAAATTAACAACTTTCTTGTGCAGACTAACCGCAATGGCTTCGTCGTCTTCACCTTTCGCAATCGGCATCGATTTTGGGACTACGTACTGCTGCGTCGCCGTCCTCCGTCACCACACTCACAAGCCAGAGGTGATTCAAAGCAACGTAGGACAAAACACGACTCCCAGTTTCGTCGGTTATGACATTGACACAGATGACGAGGATGAGGAGGGAAACTGTGAAGGAAATTTTAATGTTTTTGCGGGACAAGCGGCCAAAGATCTCGCAACTGAAAATCCAGAAAATAACATCTTCGACATTAAGCGTCTAATTGGGCGTCTTTATTATGACAAAAACATTCAAAAGTAAGTTAATAAATAATAATTAATAGGATTAGCTGTACCACTCAAATAAATACAATTATAACCCAGGAATTTCATTTGATACTAGCCTGTGAATTAAAATTAATTTAACTTATTCTCTACAGGTACAAAAAATTCTGGCCTTTTCATTTAGTGAACGTGTTCGGACTTGTCGGCGTGAAACTAGGCAAAACGAAACTCCTCCCACAAGTGATTGCTAAGGAACTGATTCTTCGTTTGAAAGAAGATGCAGAAAAATTTTAAGGATGCGCAATTGATTCAGCTGTGGTCACAGTACCCGTCTACTACAACGAAATGCAAACGGGTCTAACTAGAGAGGCGTGTGAAGAGGCGGGATTCACTTCCGTTGAATTTATTCCTGAGCCTGTTTCTGCAGCCATCGCCTACGGTCTTCAGTCCTCCGTTAAAAGTCACGAAACTAAAACGTGTCTTATCTATGATCTCGGAGGCGGGACGTTTGACGTTACTGTCTTCCGATTGGGCGACAGCAGACATGTGGAGATCATAGCAACCGGTGGAAATGACAGACTCGGAGGCGAGGACTTTAATGATTTACTGCATCAGCGAATTCAAAAGAACAAACAACATCGATTTATTCAAAGGAAGAAAATCTGAAGACGCAAACGTTCGCAAAAAAACCGCAAAGACGCTCCGGAGAATTAGAAAAGACTCAGAGAAGAAGAAATGCCATTTGTCTAGTACTTGTAAAGTCACTGTTTCGCTGGACTGCGTTCACGGGGACACAGAGATGAATGTCAGAGTGACGCGGGAAATATTCGAAAATTTGATTCACGATCTTCTGGCGAAAAGCATAACAATTTTGGACGAGACTCTAAAGAAATATGGCATTGAAAAAAGCGGAATTGACGAAGTCATTTTGATCGGAGGCTCCACTCGAATTCCCAAAGTGCAGCAGATGGTCGAGGAATATTTCGAAGGAAAGCGCCTTCTCCAAACAGTTGACGTGGACGAGGCGGTCGCATGTGGCGCCGCCATTCACGCCCACAACATTTTCAAGAACGGCGGCGCTCCGCTTTCCATTGTTACACTGAAGGAACAGGTAATCAATTTATTATTCTCTTCTAATCGCATTGGTACGGTCAAAGTAATAAATATTTATCCGAAGGAAGCAGAAATAGAAAAAATAATGTGTTTTCAGTGTAAAGTACCTATGTGCGCCTACAAAATTGGCCGTTTCTGTTCAAATTTCCGAACCCAAAACAAAAGTTAAATTTATCACCAAGTACCAAGCACTTTGTTCCTATCTATCTACCGTAAAGCTTCAAATAACTCCCGGGTCCCTATCAACTCCCGGGTCCCTTGTAACTCCCGGGGTTTAGGGAAACGTTTCAAGTAACTCCCGGGTCCCTATCAACTCCCGGGGTCTCTTGTAACCCCCGGGGTCTCTAGTAACTCCCAGGGTCCCTAGTAACTCTCCTGTGCTTTTGTATAGCACATTAACTTTTTTTAGTACCGATTTCTCGATACCAAGTTCGTTTTACATTACTCTGCACAAAAATTTTACGTAACTCCCGGGTCCCTTGTAACTCCCGGGTTTTGAGGCAAAGTTTGAGCTAACTCCCGGGGGAGTTATTTGAAGCTTTACGGTACATAATTTACCGGAATTTTGAAACTTTTGCAATACTGGACCAATTTCATCGAGCCATATATCATTCGAAAGCTAATCATTAGTAGAATTCAAATAATGCAATGCGTCTCCATTATAACAAAATGTTTTCAAGATAACGGTCTTTTAATTTTTCAATTTTGCCTAAACCGTGTTGTATCGGCCACAAACTAAAACTAAAAAACAGGAGTCTGCTTATTTTTAAGAGCTTTTAAATGATATATCACTCGACAAAATCTGTTAAAATTTTTTAATTTTCAATTATGTTTTTCCAAGCTATTTAAAAATTAATAACTATCATGCGTGCACACTAAGTTATTTAGATTTGCCTAATCGTCACCGTTCGAATGGTACATCATGTTTGTATGAGTTTACTGAGTGACCGGTCGAAATCTTCATTTAACACAATATTTAAAGTTTTGGCGGGAAATTCAAAAATTTAAATTTTAACTTTTTGGATTTATTGAGAATATAAAAATACTTGTGCGTAAATCGTCACAGCTAACCCGTTTACGGCTTCTTCCCTTTAATTTACAACCTGTTTATTACATACAATGATTTCATTACAGACTCCAGTAGAGACGAGATCTGTTTCAAGAGTTCATTGCCAAGAAACTGTTGCTCTAAATGTTCTTTCAAAAAAGGTAACTATCAAAAACTACGCGATAAATAATTAATTTTTTAATAAACAACGTAATTCTTCATGCAGATGCGGTGGTCGAATCAAGTCAATGGGTTCCCTCCGAGAAGTGGTCATGCAGCGGTGGCTGTCGGAAATCGAGTTTATTCCTTTGGTGGACTGAGTGAAAGTGGTCACCCAACGTTTTCAAGAGACGGTCCTCTTGACGCCTTTGTTTTGAATGTCAACGACAGCAAAATGGAGTGGAAATTGTTACCAGTTGAAAACAAAGAATCAAATCCGAGTCAGAGACATTTTCACTCAGCTGTGGTCTACAAAGAATCTGTTATCATCTTCGGTGGTGAAGAAAGAAGACCCTTTCTTTTCCTTTTCGATTCCTTCCCTAGATCAAACGCAACTTACCGCTTCAACACTCGGACACTGAAGTGGGACAAACCGGAAGTGACTGGAAATATTCCGGATGCTCGCAGTGTGCATTCCGCTGTTGTTATGGGAAATCAGATGCTCGTGTTTGGGGGATGGAACGACAAAATTAAAGTGTTGAATGATTTGAATTCTCTGGACCTGGACACGTTTCATTGGTCAACAATTGCAGCAAACGTAAATCGTATTTTTCAAAAATTGGTGCAGAATTAACTTTAAACTGTTTTTTCGCGCCTTTAATTTTGTTTCGCCTTTGTTTCATTGCTTTGCAGGGCAGTGCTCCGTCACTTCGTGAGCGTCATACCGCCACAGTCCACAAAGACCGATTTATGTTTATTTTTGGTGGGCGAGATCATGAAGACAAGAAAAGGTTTAATGACCTTTTTTGTTTCGACATAATTACGAAGAAATGGACGCGTCCGGAAACAAGTGGCACAATTCCACACTGTCGAAGTAGTCATTCTGCATGTAAAAACATATGAAACTTTGAACAGTGTTTTGCCTTAAAATGAAACTGATGATTTGTATCAACATCGAGATCAGTTATAAATTTGAGTTTAAGACGTTTTTGTTTGTTCTGGCCTCATTCTTCTTTAGTTACGCACAATGGACTCATCTTTGTGTTTGGAGGAGCTTATAAATATAATTTTTTCTTGAACGACCTCTATAGTTATAATGATGGTGAGTTTACTTTAACGTTTCCGTTTTCTTCGTGTGGTTTGGTTTTCATGTTTATTTGGACCTTTGCTCGGTAGTTCTGTTGATTGAGTAAAAGTTAAATTGAATACAAAATTTTAAAACATCAAAAAAAATTAATTTTCGCAATTAATTGAAGGTTAGTAGTGTGTAGATACTCAACAGGCTAGGCGTTCAATTTTTTTAATTTTCTGATTATCTGCCTGAAGTTCCCTTGTTACGTGATGAGAAGGTAATTTAAAAAAAATGATTTACTTGAAACAGAAACTGGTGACTGGAAAGAAGTGAAACCGAGTGGACAGCCTCCGTCTCCTCGTATAAATTTTGGCTGCGTTGCTCTGAACGACCGAGTTTTTGTTTTCGGAGGATACGATGGAAAAGATTTGGATGGAACGTTTATTTTAGAAATGGGTAAGTTTCGGTTTCCTTTTAGTTTTCCAATTTTGTATCATTTGTATCCTTAATGTTTTCTTTACCAAAACGTGTTCAAAAATTAATAGGACTATTTGTGTTGGCTCTGTATTAATTTCGATTCAATTTCTACTTGAATCTAATTTCAAAAAGTGTTTTAAAATATTAATATGAAATTTTCCTCCACAATTTATACCTTGATGCAAATTTGTAGCAAATTTAACAACATTTGAATAGGATACAATTTAAAATATTTAAAAGAAAACATTGCTTTTGGTTTTTTAAATACAATGACTTGTTTTATATTAATAATTTTGTTTCTTACTTCAGTTTCTAATTTCAAATTTGCAATTTTTTTTTGCACACTTCGTGATCAAAGCCGTGCACCTTTAATTTTTTTGCATTTTTTAGTAGATTACTGAAACATTTTTTTTTGTTTTCAGATGACCAGAATTAAAGATACAGATGTGGAATGAAGAAGGGGCAGACGAAGGGGATCCATAATCCGTGTTTCCTATTGACAGCGCTAATGTAATTATGGCCTTGAGAATCTGTATAATTATCTTGTGCAGCTACATATGTATAAAATATTATCGGAAATAAATTGATGTAAATCTTGTAAATCGTGTTAGTTTTTTAATGAAATTGAACATTTGGTTGGTTGAGCTTTACAATTATTAATTCAGCACGACTTCTCATAGTTTTTCTGCCCTTTTTTACAGAGCCATTATTAATCTAATTGATATATTTATATGTTGAATTATTGAATTATCATGATAGTGTATTTAAGTAGTTTTGCACATGATACAGAGCTGTAAATAGAACACTTCGTACTTTTCAAAGACACATGCAGATAGAATATTCTTTTTTAAAACATGAAGGTGAACATAGATGGCTTAGCTTCTTTAAAAAGACTTCAATGGAACTTTTAACTAGACTATTACCTTTCAAACAACTTATAAAAATAAAACATGTTGCAATTTTTAGGACATAGTACTCCGAATATTTTACTTTTTAAAATGCATGTAATTAATTAGTACATTTTACACTTTAAAAGCATACATATAAATTTAAATTTTGAAAAATTTTGAAAATTTGAATGGAATAATAATACAATTTACAACCATGTAAATAGAACATGCATTTCTAAAAATAATTTAATTGTAAATTTTGAAATTTTCAAGAACCCATAAATAATATTTTACGCACAATTTTCATTTAGTATCTTTCGACATATATCATTTTAGTTCAGTGCAAAAGGGTTCGTCCACAAATGTCGTCATCAAAAATTCCCAACTTTCATTACCCCATGGCCCCTTGGTCATTAACTTATAGGTATTGCTCAAATGGCGATGTTTAATTTTCATATTTGTCAGGAAATTCCCCGTCGGTCCAGGTCGAGAACGGTCTGGGGTGGGTCGGGTCGGAAAAAGTGTTTTCATGTTCCCCAAAACTCGAGTCGGGGAAGAAATATTCTCGGGTCTACGCGGCAAATGCAATTTTCGGGACCGATCCGGACCAAATGGAGGTCTATCCTAAACCTTCTATAATCAACTTACTAAGAAAATGTAGAAACTAAACCAATAACCGAACTGAATTGAAAATTGTCAGATGAAAATTTTTAAACCGAACTGAAAACGATATTTGTTGGGTTAGGCGTTTAAATCTCGAACCCAAACCTATCGGGTTAAATGGTTTACTCAAGTTTGCCTTTAAAAACCAAAACCGACCTGATAAGCCTTTTTTTTTATTTGGAAAAAATAAATGATGCACATCGTCTGCCACAAGTTTTTAATAGGAGCAAAATGTTCCAGTTACATTTTTTTTAAGTGTAAAAATGTTCTATTTACATGTTTTTAAAATGTGTAAAAATCTTCTATTTACATGTTTTAGAAAAATGCAAAATGATCCATTTACAAGTTTTTGAAAAGTGCAAAATATTCTATTTAAATGTTTTTGAAAATTGCAAAATGTTTCACTTACATGTTTTTCTACACAATTGAAAAATATCCTGCGTACGCACAATTCATTACATACTATAGTACAATGATCAATCACATTTTTGTAATTAAATTATGTTCTCAATTTACACGTTAACCGTATGAATTAAAAACAACATCACTAATTCGGCCGCGCTAAATTACATACATAGTTAAATACGAATGAACCAATTCAAGTCCGCTCAAATCCAGAGCAGAATTTATTCTCTCATTTTTATCTTTGCACATCGAAGCATGGGAAAAATCGGCGGCCTAGTTCAATTCAATATGCGTAAATGGCTATCTATAACATGGGATGTCTTGAGTTTTCAATTAAACTCATCGACTGTACCCATCACATCATTTATGAATAATCCCGTACTCCAATATTCAAGACTGTCTACCTTTCCTGCACTGCCTAAATAAATCTCCGCCGAGATGGATCCTTATATACAAATAAATCCAATCACAGTCTCAAAGTAAAAATTTCGACTCAAAATAAATAGTCATATAGTGTAGCTACTTATGTAATACTGATATTTTGCGATCTACACAGTACATAGTTTGCCTTCAATTGTAGTTCATTTGTAATCTGGCATTTGACACGTTGATAAGCGTCCGGATTTGCACCTGGCTCCGTTTTGGTCTTGGTGCTCGAGTTGAGTTTACACTTTACACTTTACAGTTACAGGTCGTGTGTATTTTTATTACATGGGGCATTCAACTCGGCAAGTTTTTCATACTTAAATATTTAAATTGGCTACTCAAAGCATCTCCTGTTTCGGAAATATAATTATTTCCAAATTTAATAAGGGACCGTTCATGAGTGACGTCACGGGTAGGGGCACTGCGTCTACTTGGATACTTGAATGAGATGTAATAACTTTAAACCACAGCTAAACATGTAACAAAATGACATATTACGTTTCGGTAAGAGTCCCTTTCGTATTCTAGTAACTACTCACAAAGTTAATTCAGGGTTGATCTGATCTGTAGGGCATAACGAGAAATATGACGCTGCAGAAAATAACACGTCGTTAAAGAATCAAATTGACTCAAATCCAGTTTTGGTTAAAATTAAAATAACATAAAAACACTATGGTGGGCACGTAAAATTGTAATAGCTCGTTAGATACAAAAAGTTCAAAATGTCATATTTACTTGTTTTTTGTGAGTGTAAAAACATTGATTTTTCATGCTTTGAAGATCATTATATTTTACTATTTTTGTAAAAAGCGCATTTTGTTTTTAGTTGAAAATCTAAAAATCGATAGTGGTCATTTTGATTCTTAACATTTTGAATAAAAGTGCTAAGCATGCGGTGGATAGTTAAAGGAACCGAATCATTTCTACCGCGTAGTTGACGGTTTTGGTGACGACGAAACTAAAGCGTCAGACAAAAAGCAAAACGTAAAATTCTCGTTAAAGTCACAGCGAATTTTGAATTATGTTTTTTAGCGTTTAACATAGAAGTACCTCGGGAATTATTCTACTTGGTTTTGTGCTTAATAATTATTATTACGAAAGCGTTAAAATTATTTTGTCGTCTGGTTATATAAATCGTCTGGCTAAGCTTTATATAAATTTAGTATGGAAAAGTATCATCTAGTTTATTTGCTTGTGGAATAATTGCGCTACATACATACCTTTAGAACGACTACAAACTGGATGTAATTTTAAGGTTTAGGTAGTTAAGCATATTAAATGATCTTTCACGCCCATGTGAAAAGTCCAGCGAGACGAGTTAATAAACGCAATTTAATTCATCTCATACGCCATTTCAACATTAAACTATCGCAGTGGTTGACAGTTGACGTCCGTGTTGTGAACATGTCAAACAATTTCTTTACCTAACTTTCTCGCTCCTAAACAAATAATAAAATATTTAATTTCCTTCGTCTTTCTCCGTCGCAAAATTTAGTTTTAATCCTTATGACCAATAACAAATGTTAAGCTCTACTTACAGTTAGTTGTACAAGTAAAGGGTCGTCCATAAATAATATCACGAGTAGAGTCAGTGGGTCTACTTGGATATTGATGACATCCCATGCTAAAGAAGCTGATGACAAGGGAGTCATTGGGTCTTAGAAATGGAGATATTTCCATGATGTCATTTACGAACAACCCCTTATTATATAGTTATTACCAGGCAATTTTGAATTAGCTGCTTTTTAGATGCTTAGCAAGCATCTATAGAAATGGTTTTGTCTGTCTGTCTGTCCGTTCGTTGGCCAACCACAAATGCGCCTCGGCAGGTATTTATTGGTTTGGAATAGCGAATAAATAATGTCAGGCAGTGGCAGTGTATGACTACTGCCAGTACTAATGTACTGCCCCACTCTCATGTAGTGCTTTAGCTTGTTAATTGTTCTTATCCCTTATGGGATTTAGCATAGGAGAACAATCTGTGATTGCGCAAAACTGCAATTGTTCTTCAAGTTGTGCACAACACTTTCTAATGTCAAATCCCCTAATAAATAGAACATTGCGCACAGGTTACAACATTACTCCCATCGCTCCCATGTGGTCACTTCAACTCAGGGATGGTCCAAAAATGATGTCAACCAAAGTTTAAGTCTTTAGATGCTGAACGTTAAAGTTCGTTGAGCATCGAATAAAATGGTTTTGTCTGTCCTTCGTTTGTATGTCTGACGCCATTAGCAGTGGTATGGAGCAACTCTCAAAACTTTTATTTCTTGGTAGTTGAATGTACTTTAATGTAATATGTCATTTAAGAGTAAAACAATAAGCCGCGACCAAAGTTAATGGTAGGTTACTTTGAAAAAACAAGACGCTTCACGTAATAGATGTAGCGAGTTTCGGAATGCTTAAGAAGGTAACAAGTTGGGATAGTGGGTTTAGAATTTTGGTAAATTTGAATGGCGCAATTGGGGTCCGGCCCCTAACCTTCTACTGTGATTCTTTGTGTCCTAATATTTCACACATGAAAGCTTACAAAAATTTGTATATTGCTAGCATAGGTACTTAGCTATGTACGTCCTTGGGGATGGTCTGTAGATGATGTCCCACAAACTATCACAATTTTCCTACTGATCTAATCCAATGTCAAAACTATAGGACTACTTAAACAGCTACTATTAACATGCAGTGTGATCGATGCGCAACTTTTTTTAAATTTAATGCAACTCTCGTTCACAAATGATGTCAACAAAACTATCACTCATTGAATATATATATCTACTTCTGTGTCGTCACATTAACTCAGGGAGGGGGGGGGAAGTCCATAAATTATGCCTACAAAATTATCACCTATTTATTATATCATCACTCCTATGCTATTTCTTAACTCCAGGGAGGTCCATAAAAGATGCCAACAAAATTTTTGCTTATTCATTGAATATCCAACCTCAAGCTATTACTTTAACTTTGGGGAGTCCATAAATGATGTTAGCAAAATTATAACTTTTTCTGCCGTTTAGTCTGTTTGCTCGTCGCTTTGTGTGTATATTTGTCTTCCAGTATGTCGGTCTGTCTGTATGTCTTTGAGTCCGTAAGTTGCATGCTCCGAGAGAAAATGCTAAAAACTTTAACATAGAAATAGCTTTTTTTTCGACGAAATGCTGCTTCTTCATGGATAGGCTTTTGGCGTTTCTAAAAAGAGGTTCAACTTATTCGTTAAAGTCAAAATTCACTATGAACTCAGCATCTACTTCTCGCCTATGGTCGCCAAATCCTGAACAAAGCGCCGGGATTTTAGCTTTTAACATAGAAATACTAAATACCTCCAGAAGTTATTTACTTTGTTTTCTGTATAATGATTATTACGAAAGCGTTAGAAATATTTTTTCGTCTGGTTATGTACTATACTGTAGCTTCATATATTATAAATTGAGCATAGAAAGGTTAATCTTGTTTATGTATCTAGTTTATTTGCTTGTCGAATAAATGTCTTTAACATAACTGAAAAACAACAACAAACTGAATGTAATTTTGAGGTTTAGGTAGTTCAGCATATTTAATGATATTTCACGCCCATGTGAAAAGTCCAAGCGAGTCGAGTTATTAAACACAATTTAATTCAGTTCATACGCTATCACAACATTAAATTATCGAAGTGGTTGACAGTTGACGTCCATCTTGTGAATATTTCAAACCATTCTGTTACCTAAATTTTTCATTCCTAATGAAACAATAGAAAATTCAAGTTCCTTCGTCTTTCTCCGTCGTAGAAATTTATTTTTAAATCTTATGGGCGTCGCGAATTGTGAAGACTTACTTTCGAGGGAATGCCGCCGTATGCACTCTCTGGATTTTAAAAACAACACCTATTCTGAATGTGGCTGCACTTGGGTACTACAGATCTAAATTAACTGGACTGCATTTTGCCCCGTTCGCTCACAATCACGCGCCAAAGTTATAAAAACTGATTTTTCGCAACTTTGAAACCCTGTAGCTCCTACAGTTTTTGTCGGAATTTTAAAACAATTGTAGTTTTGTGGTCGCTGTAACATCATACAACAAGTTAAATCAAATTTGAAAAATGTTCATATTTTTTATAAAATTGAGGTTATTTTGAGTGCTTTAAAAAAACTTGGTTTTCAAAAAAAAATCAGAAAAAAATTAAAAATTCTAAAGTTATAAAAATTTTAATTTTAATTTTAAGGCAATGTTCTAGAGATCACAAAACTTCACTTTTTTTGAACATCTGACGAATATTGTAGAAGCTACAGAGTTGCGATTTTTTTGAACTTTGGCGCGTGATTGTGAGCGAACGGCCTAAAATGCAGTCGAGTTACTTTGTATCTGTAGTAACCAAGTGCGGCTAAACTTAGTGTGGGTATTGTTCTTAAAATCGAGAGAGTACATGCGGCGGCATTCCCTTGTTAGTTGTATAAGTAACTCTATGGTTACGAGGAAAGTGTAGGAGGTACCGGTGGCGGTGGCTCCGTGGCTCCACCGAGTCATACGAGAGTGTGTGAAGAGTGAAGTAGTTGAATGAGCTTGACAGAATGTGATGACTGGCAAAGAGCAGTCAGCACATTAAGATGCAGTTGGTGTAGTGAATGCACATTGTTAACCTAAATGGGGTTTACAATGTGGACGTGGAGTTTGCGACGTGTCAAGATATGTCAGCAGATTCATAACACCATAGGAGTATGTTAATACTGTATTGGCGACTATTATTTTAATAGTCGCCTCATCATTAAAATTGTATTGGCAGCTATTATTATCTATATGATAGCTGCCCATTTGGTTTGATTATGAATGTATGTAATTTGTAACAAGACTGAAATTAAGAGTGAATGATACAATAAAGATTTAGTCTAGAAAATAGATTCGCAGGCGTTGGACGTATTTGTTAAAAGTGATCTTTATTTGCATACGGCATAGTGAGATTCAATGAGCATATACACGTATCTATGAGCATATGGGCATAAAGCTAGATACATCCTACACGTTCTCGAGCACGGTATATACATACTTAGAGACAGAAACAAAAATTTGAAGTGTGAATAACACTCATTTTTCGGAAGAAAATTCAAGAATCCAAGGAAAAGTAAAGTGCTATTTTTTGGTGAGTAAAAAAACGGGTGTTTTGTTTTTTAAACTTGAATTAAAATGTCGGTTGTTAATGAAATTGACCCCAGAGGGGTCGGTCAGTTAAATGACAAGAATTTCGCAAGGTGGAACAGGCAAGTGTCTGTCCTTCTAAGGTCGGCCGAGTTGTGGAAGTATGCAGACGGCAGCTACCCGAGACCCGAGGAAGTCCAAGCGACTGTGGGTGCTCATGGACACGGCTTAATACTGGAAAAGTACCAGCTGTTATGGGACAAGAAGGACTTACAAGTACAAACGATATTTCTGACAACAATTTCTGACGATTTGTTGGTTAGTACACAGAGTTGTGCTACAGCAGCAGAGATGTATGCCACCTTGGAGTCACTTAATTGTGACACAAGTGCAGTTAACTTAACATCGACCAGATTGGCTTACTATACACATGTACTTAAGCCGGGTCAGACTCCAGTGGAGATCTTCAACGAGTTAGCCTCTAAGGCTATGGAACTTAGTGAAAAGAAGTTCCCTGTTGAAAAAGTGATGCAAATCCAGAAAGTGATAGAGTGTCTACCCCCAAAGTTTGAATATTTTGTGGAAACTAGGAAAGGGGTTCCAGATACTAGAAAAACACTTAAAGAGCTACTTTCACGGTTAAAAGGACTGAAAGTGGATGGACTTGCAACTCCCACCAAAGCATCTGAGAATAAAGCGTTCTCGGCTGCGAGTGTTGGTGCTGGAAAAGGAAAGAAGAATACGAAAGCCAAAACGAAAGAGCAAAAGGAGGCAGCCAGAGCAAAGGCAAAGTGCTTTGGATGTCAAAAGATTGGACAATACAGATACGAGTGTCCGGAGAACAAAAAGTCCGATGGCAAGGGAAAGAAAGATGAGGAGAAACCAAAGTCTGAAAAAGACGGTAAGCCAAAATTTTTCAAAGCTCATATGGCTAAGGGTAATAGGAATCGCAATAGGAATAAGGCAGTAGAGAGAGAAGTTTTTACCTGGATATGCGATTCGGGGGCAAACAGTCATTACTGCGGAGTGTCGGAGTGGTTCCAAGACCTTACCGAGTTTAAGAAACCCGAGCTGATTGAGGTGGCCAGTGGGAAATTCATAAAGGCCCACGGGTTTGGAACAGTTCCGGTACAGGCTCAAGCGGCCGACGGAAGCTGGTTCATATATGAACTCCAACGAGTCATATATTCACCTGGGATGGCAAACTTGTTCTTAGAAGTAAAAATGACGGAGGCCGGATACTCGATTTTTAAGAAAGGGATTATGGTTAGATTCATCCCTGGAAATAAGGAGGATCCAGAACTGACTGGTGTCGTCTGTACGGACGGCATTGCGGAAATGATATTTAAGCCATTCATTTCAAACCTGGCTCTGGCGGCCAGGAGGGTCAGGGGCTCCAAGTGGCACGAGAGATTCGGCCACGTGAACTATCAGTACATCAAGGATACTGCTAGGAAACAGGCAGTTTGGGGACTTCCGTTCAACTGCATCCATGATATGTCACATTGCGGTGACTGTATCAAGAATAAAATGACCAAGAAATCATTTAACACACTCCCACAGACGGACTACCTTCAACCGGGTGAAAGGTAGCCATTGACCTGTCAGGCAGGCAAAGTATTAAATCCCTCGGAGGTAATGAATATTTTATGCTCTGTAAGGACGTGGCTACTGGCTATAGGACAGTTTATTTCCTAAAAGACAAGAGTGAAGCTTCCAAGTATATCAGACAATATATTAGAGACATGTTCACTAAAACTGGAAATAAAACCAAGGAGTTGAAAACGGACCAGGGAGGAGAGTTTATGAGTGAAGAACTCATTGCTAAACTCGAGAAGTTGGGCATAGAAATACAGAGATCCCCTCCGTATTGCCCTCAGCCAAATGGCTTGATTGAGAGGGAGAATAGGACCGTAAAGGATTCAGCACGAACAATGCTGAATGCGGCGAAGCTCCCTGCAAGGTTCTGGGGAGAGGCAGTTGATTGTGCCGTCTACTTATTGAACAGACTACTCAATAAAAGAAGCCCAGATAAAACACCTTATGAAAGGATTCATAAGAAAAAGCCTTCAGTGCAGCACCTGAGGGTGTTTGGCTCAACAGTGTACTCTCTTGTCAGAAGGAAGCCCGGCGAACAATGGGTGGAGAGGGCGAGAGAAGGTATACTGGTGGGTTATGATTTAAATCCTAGAAACTACAGGATTTATGACAAAGAGTCATGTGATGTGATAAAAGCTCGCCATGTAACCATTGCAGAGGATCACATATCGATGGAAATGAATGAAGAATTCAAAATCCCTCAGAAAGATGTCTCAGGAACTTTCCTCGAAATCAGGGAGGGAGACTTGGAGTCCGAACGAGTCTATACTCCAAAAGAAATACAGACTCAGAAAATTCAAAAAGTGAGAGAAGCCTCTCAAAGAATTAAAGAAATGCGGGTAGACAAGGCCATTCAAAAGATGAATGTCAAAGAATTCAAGAACACTACAGAACCCAACTTCACAACGATAAGTAAAAACAAAAGGTACTAATCGTTCGAGCAGGAAGTGAAAGAAGAGTGTGCGGATCCTGAGGATGAAGGAGGGAGAACGGTCAACTTAAGAGTTGACGTCTCATCTCAGAACCTCAACCAGGCCGGTCCAAGTCGGGCAGAGCGTCTGGGGCAATTAACTACACCAACAAAAAATCGATTTTCTCCTCTCCGAACAGAGTCAGTTTCTAGCGGCTCCAGTTTTGAACTGGTTGGAGAACCCAGCACAGATGAATCTGGAACTGAAGCTGAAAACGAGGAGGAAGTAAAAGTTGAAGGTATAGAAGGTACGGAGGATCAGGCGGATGTGCTAGATCTAGAGGCACCCCCCCGAGAGTGAATTAGGAGAGCCGCCCGTGAGAAAAAGTGTCTCTGGAACAGAGACAAGTGTAGCAGATGAACTAAATGTATCCACAGTTAAAAAGGGAATTAAAAAGTTCTCTTCGTCTGAGAAGAAGACGGGAGGGAAAATTGTCTCCGTCTCTTTAACCTTTGGGAAAGAAAAAAGTTCTAAAAAGGATAAAGGCAAAAAGAAAACCAAAGGGAAGGAGGACACAGAGGAAGTTAAACGAGAGCTAAGGAACAGAGGCCAACTACCAGTTATTGAGAGACTGGGAGTAAACGATCCTAGGACTATGGAGGACTATGGTGTGAATGACTTCTGCGCTCTGACTGCCGCTGTCCTTACTTTGGATTACACTAATGATTTGGATTTAGAAGAGGATACGGAAAGTCTAAGGGAACCAGGATTGCCTAGGAACTACAAACAGGCAATGGAGTCCAGTGAAAATCATAAGTGGGCAAGTGCGATGAGAGAGGAAATGACTAGCCTCTTTGAGAATTGTACTTGGAGAATGGTACCGCGGCCAAAGGGTCGACGGGTACTTACATCGAGATGGGTTTATACAATCAAAAAGGACAAACAAGGACGACCGATCCAACATAAGGCAATGGTGGTCGCCAGAGGTTATAAACAGGTAAAAGGACTGGATTATAAGGAGACGTTCGCCTCAGTGTGTAGATTCGAGTCGGTGAGGACACTGCTGGCCATAGCGGCCGCAGGAAACTTTAGCATTACTCGATTTGATGTGAAGACGGCTTTTCTATATGGGGAGCTGGACGAGGAAGTATTTATGGAACTTCCTGAAGGATTCGAGGAGGGTAATGAAGACATGGTCTGTCTATTAGTGAATTGCTTATACGGACTGAAACAAGCCCCAAGGATCTGGGCTGAAAAATTGAAAATAATTCTAGGAAAGATAGGATTTGTGGCCACATTGTCAGACCCATGTGTATTCACTGGGGAGTTTGATGGATTCACGGTCTACATAGCTATATATGTAGATGATGGACTGCTACTGTGCCAGTGCCAAGAAATCAAAGAGAGACCAATTGACCAATTGACTCAAGATCTGATAATTACAGACGGGCCCCCATCGATTTTCCTAGGGATTAGTATAAAAGTCTGTCCTGACGGAGAGATAAGAATCTCACAGGAGCACTATGTGCGTGAACTTTTATATAGATTCAATATGGTTGACTGTAAAGGGAAGAAGATTCCCATGTCAGCTGGCTGGTCAGCTGAGAAGCTGAAAATTACAGATGCAAAGTACCCATACCAAGAATTATTGGGAGCGTTAATATACCTAGCAAGGAACACTAGGCCGGACATTAGTTACTCAGTCTCTAAGCTGTCTAGATATCTAACGGGGTACGGTGAGGAGCATTGGAATGCAGCCAAGAAGGTACTCAGGTACTTGAAGGAGACGATCACAAGAGGAATCTCGTTTAATCCGATAAATGAGATGGCAGTGATTGGATATTCGGACGCAGACTACGCGGGTGAAAATGTGAATCGGAAGTCAACGACGGGCATGGTGTTCTTAGCGAACGGATGCCCCATCATTTGGCGTTCACAGCTAAAACATTGTGTAGCTATGTCATCTACGGAATCCGAATATATCGCCTTGTCGGAGACAGCTAAGGAGGCTGTATGGCTGACAAGGTTCATGGAGGAACTAGGATTCTGGAGGGCTAATCCCATGAAAATCAGAGTGGATAACCAAGCAGCGATAAGGCTGGCCAAGAACCCGGAATTCCACCAAAGAACAAAGCACATAGATGTACGCTATCACTATGTGCGGGAGCAAATCGAGAAAGGTAAAATCGATGTAGAATGGAAACCAACGAAGGAACAGTTGGCCGACTCATTTACCAAGGCGCTCCCACATGAAACACTGAACGAACAGATGACTCGAATGAACCTCAACAGGGTCGAAAAGATCGAGAAGTTAGAGGCGGAGGAAATCTTTCATTCAGGTGAAGAACTTGAATCGCCACCAAAGAAAAAGAGGAGGAACGCGAATGTGGAGGATCCAGAGCAACAGAGCATTTTAACAGTGAGATTATGTGGTATGTCTGCGTATATGTTAAATGTTATGATGGTGCTATGTTTGATTGCTCCCATCTCCTCCCAGACGAAAACTGGAAATGTCTTATGGCGTAGACATCCCAGTCCGGTGGCGGGTGGTTTTGAGTCCATCCACATGATGGTATCCTTACTTTCACCATGTACAGTCGTGGAGAAAGATAGAACACAAGGAAAACTGGGTTAAGAAATTCATCGTCGATGTCTAGAATCATATGAAGAATATTTTCTAGATGAACTGGAAATCCTATGTCCTCGGAAAAAGTGGATTTCTACTCGTGGAAAAAGAAGCCCATTAATGTTGGCTATGACTCTCATCGCAGTTGTGGCGAGTGCGGGTATCGGAATAGCAGCAATATCAATGGCAGCCACCAACAAGAAGAACAATAAGGTTGTTCAGGAGATAACCGGGAACCTACAGAATAGACTGGACAATTTAGCATCAAAGATTAATACCGAGGACAAGAATATTCACCACCTACAGGAGGAGCTGATAAAAGTGTTGTCCCGGACAGAAATGATCAAAGTTGATCTGAATGATTTTTAGACTAAGAACTTGGAGTCTAATTTCATGATTTTGTATCTAGTAGGAAGGTTACTCATTGGAAGGTCCATAATCCAGGAGTTCAGGAGAGAATGGGCTGATGGAGAAATTTCGGGGGGATTTCTGGATTTTATGAATCTTACTCTTCCCTGTGGCGGAACCTGCCCACTCAGATTCTCTCAGCCGAAAGGCTGTAGGCTCAGTGAAGACAGAAGTAAGCTGTTTCTGGATTTTCTAGTACCTATCATTAATACTGGATTGGTACTAGTGGAGGCGGACCCTTTTACTCTGTTGGTGAAGAATCAACAAGGTAAGAATTGTAAACTTGAATATATAGGGCCTATGAATGCTTTATTATCCAAGAAGGAGGATTGCCTATATGATGTGGATATACGGTTACCATATCCAGGGAACTTAGTTGTGTCCTCATATAGTCAATGCCGAAAAGGGCCTATTTCTTAAGATGAAATGGCGCCTTATGTTTCGACTAGATGTGCGAGTCAGGACCATGGAGACGTGAAGGACTTCGTACAAGTCAAACTGTATGACAATAAATACTATATTTATTGTTATGGTTCAGAGTATCAAATCGGACCCCGGCAGACGCAGAAGTGCCCCAGGGAGGTATTTACTTTACCTCTTGTGACGACCTTTTCTATCAATAAAGTTAAGTTCGAGGGTGCTATGATCGATATGAGTTACACTGAAGAAGTGGACCCATTGTTCGCGGAGACTGCTGGCTTCCATCTGGATTTGGAATTGAACTGGACCAAGATTAATACCGAGCTCGAAGAGGGTTCGTATTATTCAGTACTTAATAGGGGAACTAAAGGCCCTTCCCTATTGTGGACAGTGTTAATAACCTGTCTATGCGTTTTGTTGACTTTAGGTTTGGGAATTGCTATTATTCTAATATGCAAGTTCAAGTGGACCTGGAGGATTAATCGGTCTGGACGAGGAATTGGATTTGGTGATGATGATGAGATACTTGCGCTGTTGAATGAGAGCCATAGTAGTGCAGGAGGTGGGAACTTGGATTCAAGTGGAACTACTGAGCGTAGTCCACAACTTTTTGAACATTCTTCATCTACTGGATCTGATAGTCCATTGAGGCTGGTGTTGGTAACGCATGAGAGGGCACAAAGAATCCGGAACATGATTTTCGGATTACATCCGTCTCCTCCTCGAAGAGAGCCGGAGGTGGAAGGAGGAGCAAGTCATTAACTACTTAGGAGGATGTAGGAGGTACCGGTGGCAGTGGCTCCGTGGCTCCACCGAGTCATACGAGAGTGTGTGAAGAGTGAAGTAGTTGAATGAGCTTGACAGAATGTGATGACTGGCAAAGAGCAGTCAGCATATTAAGATGCAGTTGGTGTAGTGAATGCACATTGTTAACCTAAATGGGGTTTACAATGTGGACGTGGAGTTTGCGACGTGTCAAGATATGTCAGCAGATTCATAACACCATAGGAGTATGTTAATACTGTATTGGCGACTATTATTTTAATAGTCGCCTCATCATTAAAATTGTATTGGCAGCTATTATTATCTATATGATAGCTGCCCATTTGGTTTGATTATGAATGTATGTAATTTGTAACAAGACTGAAATTAAGAGTGAATGATACAATAAAGATTTAGTCTAGAAAATAGATTCGCAGGCGTTGGACGTATTTGTTAAAAGTGATCTTTATTTGCATACGGCATAGTGAGATTCAATGAGCATATACACGTATCTATGAGCATATGGGCATGAAGCTAGATATATCCTACAGAAAGTTCTTGTCGCTTTGAACTCAATACTTTGGAATTAAGCTTGACGACTCCTTTAGTTATGCTAATGATTTAACAAAAGACGCAATACACTTTTTGTGGTTTTGTGTCCTTCACTAGTTTCAACAACCATCTACGTTCTATATGTGTGAGTCCCTCCAATTCACTCCTATCAGTTCCTCAGTTGCAGAGCGACCACAACCATCAGCAGTCCTTCTAAAACCATTTATTCATTTTCTTTTCTTTTCAGTCTAAAAATACGCAGCCAAAATGTTGACTAAACGTGAAAACTACGCGAATTGGATTGCATTTAAATTCCTTTCAAAACTCTACATCATCCCTTTTGATTTCAATCCTAAAACTGGTAAAATAAGAAAACGATCTTCCTTGCTGAGAAGAATTATTTGGAATTGTTATTTTTTTCTTTATTGCGTCTACGTTTTACACATTACGTTCACATTCAGCACTCTCATGCACAGCACAGCAACTTACGAAACTTTTAACTTTAACCATTTTTCAATTCACGTGATGTGGATGATTGGATTTCCGCTGATGGGACTCTTTGCCTTCAACTGTAAGAAATGGGCTGGAGTTCTATCAATTGTACGGAATGAATTTTCAAGCAAAATTCACAGCACAGGGCGAAATTCAAAAACACAATCAAAATTGTCATTGCAAAAACTCATACTTATTGTTTTCCCGGTGGTGTCCTTGATAGCGATTACATTTGGAGAAGTTGTCGTTCTTGCAGACCCAACGAGACCTCAGCTTCTGTTTCAACTTTTAAGCGACGACCACAAGACGCTTCTGAATTATTTCGTTTTGGGGGTTATGGAATACTCAGTGGGCGTCTTTGGTGCGGGCTGCATCTATTTCGGAATTAATCTTCAATTGTTATTTTTTGAGCACCTACACGATGAGCTGTCTCTTGGAATTCAATCACTAACGAATTCAATGTACGTGGTTTCTAATTTTGTAGTCATTTGTTTTAAGCAGGAGGCAATAATTGTTTTCATTAATCTGTTTGACATGTTTGATATAGGAGTACGGGGTTTACTAAACGACAAGACATTGAAAATGCGATTCACCTCTGTCGCCATCTGCAGATCCTCATTCAGCTTTTCAACCAGAGCAACGCTGACCAAATTTTCTACTGGAAGTTGTGCTGCTTCGCTTTTAGCATCGGAGGAACTTTCTTCTTCATCCAATTTTTTCACAAGGATCCCATCGTTGCACTGTTCGATGTTTACGCTGGGCTGAGTTGCATGGTATTGTACATTGTGATGTACGAAAAAGCGTTCAAGATCCCGGAGCAGATGGAGCAGTACAAAAACTTGATTCTCATTGCGGCACACCCAGGCGTAGGTGCTTTCGAGCGAAGAAGGAATCGCTGGGCTCAATGCGTAGTTCGAGCAAATAAGCGCAATGCCCTCGAAATCTCGCGGGTTGTGCGATCGATTCCAAACGTCGGAATTAAAGTCGGAGGATTCAACACGATGGAGAGGCTCTCAACTCAACGTTGAATTTTATTGATTTTTTTGCTTCAAATCTTGCGTCACTCCTCATTACTTTTAAATGAAGAAATATGTTGTCCTAATTTTGGACTCGAGAGTCACTAAATATTTCACGGTTAATTTAGTGAAGAATTCACACATGTGCTATGCTGTGTATTCACATGTGTCTATAGGTATATCCGTTTACTGTAATTCTACATTGAAGCTGCTGGTATTATTTTGTGAGCACATAAGTAGCACAAAAGCACCATTGCTTTGCACTGTACTCGCTTTTAATAACACTGAGCATAGAAAGCTCTCAAATAAATTCCCTTAATGTACCGAGAAGGAAAAAGCACAACAAAAATTAAATCGATTGATGGGCGTATTTGACAGGGGCCTCTGACTTGTTTACAATGTTTACTCTACTAAAACTAAAACTATAAACCATTAAGGCAGTAGAGAAGCTGATGAGAGGGGAGTCATAGGGTTTTTAAAAAATTTGGGATTCTTGCATGACATCATTTATGAGCGACCCCTGATATTACGTTGATGTAATTACGTAGAACCATATTCTGTTCAAAATATGTTTAGTTTGAAGTTGTATGTAATTTTAGTAATGGACCAACGACCTACTTTTGCCGTTATCGTAATGTTTGCTTTTTATTACTCACAAATACGCAGTTAACCTCTTTTAATTTTTAAATCAATAAAGTCGAAGCAAAAGAACCAGAACTCGTTGTAGAAATAAAATAACGTGAACGAAGAATCATATCGGCCCATATTTAAGATAGAATTAAAATGAGTTATGTAAGAAAACATTAAATGATGCACAACGTCTACTACATAAAAGTTTTTAAAATGTGCAAAAAGTTTCATTTACATGTTTTTGAAAATTTCAAATGTTGAATGTTACTGGTTTTTAAAAAATGTGAAATGAACTATTTACACAGGTTTGAAAAATGCAAAATATTAAATTTAAATATGTTTTAAGAAAGTTCAAAATATTTCATTTATTTACAAGGCAACGCTTTGATATGTGCCCAATATTCCATTTGCATGGTTTTCAAAACCTCAAAACGTTGTATCTACTTATTCATGTTTTTTTAAAGTGCAAAAAGTATAAACAAATCTTGCTTAACGAATCAAAATGAGCCGGTATCAATTCAAATTATAGATTTAAAATACAGTAGCTCACAATCCATGAGTCCAAAAACATTAAATGAGATAAATACCTGAATTATTATTCAATATCAGTTTTGTAAAATTACACAATCTTTGGTTTATTTGTTTTTTTTGAAAATTGTAAAATCATCCATTTACATATTTTGTAGAAGTGACTATTTTTCTATTTACTTGTTTTTGAGAGTAATAGCAAAATGTTCCATTATAATATTTAAGTAGAATTCAAAATGTTCTATTTACATGTTTTTCGAAAGTCGCAAATTTTGTGTTTGCATATTATGCTTTCTCAAAAGTGGAAAAAAATCTACGTACAGGTATTTTGAAAAGTGTTCAATGTTCCATTTCCATATATTTGAGAACACTGTTCAAAACGTTCTATTTACTTGTTTTTTTTTAACTGACAAAATGTTTCAATATCATAAAGCTCGAAATAGAAGACTTAAAGCGAAAGCATTGCTAATGAAAAGTTTCCATTACTAAATTACGGATAAAGTAATGTTTCTGAAGAGCGGGACTGCGGGGAATATTGCCGGCAATGTTTCGTATCCGTATAATTTAGTTGTAATTTAAGTTATGTGTTCTATAGTGGTAAAGTTAAAGTATAGGACGTGAGGCATCTTATCATCAGTTTATCGTAATCGTAGGTACAGTGGCAAAAGTAGAATGAAATATCAGCTATACTTTACACTAACAATGAGCCTAGAAGTATTGTCATTTTAGTCCTGCATTGGGATTGGCTGAGGGTTCCCTTTCCTTATTTCTTGAGCTAGCTTTCTCTTAGCTTCTTCAGCTTTGGGTGGGCTCAAAATTAGTGCCAAATTGGATGTCATAATTTTTAAACCCTCTCTAATTAATAATTACCTTTTAAAATTTCAGAAATTTGCCTTTTTGAATGGGAATGATCTTCTCATCCACAGTGATTTTGTTGGCTCTTGCGATGAGCATAAGGGCTCGAGCAGGTTGAGAAATGGGGTCGACGTAGATTTCTTAAACTAGTTTGATTTGATTTGATTTTAAAGAATGTATTTGATTTCCATGTATGTTGTAAATTACTCGAGTTTCTGAACCTGTGTTGTACGGTATAATCGCCTAAGTACAACAGTGTTCACAAGACTAAAGCTATGACGACTGACTGATCGCGAGACGAAGTTTTGAACAGGACGGTCCGAATGTAATTTATTGTATATGAGTAAAGAATCAAAATGAGCTATTTCATTCGAAAATGAAATTGATGTGTGCAATGTTAATTAATATTTTTTGAAAAGTGCAGAATGTTGTATTTACATATTATAGAAAAGTGCAAAATATTGTATTTACATATTTTTAAAAAGTGCAAATTGTTGTATTTACATATTATAGAAAAATGCAAATTGTTGTAATAACATATTTTTGAAAATTGCAAAATCTTGTATTTACATATTATAGAAAAGTGAAAATTGTTGTATTTACATATTTTTGAAAAGTGCAAAATCTTGCATTTACATATTTTTGAAAAGTGCAAAATGTTTCATATATCCATTCCTATATTAAGGTCATTTCGATTCTACAAATGCTCAATTCTTGTAGTTCTACATTCCACACAGCAATTACCCTTACGAATACATATTAGGAATTCTTAAAAATAAATTACTATATAATAAATTATCACATTTTGCACACTCGTCAACCATTTGAATGCAAAAAAAGTGTATGTGTATCAAGCAGATTAATTCTTGATGTACCCCCCGTCGCTAAATAATTACAGAAATAGTGAAATAAATATAACCATTTCGGCTGACTTTGGCAGAACTTCAGAGCAGAAACTGTGTCAAGGATCGTCCGTAAAGGATGTCATCGGTGTGGTCAGTGGGTCTGCTCAGGAACTGGTGACTTGCCATGTTGCAGATACCCGTTTACGCAATGTTGAAGTGATGACAAGTGGTTGGGTGGGTTAGAAAAGATCGATAATTAGAGTGACATTGTTTCTAGACCACTCCTTATCAGGTCATTATTTGTGAATTGGGACAAGAGGACAATTCGCTGTGTGTTGTAGTTGTAATCTGTCAACTGACAATTTGATAAGCGTCCGGATTTGCACTTGGCGACAATTGTGAGTTGGTTTTCGTCATCAAGTTTGATTTACAGTTTACAGCTCGTATAATAATAATAAAACTAATATTAAACTCAACACAGACTCCTATTTACCCCTAATTTTATAACTATCACTTCTATACTTTTCCCTTACAAATGGAACTTTTAATTTGCATATAATTTTAAAATAAAAACAACCGAGGCGGATGAGAGCGGTAATGACATTGCAATGACCCTGGCCATGACCGACACACGACTTGATAGACATTTTATTACTATTGCACCTAGTGTATATTACATGTATGCATTCACATTGTACCTTGCGATCACTAACTAAATACCTAAAAACTTTGTCAATAAAATTAATTAGGCCTCAAAAATAATGTTTTCTCCCAAATTTTTCAAAAAATTGAAAATTTTTGAATTTTAAAAAATCCTGAAATAACTTTTCAGAAAATAGTCTAAAAATTACAAAACATCAAATTTCGTCTAAATCGGATGAAAACTGTAAAAGCCACAGGGCGGCAAATTATCAAAATTTGAATTATTTTAAACTTTGGCATGTAATGGTAATGTAATTTTGTGAATACTAATTAATTGTGTGAGCCTCTGGGTTGTTTACAATGTTTACCATACTAAAACTAAAACTAAAACTATAAGCTATTAAAGCAGTAGAGAAGCTGATAAAAGGGGAGTCATAGGGTCTAAAAAATTGGGAATAATTTGATGACATCATTTATAAACGACCCCTAATAACACGTTGGTTTAATTCCGTAGAACGGTAGAACAATATTCTAGTTAAAATTTTGTGTAATTTTAGTAGTTGACCCACGACTCACTTGCCTTTATCGTAATGTTGGCTTTCTATTACTTACAATGACTTAGTTACCCACTTTTAATTTTTGAATCAATAAAGTCGATGAAATAGAACCCGCTGCAGAACTTACATATGAAGAACCATATTGGCCCATCTTTAAGTTTGGATTAAAGTGAGTTATGTAAGGAAAAATTAAATGATGCACAACGTCTGCCAAATGTTTCTAAAAGGTGCAAAATGTTCCATTTACATGTTTCTGAAACAAGTTAAATGTTTTTTATGTACTATTTTGTCTGCAATATTGCAGACGGGCATGTGATAGACGGATCTGGGAGGTGCACATTTGAATAGTGGATTACGGGTCGGTGCCAGTAATAGTAGACGCGTGTCCGGGAGGTCAGAACTTAAATAGTGAACGGGGTCCAATATTACAAGGAAAACAGTACATGGTTATAAATTTTGCAAAATATTCTATTTACTTGTTTTTGAAAAATGCAAAATGATCCATTTAATTACATGTTTTACAAAATTGAAAAATATTCTGCGTACATGCTTTCAGAATGATAATGTTTTTTTTAAATAATTTTAGGATAGTATATTATGTTTTTTAGCTGTAAACGGAGGTGGATGATTTTGATTCTTCACAGACAATTCATTACATAATACAGTACAATCATCAATTACATTTTTGTCTTTAAATTATTTTCTCAATTTCCACGTAAACCGTATTAAGTTAAAACAACAGCAGTAATTCTGCCGATCGCCAAATACATAATTACATAGTTAAATACGGATTGACCAATTCCGCTGAAATCCAGAGCAGAATTTGTCCTAAAATTTTTATCTTTGCACATTGGAACATGGATAAAATCTGCGGCGCAGTTGAATTGTAATCTTTCAATTGACACGTTGATAAGCGCCCGGATTTTCACCTGCCTCCGCGATGGTCGTGGTGCTTTAGTTGGGTTTACATTTTGTTTTTTAGTGCTCGTATTTAAGCAGTAATTGATATTAAACTGGACATTAACACTGTAAGTTTTTTTAACATTTGAATTTCATATCAAGAACAACTCCTGTATGGGTACGGACGGGATCGTCTACTGATGATGTCTTGCGTAGGATGAGTGGACCTCGTCACGTATTTTTTATAGACATGCCATGTTAAAGATAGCCATTTACGTAATTTTGAAGTGATTGCATGGGGATATGGGTGGATCCTAAAAGTGTGACAATTTTGGTGAAATCATTTATGGACCAGCCATAATATAATAATGTGCACATTTATTATGGAGTCATATAGCCAAGTATGTATTTAAAAGTAGACAAAAGCCAGTTTAATGACATTAGGGGTCGTGCATAAATGATATGATGGAAAACTTTGCATTTCTATAGGACCCTATAACCCCCCCTGCCATCAGCTTAACTATTGCGTAAATGGCTATCTATAACATAGGATGCATAGTTTCCAATTAGACTCATCGGCTGGACCCATCACATCATTTATGAACAATCCCGTACTCTAATATTAAAGATTGTGTACCTTCCCTGTACTGCCTAAATAAATCTCCGCCGACATGGACCCTTACATGCAAATAAAT
Source organism: Dicyrtomina minuta (assembly GCA_949802685.1). Taxonomy (NCBI): domain Eukaryota; kingdom Metazoa; phylum Arthropoda; class Collembola; order Symphypleona; family Dicyrtomidae; genus Dicyrtomina; species Dicyrtomina minuta. Next base: position 5,207,276 of record OX461811.1, on the reverse strand, counting down.
CTAGTCACAGTCTAAAAGTAAACAGTTCGACTCAAAATAAATAGTCACATAGAGTAGCTACTTATGTAGTACTGATATTTTGCGATCAACTGTAGTTCATTTGTAATCTGGCATTTGACACGTTGATAAGCGATGGGATTTGCATCTGGCGCCGAGTTGGTCTTGGTGCTTGAGTTGGGTTTACATTTTACAGGTTGTATTTTTATTACATAGGACATTCAACTCGGCAAGTTTTTTACAGTTTAATATTGTAATTTAATACCTAGGGCAACTCCTGTTTGGGAAATATATAATTATTTTTAAATTTAATAAAGAATCGTCCATAAATGACGTCACGGGCAGGGGCAATGCGTCTACTTGGATATTGAAGACATTCAGTGTTAAAGTGGATCATTTGCGGAATAGCAATACTAGTGACAGGGAGTCATAATAATATGGCCATAGAAATCAGGATACATATTTCAATGAAATCATTTGCGGACGACCCCTAAGTTGTCAACTTACCTCTTTGACATGATCTAACTAAAAATGTGCAAAGTATTGTATTTAAATGGTTTTGAAAAGTACAAAATTTTCCATTTTTAATTAAAATAATTAAGCACAGTGGTAGTATTCTTGCATATGCAATTTTTTGAAAGACAACCTGTGGGTCTGAATCTCTTTGGCACTAATTCTGAATTCTACAGAACACTTAATAAATACAGCTTGCAAATGGGTCAATTCCGCTGAAATACAGAACAGCATTAATTCTACCCGTTTTATTTTTGTACGTTGTAACAAAGGAAAAACAGGCGGCGTAGTGTATATGTACTGACATTGAAACGAGTATTCAACACGGCAAGTTCCCCCCCCCTATAACCGGCGTAATGTGTATTTTTAACATAGGATGTCTTTATAACCCAAGAAACTCCGCTGTTCCTACCCGTGACATCATTTATGGACGGTCCCTAACAGTTCAAAAACCCAACAGCTCTAATTCTACAGATCCCAGAATACATAGTAATTACTTAGTTAAATCCGGATGGACCAATTCCGCTGAAATCCAGAGCAGAATTTGCTGATATCATTTTTATCTTTGCACATTTGAACAGGGGAAAAACCTGCGGCGTAGTTCAATTGTAATCTGTCAACTGACACGTTGATAAGCGTCCGGATTTTCACCTGGCGCCGAGTTGGTCTTGATGCTCGAGTTGGGTTTACATTTTACAGGTCGTATGTAGTTTTTACAATGGATATTCAACACTACAAGTTTGTTATTGTTTATTATGTGAATTCATATATAATCCCACTTTTATATAGACAACATATTTACTTACTGGCTAAAGAAATCAATTCACATTCACTGGACACAAATTTAATTCAATTTGAATAGAAGCTACGAGGATGAATGTTAATTTAGGCTTAAATTTTGAATGCATAATGTGAATGTGTCTACAAGTAGATACCCGAATTTTACAGATTTAAAATTACAGAAACATTTACATATTGCATTTGTGATTTTGTATTGATTTCAAAGGCTACTTTGCTATTTTTGGTTTGCTATTAAAATATTTTGAAATGTTAATTTTTAAAAAATTCCCAGTTCGTCTATGTACATGTCTTCAAAATGTATTTCCAACTTTTAATAAATTACCCATGCAGCTTTATACTGACAATCTCAAGACTTTGATTAACCAACTCACCATACCCATGACATCATGTATGGGTGGTCCCCAAGTATAAAATTGGCAATAGTAATTTTACAGTTCTGTTCTGATTGAAATGTGTAGCTCAACTTTTATTAGTTGCTTTTGGTTATGCGGTTTTACCAGTGGCGAGTAGTGATCGAGACTTACGTGGTGTGGCATATTTATTTTATAGGTCTACAAACTCGCGATATAATTATGAACAAAGGCTGACATATTCAATGTAGAAAAAGAGCTATCAATTTTATCTGTGTGTACATTAAAACGAGGGATAAATCAACTGCGTAATAATTTATTAATCGTTCAACTGACACGTCGATAAGCGTTCGTAGTTTGACCTGACGCCGACAGATAATCCGTTGGAATCCAGGATCAAGTCTCATCAAGTTAGTTTTAATTTTTGCAGACTGCACAGTCAGTTGATATTCCGTTAGACACTCAACAAGAAAGAAGAGATTTTTATTTTTTAAGAATTATTTCAATTTTAAATTTGAAGCGACGTCTTTGTAGGTAGTTTAATCATTTCCAACTTGAACACATTCTCCAGCAATGTATAGCGCCTAATTAAAGTAGAAATTAATTCAATTAATACAAAATAAACTAACATTGGATTTTAATTTGTAATATTTCAATAGTGTGATTAACCTCTTGATCAGCCTACAACTGGAAATAATACCATTGTCTAAAAGTAACAACTTTTTTATGCAGATTACCACACAATGGCCTCGTCGTCTTCACCTTTCGCGATCGGCATCGATTTGGGCACCACCTACTGCTGCGTCGCCGTCCTCCGTCATCACACTCAAAAACCGGAAGTCATACCAAGCAACGTGGGAAGAAACACGACTCCCAGTTTTGTGGGCTATGACTTTGACAGAGACACAGATGACGAGGATGAGGATCGAAACTGCGAAGGGGATGTGGATGTTTTTGCGGGACAAGCGGCCAAAGATCTTGCAACTGAAAATCCAGAAAATACCATCTTCGACATTAAGCGTTTGATTGGGCGTCTTTATTATGACGAAAAAATTCAAAAGTAAGTTATTAAATAATTACTATTAGAATTAACTGTCAAATGAATGCAATTTTAACCCGGGAATTACATTAAATGCTGACCTGTGAATTAACTTTAATTCAATTTATTTTCTACAGTTACAAACAGCTCTGGCCTTTTCATTTAGTAAACGTGATCGGACTTGTGGGCGTGAAAATTGGGGACAAAAACATTCTCCCTCAAGCAATTGCCAAGGAACTCATTTCCCGTTTGAAGGAAGATGCAGAGAAGTTTTTAGGATGCAAAATTGATTCAGCTGTGGTCACAGTTCCCGTCTACTACAACGAACTGCAAACGGGTCTAACTCGAGGGGCGTGTGAAGAGGCGGGATTTACTTCCGTTCAATTTATTCCGGAGCCTGTCTCTGCAGCCATCGCCTACGGTCTCCACACCTCCGTGGAGAGTCACGTGGCTAAAACGTGTCTTATTTATGATCTTGGAGGCGGGACGTTTGACGTGACTGTCTTTCGATTGGGCGCCAGCAGACAAGTGGAGATCGTAGCCACCGGTGGAGATGACAGACTCGGAGGCGAGGACTTTAACGACTTAATTATGGAGTACTGCATAAACGAGTTTAAGAGAACCAACAACATCGATTTATTTGAAGGAAGAAACTCTGATGACCCCAAAATTCGCAAAAAAGCAGCAAAGACGTTCCGGAGAATTAGAAAAGACTCTGAAAAGAAGAAGTGTCACCTGTCCGCTACTCGCAGGGTCAATGTTTCGCTCGACTGCGTTCACGGGGATACAGAGATGAACGTCAGAGTAACGCGGGAAATATTTGAAAATTTGATTCACGATCTTCTGACGAAAAGCATAAGAATTCTGGACGAAACTCTGAAAAAGTGTCGCGTGGAGAAGAGCGGAATTGACGAAGTAATTTTGATCGGAGGCTCCACTCGAATTCCCAAAGTGCAGCAGATGGTCGAGGAATATTTCGAAGGAAGGCGCCTTCTCATCGTCAGATCACTTGACGTGGACGAGGCTGTCGCATGCGGCGCTGCCATTCATGCTTACAATATTTTTAAAGACGGTGGAGCTCCGCTTTCTATTGTCACACTCAAGGAACAGGTGATTTATTTATTCTCATATAATCGCATTGGAGCAAACGCCAAAGTATTAAACAAAAGAAATTGTCCAGAAGAAGAGGAAAACAAATGTGTTATCAATGTGGAATGTTTGTGTTTCTAAAATTTGTATCTTTGTAAAAATGCCCAAGTGAACGAGTAATTAATTAGAAAAGGTGAAATATAAACCATTGACTTGGTTACTTTGATTTCATTGCAGAATTCAGTAGAGACGATACCTGTGTCAAGAGTTTATCGTCAAGAAGCTGTTGCTTTGAATGTTCTTCGAAAACAGGTAACCGTCAAAGTCAAAAACTAAAAGATAAATAATTTAGCTCTCAATCAATGGCATAATTATTTATGCAGATGCGTTGGTCGAATCAAGTGCACGGATTTCCTCCAAGATCATGTCATGCAGCGGTGGCTGTTGGAAATCGAGTTTATTCCTTCGGTGGAGATAACGAAAGTGGTCATCCAACGTTTTCAAGAGACGGTCCTCTTGACGCCTTTGTTTTGAACGCCAACAAACAGGAAGTGAAATGGAAATTGTTATCAGTTAAAAACAAAGAATCAAATCCGAGTCAAAGACATTTCCACTCAGCTGTGGCCTACAGAGAATTTGTTATCATCTTCGGTGGTTGGGAGGCAAAATCACGTGCAAAATCAAACACAACTTTCCGCTTCAACACTAAGACCCTCAAGTGGGACGCACCGGAAGTGACTGGAAAGATTCCAGAGGCCCGTGCGGTGCACTCAGCTGTTGTTATAAGAAATCAGATGCTCGTGTTTGGGGGAAAAAACAATAAAATTAAACCGTCTAATGATTTGCATTCTCTGGACTTGGACACGTTTCATTGGTCAACAATTGCAGCAAAAGTAAATTACATTTTGTAGGAGTAAATTTAATGCAGAATTAACTTTAAACTATTTGTTGGCGTCTTTAAGTTTGGTTCTTCTTCTTTTACACTGCTTGGCAGGGCTCTGCTCCGTCACTTCGTAGGCGTCATTCTTCGACAGTCCACAACGACAGATTCATGTTTATTTTTGGTGGATGGGATCCTGAGGCAAAGACAAAGTTAAATGACCTCTTTTGTTTCGACGTAGTTACGAAGGAATGGACGCGTCCGGAAACGAGTGGCACAACTCCACAGAGTCGACAGGGTCATTCTGCATGTAAAACCAAATGAAACTTGTAACAATATTTTGCATTAACTTGAAACTGAATATTTGTAATCAAATCAAGATATGTAATCAATTTGAGTTATATTTGAAGACGTTTTTGTTTTTCTGTCCTCATTCTTCTTTAGTTACGCACAATGGACTCATCTTTGTTTTTGGAGGAGCTCATATTAAAAAACTTAAGTTAAACGACCTCTACTGTTATAATGTTGGTAAGTTTACTTGATATTTTACGTTTTCTTTGTGCGGTTCTGTTTTTCTGTTTTATTTTGAACATTGCTCACGAGTTCTGTTGATGTGGTAAAAATTAAATTAGTTAAACAGTTTTGAAACATTAAAAAAAATCGAAATAATTTGAAGGTTAATCGTGTGTAGATACTCAACGTTCCAAGCGTTTAAGTTTTGTATTTTCTGATTAACTGCCTCAAGTGTCCTTGTCACGTGATGAGAAGTTGATTTAAACATTTGATTTACTTGAAACAGAAACTTGTGAATGGAAAGAAGTGAAACCGAGTGGACAGCCTCCGTCTCCTCGCTCTAATTGTGGCTGCGTTGCTCTGAGCGACCGAGTTTTTGTTTTTGGAGGATATGATGGGAAAGAATTGGATGGAACTTATCTTCTGCAAACAGGTAAGTTTCGGTTTCGTTTTAGTTTACCTATTTTTTTCGCAATAGTTTCTTTAATATTCTTTACCACAGCATGATCAAAATTTAGTATGTAGGACTATTTTTTTTGCTTTTGTATTAATTTAGATTCAATTTCTAATTGAACGTAATTTCAACTGTTTTGAAATATTAGTATTAAATTTCCTTTTACAATGTATAACTTAATTTGTAGCAAATTCAACACTAATTTAATATCATACAATTTAAAATATTTGGAAGCAAATATTTTTTGTGTTTTTTTAAAACCCTAAGTAGCTTTTGTAGTATTACTTTTGCTTCTTGCTTCAGTTTCAGTTTCCTATTTAAAATTTGCGAATTTATTTTTTGCAAATTTGGTGTTACAAGTTATGCACATATAATTTTTTTGGCATTGTTTAGTTAATTATTGGAACATATTTTCTTTTTTTTCAGATAACCAAAGCTAAAGATATAGATGCCCAATGAATAAGAGGCAGACGATCGATAATCCGCGTTTCCTGGTGACAGCGCAGGGAAATCCCAGTTACTGTAAACTGGAATTATGGCATCGATGATATGTATAATTACCATGTTCAGCTGTATCCAATGTGTTAAATATAATGCAAAATAAATTGATGTTAATCGTGTAAATATCTTAATGAAATTAAACAGTTGGTTGGTGTAGCCTTAAAATTATTAATTTAGCACGACCTTTCATAGTTTTTCTACCCTTGTTTTACAGAGCCATTAATCTAATTACTATATTTATTTATTAAATAAATTATGTATCAAATCTCAGTATTTTTATAATCAGACTTAATGTCAGTAGAACTGTGGTGCGGGAAACAGTGCCACATTTAAAACTTTTCGGGAATAAAGAATCAAAAAATAACCCAATTCCATTTACAGTCACGAACAAAATGTGCCATCTTATTACAATAAAATTATTGTAATAAGAGTAATATGATCCTATTTTTATGTAAATAGAATATTTTGCAATTTTCAGGAACATGTATGTAGCATCGATCATTAACATCGTTCAAAATCATGTATATACCACATTTTACAGTTTTGCAAACTTATAAATAGAATGTTTTGCACTTTTTGAAATTTAGCTAAATAGAGATCATTTAGAACTTTATGAAATCATGTTGCTACTAATATACGCGGCGTGTTCTGTATCTCACCTGAATTTCTTTAATAAACGTGGCTCATTTTATTTCTGACTTAAATTGAAAATGACCACTTTTGATTCTTCACTTAAAATATTTAAAAATGTGTTACATGTTACTTTTAAAGCTATTCAAGAATTTTGTCGCAAGCCGTTTTAAGTTGCTGTTTTCAATGGAATTTCAATTAAATTTTTAAAAGTATTGTATGACCATCATTGTGCCCAAGCCATTACATTAAATTCGATTTGAAAATTTTAATTTTAGCAGTGAGAAATGGCGGAATCTAACGAAATAGAAAAAGCAGCAACTGAACCTGACATAGCAAAGAAAGATTTTACGAATTCCTACGATCTTTTCTTCTTGCCGGAAAAGGAAAATTTAATAAGTTAGGCGGAAGCAACGGGAACAAATACGTTGATGCCTTTAGGAATATTATTGGAGGTGCTGTTGGACTCGTTGTTCCTGACATCGCAAAGCCAGTAGCTGAAGGAGTAAAAAAACTATTTTAATATGGCGATAAAAAGATGCAAAAATCTCGAAAAGAATCTTTCATAAGTATTTTAGATTCCTACTCAAAATATTTAGAAAACAAGTTTCACAGGTTGTTCATTGAGCGCGGCGTCTTCGTCTTCCTCGCCTATGAAACGTCCTTCAACAAAATTAATTACAAAGTTGGAAAATGTGTCAACAGTTTGAAAAACAAACGGCGGGCAATGCAAAAGTTGGAGAAATACGCAGGTTCAATTTGCTTGGAAACCACCATTGAGTCTGAGTCAGCTGAGCTGGACAAACTACTCGAAACTTTGAGAACGCCAAGAAACACGGACACCGTTCGCTCTTGGTATCGCAAAGCGAAGGTGCAAGTTGTGAAAGCCAGGTTTTACTTTTTTGTCACCGCATCAGAATCCAATGGAAATGAAGCGCCGGGAACTGCAACGGAGCAGTCAAGTGAATTAATTATTGGACTCTGGGACCTCGCTTTATCAACTTCTGGAATCGTGTCCAATAAAATCTGAACTGGTTTTCTTCAAAAACAAATGCAACGTCCGTTTTCCGCTGAGCATTTTGTTGAAGAGCAGTCGCCTCTAACTGTGTTGAACAAATACGGGTCAGCTTTCAAGAATATGGACTGCGTAAACAAATGCGATGCAAGGAGGAAGAATAAGGCCGAAATTACAAGTTACACATTGTGATGTGATGCCTATAAAAATAATCTAGAAAAAAATGATTATATTGCAAGAGTGTGACGACCTAAAACAAGATTGTTTCACAAAACAAACTGTTCCCATCTTGAAAAATTTTTTAAACGTGGTAATAGACAAACATACGTAGTTTGCTTATAATAATTTAATAATTTAATGCATTGGTTCCATTTGGGCGGTTTTTAATGGGACTCGTAAATTATTGGCAACTGGCAACCACACTCACAGAATGTGTTACTAAATTACAATAGAGGACAGTTTTGATTTTGAGTTGTGATTTGAAGTACCTCGGTGATAGGATTTATTTTCTATGGGCGATTAAGGTTCTCTGGATCTCTTGCAGATAATCGAAATTTAGTAATAAACCGGACACATCTCAATAATAAAATTTAATGTGTAGATACAAAACACTTCAAACATTTTTTAAATTGCTTAAGGTAAGTAGGTGCCTACATAGGGCAGTTAAGACCCATTGAGGTCGTGGCCTGTAATGTATTACAACCATGTTAATTGTAATTACGAACTGCTCAGTCAGTTTTTTTGTTAATGCAGTTTAAGTTCGCATTCATGAAGCTTCGCTTAAGGTAATTTATTTAGTTTCACTTAAAATGCTATAATGGTTTGTGCGCATATTTATACTATTTAAAAACCAACTATGGAATCGTTAAAGGCATTAATATAAGCATATAAACAGTAAGCTTGGGGTTAATTACGAAAGGACGTATTAGCAGTAGAGACACGTATTGGAATTTGTATATCGCTCTTATTTTCCCCGTATTATTGGATGTACTAAAACCAATTTTTATTTTATATTTTTGACTGATTGGTGTGGTTCCATCTGCGGGCGTCTGGATATTATTACTTGGCCATGATTTCTGAAATTCGATGATTTGTAAAGTACCTATACTCATAGAACGGCTTAGGGGAGCGTGCTTAAATTACGCAGCACGTAAAGGGAGGGGGGTGGGGTTCAAGTTGTCAATTGCTTTACATAGGCTTAACTACATACCGAAAAAAGGGGTAGGGGTTCAAAAATCTCCGATTTTTTTACCACGTAAATTATGCACGTTTCCTATGTGTGTAGTGGGTGGCTGGCAATTTTAGTATGCATACGAACTTCTATTTAATTACATATAAACGTTCTACGTTCGAGAATATTTGAAGTCGTAAATAGTATTTTCCATTATATTAGTACAGAAACGTACTTATAGGGAAGTTATACGTTATTTGGCGTCTCGGTCTCGGCTCTTGTGTGTGGGGTGTGGATAAGTGGTAGGGTTTTTTTTTGTTATAAGAGTAAGTAATCAGTCGGGATCAAGAAAAGCAGGAGTGTGAAGCATCGTGGAATTTGCTCCCGAGAAAACTTGAGTGATAAACCAGCAAAATGTTTGTTATTGACTAATTATATTATTGACCTGACGTGGTCACTGGAATTATTGTAGAAGTGAGAAGAGAAGGAGTAGAAATAAAGGTAAGGAATTAATTTTTAAATTAATCATTTCTATGTTTCATCGCGACTCACATGTCAGTATTAAAGGTAAAAATTAGTTAATTATCGTCAGCCTAGTGTATGGTTTTAGTGTACAGGAATGCCGATGTACTTATCTATTTATTCGAAATGTTTTTTTAGCGTTGTTTTCAGTTTGGCCGTTTTAAAAAGTGCATTTCTACCTATTTATTTCAATTTTGCACTGTGCATGCAACGTTATTTGAAATTCAACATATTTTTTTAGTTAATTTTTTTATTTTTGTGCTTTGTTGATGCAACATTTTCAGAAAATGGTACAGCGGATTCAATAGGAATTTATTTTAAGCTAAATCATATAACTACGCTGTGATAGTATTTAATTCAGTTCTGCAATAATATCTTTGTAGGTATTGTCCGTAAAATACATGACTAATGGCTGACTGAGAGTTGCATTAATTTTATCAGAGTCGATTTGAGATAATAGGCCAACATAATTCCTATGCACACGAATACAGGGCAAGTGTACAATAAACCCTCTTGATATATTTAACTACTACTGAAAGTACCTACAATAATTGATGGAATTTAACAACTTTGTTATGCAGATTATACAATGGCTTCGTCGCCTTCACCTTTCGCAATTGGGATCGATTTGGGGACCAGTTACTGCTGCGTCGCCGTCCTTCGTCACCACACTCAGAAGCCGGAAGTCATTCCAAGCAACGTGGGAAGAAACACGACGCCCAGCTACGTCGGTTACAATTTTGATGAGGGAGAAGATGTCTATGCAGGACAAACGGCCAAAGATCTCGCATCCCAAAATCCAGAAAATACCGTGTTTGCCATTAAACGTCTCATGGGAAAACTATTCTATGATAAAAATATTCAAAAGTAAGCAATTATTCATAAATCGTTTAAAAATCACGTCATCACAAATTCTCACATTTTCCTAATACCCCTGGCATCAACTTAACCATTGCGTAAATAGCATTATCCTTTAAGTGGATGTCATCAAGAGCCAATAGGTTGACCTATTGACCCTACCTATGACCACGTTTGTGGAATATTCATGACCTATTCTAATTAACACTGTCGTAACTCTGAAATAAAATTCGATATCAAAAACTGCAAATTAGTTTAAATTTAATTCTCTACAGGTACAAAAGACTCTGGCCTTACCATTTAGTGAACGTGACTGGACTGGTGGGCGTAAAACTGGGGGACAAAAAGCTACTCCCTCAAGTGATTGCCAAGGAGCTCATTTCCCGTTTGAAGGAAGATGCAGAACTGTTTTTAGGATCCCCAGTTGATTCAGCTGTGGTCACAGTTCCAGTCTACTACAACGAAATGCAAAAAGGTCTAACTAGAGGGGCGTGTGAAGAGGCGGGATTTACTTCAGTTCACTTTATTCCGGAGCCAGTGTCTGCAGCCATCGCATATGGCCTTCACACCTCCGTTGAGAGTCACGAGACTAAAACTTGTCTTATCTATGATCTTGGAGGCGGGACTTTTGACGTGACAGTGTTTCGATTGGACGCTAAGAAACAAGTAGAGATCGTAGCAACCGGTGGAGACGACAGACTGGGAGGCGTGGACTTTAATGATATGTTAATGGGGTACTGCATCAACGAATTCAACAGAATCAATGGCGTCGATTTATCGGAAGGGAAAACTTCTGATGACGCAGAACTTCGCAAAAAAACCGCCAAAAAGCTCAGCAGAATCCGGAAAGAAGCGGAGGAGAAGAAATGCTACTTGTCCACCACTCGCACAGTCATTGTCTCAGTAGATTGCGTTCACGGGGATACACCGATGAACATCAAAGTGACGCGGGAAATATTTGAAAATGTGATTACCAGTCTTCTGGAGAAATCTATAAAAATTGTGGACGAAACTTTGAGGAAATGTGGCATTGAAAAAAAGGAAATTCATGACGTCATTTTGGTCGGAGGCAGCACTCGAATTCCGAAAGTGCAGCAGATGGTCGAGGAATACTTCGAAGGAAGGCGCCTTCTTAGATCAGTTGGCGTGGACGAGGCTGTCGCATGCGGCGCCGCCATTCACGCATACAACATTTTCAAGGAAAACGGGGCTCCGCTTTCCATTGTCACACTGAAGGAACAGGTAATTTATTTATTTTATTCTCTTAGAATCGCATTGGAGCAACGGCCAAAGTATTGAATAAAAGTCCGAAAGAAGGAGCAATAAAAACAATAATGTGTTCTCAATGTAAAATGTGTGCATTTCTAAAATTTCCTGTCTCTGTAAAAAATACCCGAATGAAAGAGGATTTAGTGATTAGCCAAGGTGAATTAAAACGTTTTGTTACTTTGATTTCATTGTAGACTCCAGTAGAGGCACGATCTGTTTCAAGAGTTCATCTTCAAGAATCTGTTGCTTTAAGTGTTCTTCCAAAAAAGGTAACTAATATATACTAAGCGATGAGTAATTACGTTTTAATCAACAATCTGATAAATTATTTATGCAGATGCGGTGGTCGAATCAAGTCCATGGATTTCCTCCAAGATCACGTCATGCAGCGGTGGCTGTTGGAAATCGAGTATATTTCTTCGGTGGATGGAGACGAAGTGGTCACCCAACGTTTTCAAGAGACGGTTCTCTTGACGCCTTTGTTTTGAATGTTAAAAAACGCAAAATGGAGTGGAAATTGTTACCAGTTGAAAACAAAGATTTAAATCCGAGTCAACGAGATTTTCACTCAGCTGTCGCCTACAGAGAATTTGTTATCGTCTTCGGTGGTGAAGAGGCCAAATCAGGTGCGAGATCAAACACAACTTTCCGCTTCAACACTGAGACATTGAAGTGGGACAAACCGGAAGTGACTGGAAAGATTCCGGATGCTCGCTGTGTGCACTCAGCTGTTGTTGTAGGAAATCAGATGCTCGTCTTTGGGGGAGCAAACAAAAAAATTAAAATGTCCAATGATTTGCATTCTCTGGACCTGGACACGTTTCAGTGGTCAAAAATTGCAGCAAAAGTAAATTTTTAAATAAATTTTCACGAATTGGTGCAGAATAAACTTTAAACTGCTTCTTAGCGTTTTTAATTTTGCTTCTTCGTTCCACTGCTTTGCAGGGCACTGCTCCGTCAAGTCGTCAGCGTCATTCCGCGACAGTCCACAAAGACAGATTCATGTTTATTTTTGGTGGGTGGGATCATGAGGCCAAGACGACGTTAGATGACCTTTTTTGTTTCGACGTAATTACGAAGGAGTGGACGCGTCCGGAAACAAGTGGGACACCTCCACAGGGTCGTAGTGGTCATTCTGCATGTAAAACCAAATGAAACTTTTAACAGTATTTTGCATACAAATGAAATTTGAAGATTTGTATTCAAATGGAGGGCAGTAATTAATTTGAGTTGAAGACGTTTTTGTTCTGTCTCCATTCTTCTTTAGTTGAGCACAATGTACTCATCTTTGTTTTCGGAGGATACAATACTCAAAATTCTTACTTGAACGACCTCTACTGCTATAACGATAGTAAGTTTACTTTGTTATTTCCGTTTCCTTTGTGTGGTTTTGTTTTCATGTTTATTTGTAACTTTGCTTGTGAGCTCTGTAGATGTGGTAAACATTAAATTGGATAAACAGTTTTGAAACATTAAACAAAATTTAATTTTCACAAATATTTGAAGGTTAATCGTGTGCAGATACTCAACTGGCTAAGGGTTTAATTTTTGTATTGTCTGATTAACTGCCTGATGTGCTCTTATCATACGTGGTGAAAAGTTGATTTAAAAATATGATTCCCTTTAAACAGAAACTGGTGAATGGAAGGAAGTGAAACCGAGTGGAGCGCCTCCGTCTCCTCGTGCAGATTTTGGCTGCGTTGCTTTGAGCGACCGAGTTTTTGTTTTCGGAGGATGGGATGGAAAAGACTTAGATGGAACGTTTCTTCTGGAAACAGGTAAGTTTCTGTTCCCTTTCAGTTTGCCTCTTTATTTCAATTATTTTCTGTTATGTTAGTTCTTACTATAAAACGTAGTCAAAATTTAATAAGACTATTTTTTTTTGCCTTTGTATTGCTTTGGATTCAATTTCTACTTGGACCTGATTTCAAGAGTTTTGAAATATTATTATAAAATTTCCTTTTACAATTTATAACTTGATTTGTAGCAAATTCAACAACATTTTTTTAATAGCATACGATTCAAAATATTTTGAAGCAAATATTGTTTGTGTTTTTTCTAAACACCTTAAGTAGCTTTGTACGTAGTACTAATTTTGTTTCTTGTTTCAGTTTCTTATTTAAAATTTGCGAATTTAGTTTTTGCACATTTCGTGTTCAAAGTTGTGCACCTTTAATTTTTGTGCATTTTTTGAGTTGATTACCGGAACATGTTTTCTTTTGTTTTCAGATAACCAAAGTTAAAGATATAGATGTTTAATGAATAAGAGGCAGACAATTAATAATCCGTGTTTCCTGGTGACAGCGCAGGGAAATCTGAACTGCTGTAAACTGTAATTCAAGCCTTGATAATCTGTATAATTACCTTGTTCAGCTATATCCAATTAGTTAAACATAATCGAAAGAAAATTGATGTAAATCGTGTAAAATTCTTAACAAAATTAAACAGTTGGTGTAGCCTCACAATTATTAATTCAGTACGACCTCTCATAGTTTTTCTGCCCTTGTTTTACATAGCCATTAATTTAATTTCACATTTAAAACTATTTCGGGAATGAAGAATCAAAATGACCCAGTTCGATTTAAAGTCACAAACAAAATGCGCCATCTAATTACAATAATTATTCTAAGAGTGATATGATCATATTTTCATGTAAATAAAACATTTTGCAATTTTCAGGAACATGTATGTAGATAAGTTTGCATATTTCAAAAATATATACCTAAATAGAACATTTTGCACATTTCAAAAACATGTAAATAGAACATTTTGCACATTTCAAAAATATGTAAATAGAACATTTTGCACATTTCAAAAATATGTAAATAGAACATTTTGCACATTTCAAAAACATGTAAATAGAACATTTTGCACATTTCAAAAACATGTAAAAAGAACATTTTGCACATTTCAAAAACATGTAAATAGAACATTTTGCACATTTCAAAAACATGTAAATAGAACATTTTGCACATTTCAAAATTATGCAAATTAAACACTGAACTTTCCAAACGCCAGCAAATAATTACATAGAACGTTTAGGAACCTTTTAAAACTCGTACATAAAGCATTTGGACACTTTTACAAAATATGTATATAAAAAAATTTGGATCATCATCAACATCATTCAAACTCATGTATATAGCACATTTTACAGTTTTGCAAACTTATAAATAGAATGTTTTGATTTTTTCAAAATCATTTTAAATAGAACATTTAGCACTTAATGAAACCTTGTTACTATACTAATATACGCAGCATGTTAAATATCTCAGCCGATGTTCTTTAATAAATGTGGCTCATCTTATTTCTGACTTGAATTTAAAATGGAATATTTTGATTCTTGACTAAAAATATTTAAAAATGTGTTCTATGTGATTTTGAAAGCTTTTTTTCTTTCTGCGCCAAATATAAATTAAAATGATAAAAATTAAAAAATTGACATATTGTTTCAAGTGTTTGCACTTTTAAAATCCATGTTTTCTGCTCACTGCACGTACTTTCAGTGCTTAATTTCCTAGAAGCATCATCGGCAAGGTACTCCATATGAAAGTTCTGTTTCCACCTTATTTTTAAGACAGGTTACAAGAATTGTTTTTGCATCTTCACACTCGTTGGTGCAAAATAGTTTAAGTATCTCTTACTTTTGGTGCTTTGGACACTCCAAAAAAAATTCCATTGAAAGTTAGGTAGGTCCAAATCAAAACAGTAAAAATAAATAAAGTATTTTAGGGAAAGATATCACATTTTAAAATAATTTATAGTGGCATTTCGATATCATGTCAAAAAGAAACATGTGCCTATCTCACTGGGTGAAGATACGTACTTTTGCACTGGTTTTCATTTGACCTGCTGCAACTGGCGATAAGAAGTGGATTATGAGTGAAGCAGAAGAAGTGAACCAAAATAAACTGGCTAAGAATTTAAAGGAGGAGGAAATATTCTGGAAGATGATGTTATCTGCGTGGAATGTCATTTACTGGTGAGCCGAATCGTAGTCTGAATTATCTTCCTAATTCATTTTTTAACCCATACTTTCAGCCCTGTCACAAACTTGCAGAATGTACGTAATTACGTTCACAATTAACAAACTTGGTTTTAATCAGTTGATTATCTTGGTAATTATTCTTTTTATTTGAGTAGAATCAGAACCAGAAATGCCATTCAATTTATTTTTGTGCAATTTCTGAATTTCAATTCCCGTTAAATTAACGTACATAGCGTGTGTCGGCGTCGGCTCATTAAGTTTTTCAAACCTGAAAAGTTGTAGATAACTGTGCTCAGTCACATGCAGTCGTTTTTTTCGATTTTTTTTTAGTTTTAATTTTTATTAGATTTAACTATACGATTTGCAAGATTAAAAATTATTTTCTCTAAAAACGAATGCACATGGATCCTGAATTGTACCCACATAAATAACATGAATAAAAAGGAAACTTTAAAACGTAGAAAGACCGTTGACATGAAGTTCTTATTATGCAAATTTATTGTGAGCTAATTTTTATCAACAGTGAAAAATGGCAGAATCTGAAGAAAGAGAGAAAGTAGTGGCTGACTTTTCAGGACAAAAAGTAAACAACGATGACGCTGCGCTCAGTCCACACAGAACAAAGACCAAGTAAATGTCAGATTCTGAAAAGGACAGTGCTCTGGGCTCCTTGTTACCTCGTCACTTACTTTTAAAATATACGCGTCACGTCCTGCATCGTCAAATCTGATTGTTTCCCATTTTTCCCAAAACCAATAAATTCCAGAGGACAAAAGAACTTTCATCCGCTTCAAAACCCAAATGTGATATTTCGGTGTTCCCAAATCCAATCCGTAGAATGTTTGACGACTCAGATAGAATTTACCCACTTTACTGTCCATGTTGTGGGAATATTGGACTGTAGTGTCTCGCTTCATCAACTTCTGGAATCTTTTCCAATAAAATCTAAACTGGTTTTCTTCAAAAACAAATGCAACGTCCGTTTTCCGCTGAGCATTTAGTTGAAGGGCAGTCGCCTCCAGCTGTGCAGAACAAATGTGGATCCTGTTTCATGAACGAACTGCGTAAACGAGTGCGATGCATCCATGCTCCCAGTTTGCAGCTACCGCACCGGCTTGATTTAGAAGCTGAATCCGAATCGGTCCCGGATTGGAGTCCGACTTTTTTTCCAAAAGCAATTCTCAGCCAAATTCAATTCATTGTTGATGAGAAAGATGCTTATAGTTTGTCCGCAGCAGTAGTCACCACCAACCCCGGCCAAAACATTCAGCAGAAGGTGAAACTCACAAGGGAAGATTTTGAAAAATGCGTGTCTGCATGTGAAACCTATCGTCGTAGTTTAGAGATGAATATGCTAAAAAGATTAAAGATGCGCTGTCTAATGAGTAGCTTTCTTACGAACTTTCACAATTCTGCAGACACAATACTTTAGCGTGTTGCAAGTTCCTTCTTGTTAGTTTTCATAAATCTACACAATATTAAAATCAACATCAAGTAATAGTGATATACTATTGGAAGTAGTAAAAACAATTTTTATTTTATATTTTTGATTGATTGGTTTGGTGCCATCTGCGGCCGTCTGGATATTATTAGTTGGCCATGATTTCTGACAAACCTACTCATAGAATGGCTTAGGGAGCGTGTATAAATTACATTGAACGTCGAGGGGGCTTGGCGTTCAAGTTGTCTATTGTTTTACATAGGCGTACATGCCGAAAAGGGGGGGGGGAAGGGTTCAAAATTTCCTAATTTTGTACCATGTAGTTTATGCAGGTTTTTGTGTGTGTAGTAGGTGGCTGGCAATTTTAGTATGCATACCAACTTCCATTTGATTACATGTAAACGTTTTACGTTCGAGAATATTTGAAGCCGTAAATAGTATTTTCAATTATATTAGTACAGAAACGTACTTAAAGGGAAATTATACGTTATGTTGCGTCTCGGTCTCGGCTCTTGTGTGTGGAGTGTGGGGAAGTGGTAGGGATTTTCCTTTGTTAAAGTAAATCAGTCGCGATCAAGAATAGCAAGAGTGTGATGCATCGTGGAATTTGCTCCCGAGAAATATTGAGTGATTAACAATTAACCAGCAAAGTCAAAAGTGTTTGTTATTGGCGTTATTATTGACCTGACCTGGTCACCTGGATTGCTGTAGAAGTGAGAAAAGAAGGAGTAGAAATAAAGGTAAGGAATTAATTTTATAATTAATTATTGCTGTGTTTTATCGCGACTCAGTATTAAAGGTAATAATTACTTCATTATTGTCAGCTCAGTGTATGGTTTTAGTGTACAGGGATGCGGATGTACTTATCTATTTATTCGAAATGTTTTTTTAAGATTGTTTTCAGTTTGATTTGATCATTTTAAGAAGTGAATTTCTACGTATTTAATTTATTTTTGCACCATGCGGTCAACGTTATTTAAAATTCAACATATTTGTTTAGTTTATTTTCTATTTTTGTGCTTTGTTGATGCAACATTTTCAGAAAATGGTACAGCGGATTCAATGGGAATTTATTTTAAGCTAAATCATATAACTAAGCTGTAAAAATATTTAATTCAGTACTGTAATAATATCAAAAATGTGTAGGTATTGTCCGTGAAATACATGAGTAATGGCTGACTGAGAGTTGCATTAATTTTATCAGAGTCGGTTTGAGATAATAGGTCAATATAAATCCTATGCAATTAAATGCAGGGCAACAATACAATAAACCCTCTTGATTTATTTAACTACTACTGAAAGCACATTAATTGTTTGAATTTAACAACTTTGTTATGCAGATTATACAATGGCTTCGTCCCCTTCACCTTTCGCGATTGGGATCGATTTGGGCACCACAAACTGCTGCGTCGCCGTCCTTCGTCACCACACTCAAAAGCCGGAAGTCATTCCAAGCAACGTGGGAAGAAACACGACCCCCAGCTATGTCGGTTACAGTTTTGATGAGGGAGAAGATGTGTATGCAGGACAAACGGCCAAAGATCTCGCATCCCAAAACCCAGAAAATACCGTCTTTGACATCAAGCGTCGCATGGGGAGACTATTATATGATGAAAATATTCAAAAGTAAGCAATTAGGAATCGTTTAAAAATCAAGTCATTACAAATTCTCACATTTTCACGACGCCCCTGTCATCAGCTTAACTATTACGTAAATAGCATTGTCCTTTAAGTGGATGTCATCAAGAGCCAATAAGTTGGCCTATTGACCCCAGATACGACGACATTTATGGAATATTCATGACTTATTCTAATTAACACCGTCGTAACCCTGCAATAAAATTCGATAGAAAAACTGTAAATTAATTCAAATTTAATTCTCTACAGGTACGAAAAACTGTGGCCTTTCCATTTGGTGAACGTCTTTGGACTTGTGGGCGTGAAACTGGGGGACAAAAAGCTCCTCCCTCAAGTGATTGCCAAGGAGCTCATTTCTCGTTTGAAGGAAGATGCAGAACTGTTTTTAGGATGCCCAGTTGATTCAGCTGTGGTCACAGTTCCCGTTTACTACAACGAAATGCAAACGGGTCTAACTAGAGGGGCGTGTGAAGAGGCGGGATTTACTTCCGTTCAATTTATTCCGGAGCCAGTGTCTGCAGCCATCGCCTACGGTCTGCAGTCCACCGTTAAAAGTCACGAGACCAAAACGTGTCTTATCTATGATCTTGGAGGCGGGACTTTTGACGTGACAGTGTTTCGATTGGACGCCAAGAAACAAGTAGAGATCGTAGCAACCGGTGGAGACGACAGACTCGGAGGAGAGGATTTTAATAATTTGGTAATGGAGTACTGCATCAACGAGTTCAACAGAATCAATGGCGTCGATTTATCGGAAGGTAAAACTTCTGATGACGCAGAGGTTTGCCAAAAAACCGCCAAAAAGCTCAGCAGAATCCGGAAAGAAGCGGAGGAGAAGAAATGCTACTTGTCCACCACTCGCACAGTCATTGTCTCAGTAGACTGCGTTTACGGGGATACAGCGATGAACATCAAAGTTACGCGGGAAATATTTGAAAATTTGATTACCAATCTTCTGAAGAAAACCATAACAATTGTGGACGAAACTTTGAGGAAATGTGGCGTTGAAAAAAGTGGAATTGACAAAGTTATTTTGGTCGGAGGCTCGACTCGAATTCCCAAAGTGCAGCAGATGGTCGAGGAATATTTCGAAGGAAGGCGCCTTCTCAGATCAGTTGACGTGGACAGCGCTGTCGCATGCGGCGCTGCCATTCACGCATACAACATTTTTAAGGACGACGGCGCTCCACTTTCTATAGTCACTCTCAAGGAACAGCAGGTACATTATTTTTTTATTTTCCACTTTTTATCGCTTTGGAGCCGTCAAAGCCAATTATTTTTTCATAAAATTACATTTGTATAAATTCTTAATAAATTCCCTCGGTAATAATACAGCAGCAGTGTTATTCTAAAACCCGTTATTTTAAAAATGTATTTAGAACAACTCATACTTGATTACCAGTAAAATATTAAACACTTTGTTATTTCGAATTTTAAATCGAAATGGTTTTGCAATTTAATTTGATTCAACGTCAGTTATAAAAAGTCGTGCGCTATTTCCGGATTAAAATTGAAATTCAAATGAACACAAAAAGGTTATAAAGTAAATATACAAACAAGGAAGGAATACAAATATAACTACAATTAGTGATTTTGTTCGAAAATGCTAAATTAAAAACGGAGAGTAGGATCAATTGAAAAACGAATGCGTAACTACTTATTTTGAATTGCGCTCTTTTCTGAAATTTTCTGCTGCTGTTAAAATTGCCCTAATGGGAAAAAATATTTAGAAAAGGTAAATTAATAAACAAAAACTTTGTTGTTTCAATTTTAATATAGACACTAGTAGAGACACGACCAGTTTCAAAAGTTCATAATCAAAATGAAGTTTCTCTCAACGTTCTTTCAAAAAGGGTAATAAGTTAAATTTACGCGATAAGTAAGATTATAATCTTTTGATTCTTTTCATATTGTGAATTGCGCGCTTTTATCAAATTAGCTGTATCTTAAAAAATACGTTTAAAAATGGAACAGAAAATAATTGGACAAAGTGTTATGATAACTAAACACTTTACTTTGTTACTTTGATTTCATTACAGACTCCAGTAGAGACACGATCCGTTTTAAAAGTTCGTCATCAAAACGATGCTGCTCTCAACGTTCTTCCAAAAAGGGTAACCAGTTAATTAAACCTATTGAATAATTTAGTTTGCGATCCACAGCGTAATTATTTATACAGATGCGGTGGTCGAATCAAGTCCCTGGATTTCCTCCAAGATACGGTCATGCAGCGGTGGCTGTTGGAAATCGAATTTATTCCTTCGGGGGACATAATGAAAGTGGTCATCCAACGTATTCAGAAGATGGTCCACTTGATGCTTTTGTTTTGAATGCCAACGAACGGGAAATGGAATGGAAATTGATACCAGTGGAAAACAAAGAATCAAATCCGAGTCAACGAGATTTTCACTCAGCTGTGGCCTACAAAGAATTTGTTATCATCTTTGGTGGTAAAGAAGCAAAATCAGTTGCAAAATCAAATACTACTTTCCGCTTCAACACTGAGACACTGAAGTGGGACGCACCGAAAGTGACTGGAAAGATTCCGGATGCTCGCTGTGTGCACTCAGCTGTTGTGATAGGAAATCAGATGCTCGTGTTTGGAGGAGATAACGATGAAATTACACTGTCGAATGATTTGCATTCTCTGGACCTGGACACGTTTCATTGGTCAACAATTGCAACAAAAGTAAATCACATTTTTCAAGAATAAATTCGGTGCAAAATAAACTTTAAACTACTTCTTTGCGTGTTTAATTTTGTTTCTTCTTCGTTTCACTGCTTTGCAGGGCACTGCTCCGTCACTTCGTGAGCGTTATTCCGCGACAGTCCACAAAGACAGATTCATGTTTATTTTTGGTGGATGGGATCCTAAGGCAAAGAAATATTTAAACGACCTTTTTTGTTTCGACGTAATTACGAAGGAATGGACGCGTCCGGAAACAATTGGAGCAACTCCACAGCGTCGAAGTGGTCCTTCTGCATGTAACACTAAATGAAACTTTTAACAGTATTTTGCATTAAAATGAAACTGACGATTTGTGTTCACTTACAAGGGAACCTACCTTACTTGAAACTACAGAATGAAACGAAACTACCCGGAACGTATACTACCCGTATAAGTGACCTCTGCTTGTATGGTCGTTCGACTGCAAAACTCGTTGTTCGGCCGCAATCGCGCGCGCAAATTCAAAAATATCGATTTTTTCGAATTTCACCGCGCTCTAGCTCCCACAACTTTTGTCCAATTTTCATAAAATTTGAAATACAACATCTTTATACGCTTATCTAAAAAGTAATTTCAGAATTTTTGAAAATTCGAAAATTTTAATTTTTTTTCGAAAAAGTTAAAAATATGTTTATTTCGGAGGCCCAGAGTTAGAACTATTTTTTTCGAAAATATTAAAAATTTCGAATTTTCAAAAATCCTGAAATAGGGTTTTAGATAAGCGTATAAAGATGTCATATTTCAAATTTTATGAAATTTGGACAAAAATTGTGGGAGCTAGAGCGCGGTGAAATTCGAAAAAATCGATATTTTTAAATTTGCGCGCGCGATTGCGGCCGAACAACGAATTTTGCAGTCGAACGACTATACAAGCAGAGGTTACTCATACGGGTAGTATACGTTCCGGGTAGTTTCGTTTCATTCTGTAGTTTCAAGTAAGGTAGGTTCCCTTGTTAGAGATAAGTAATTTATTTGAGTTGCAGTTGAAAACGTTTTTGTTTGTTCTGTTCCAATTCTTCTTTAGTTACGCACAATGGACTCATCTTTGTTTTTGGGGGATATAATAATCAAAATTCTTTCTTGAACGACCTCTACTGTTATAACGCAAGTAAGTTTACTTTAACGTTTCCGTTTTCTTTGTGTGGTTTTGTTTTTATCTTTTATTTGGAACCTTG
This sequence comes from Dicyrtomina minuta, assembly GCA_949802685.1. Taxonomy (NCBI): domain Eukaryota; kingdom Metazoa; phylum Arthropoda; class Collembola; order Symphypleona; family Dicyrtomidae; genus Dicyrtomina; species Dicyrtomina minuta. Next base: position 5,184,704 of record OX461811.1, on the reverse strand, counting down.
CTCATGAGTTGTTGATGTGGTAAAAATCAAATAGGATTAATGGTTTTAAAACAAAACAAAAATGTTTTGCCCACAATAATTTGAGAGGTAATCCTGTGTAGATACTTAACCACCCAAGCGTGTAATTTTTGTATTTTCTGATTAACTGCCTGAAGTGGATTTGTGACGTGATGAGAAATTAATTTAAAAATTTGATTTACTTAAAACAGAAACTCGTGACTGGAGAGAAGTAAAACCGACTGGACTGCCTCCGTTACCTGGCACGCATTGTGGCTGCGTTGCTCTGAGCAACCGAGTTTTTGTTTTCGGAGGATGGGATGGAAAAGAATTGGATGGAACGTTTATTCTTGAATAGGTAAATTTCGGTTTTCGTTTAGTTTACCCATTTTTTACAGTTGTTGTTTCTTTGATGTTTTTTATAATACCATAATGGAATCAATATTAAATAGGACTATTAAATTTTTTTGCTTTTGTTTTAATGAGTATTCAATTTCTACTTGAACGTAATTTCAAGTGTTTCGAAATATTTTTATGGAATTTCTTTCTACGATTTATAACTTGATTTGTAACAAATTCAACAACAATTTAGTAGCATACAATTTAAAATATTTCGAAGCAAATATTGTTTGTTTTTCTAAACACCATAAGTAGCTTTGTAGTACTAGTTTTGTTTATTGCGTAAGTTTCTTATTTAAAATTTGCAAATTTATTTTTTGCACATTTCGTGTTCAAAGTTGTGCACCTTTAATTTTTGTGCATTTTTTAGTTGATTACTGGAACATGTTTTCTTTTGTTTTCAGATAACCGAAGTTAAAGATATAGATGTCCAATGAATAAGAGGCAGACGATCCACAATCCGTGTTTGCTGGTGACAACGCAGGGAAATCCCAACTACTGTAAACTGTAATTCAAGCCTTGATAATCTGTTTAGTTACCTTGTTCAGCTATATCTAATGTGTAAAATATAATGGGAAATAAATTGATGTAAATCGTATAACTATCTTAATGAAATTGAACAGTTGGTTGGTGTTTTGGTGCAGCCTCACAATAATTATTATTTGAGCACGACATCTCATAGTTTTGCTGCCCTTGTTTTACAGAGCCATTAATCTAATTGCTATATATTTATTTTCAGTAAACAAATTCTATATCAAATGTCTCAAACCGACTCTGATAAAATTAATGCAACTCTCAGCCGTTAGTCATGTATTTCATGGACAATACAATACCGACACAGTTGATATTATTGCAGAACTGGATTAAATATTTTCACAGCGTAGTGATATGATTTAGCTTTAAAAATTAGCTCTGAAAATGTTGTATCAACAAAACATAAAAATTACATTGAAAAAATATGTTGAATTTTAAATAACGTTGACTGTATAGTAGTGTATAGTGCAAAATTGAACTCAATAAGTAGAAATGCACTATGCACTTCTTAAAATAACCAAACTGAAAACAATGCTGAAAAAATTACGGATATTTAGAAGTAACTACATCGGTATCCCTGTACACTGAAATCATACACTGTGCTGACAATAATTAATCAATTATTACCTTTTACACTGAATCGCGATAAAACACAGAAATGATTAATTTTAAAATTAATTCCTTACCTTTATTTCTACCCCTTCTTTCCTCACTTCTACAATAGTTCACGTGATTAGGTCAGGTCGTCATGTCAGGTAATTCCCGCGACTCAGCAAAAATCCTAGCTCAAATGGCCTCACATCTTTTTGACCAACTCGGCCTTCCAATAGGTCCAGAGAAATCAGAATGTATAAGTATCGTTAAAGGAGTACTATGTACGGACGACCTGATAGTGAGTAATACTTTTAAAATCAGAAGCCTTAAAGATAACGAAAGCATAAAATACCTCAGAGTCAATTTTAAAGATGAGTTATCATTTAACCACGGCGAAGTCCTAAAAAAGTTTCAGTCCAAGTTAGACGCACTAGTTGCAACACCTTTTCTGCGTCCTGACTAAAAGTTATACGCAGTCAACCAATATATATGGTCCATCCTCATTTTTCCGTTTCAACACGCTCCCTTGAAAAAACTTTCAGTGTCATTTCTAAACTCGGTTAATTTAATCTTAAGAAGCTCAGTGAAAGAATTACTGGGAGTTCCGGACAGCCTACCTACTTCAATGATGTACTCCAGTCATACCGTTAAGGGTTTAAATCTAGTCCAAGCCTCTTGGGAAGCATTACTACAGCAATACAACGCGTCTGATATTTTAACCCAGTGCGGAAATGCAATACTTAACTCAGTATACGACTTTGATCTCGAAAAAAAGAACTGTTTAGAAAGGCTCAATGTCCCTGCAGAAATCCAACAACTATTGGAACCCGTAGTCAGTAGTTGCAGCAATATTAATCAGGAGACGAATAAGCCTAAGCGCAAAAGCAAAGTGATTCGGGAATACCTTCGTAGTCTCAAGTTCCAAAAATGGTGCTCTCTACCAAGCAAAGGAAAAGGAGTCATCCAATTCCAGGAAAGCAAAGCGGGCAATAAATGGGTGATTAACAAAAACGGGCTATCATCCTCAGAGTGGGTCACCGCAATTAAAATGAACGGTAACGTACTTCCAGTCAACGCAATACCAGGTCACGGCCAAGAATCAAACCGCTGCAGACACTGCAACGAGATTGAAACCCTAGGACATATTCTGGGCAAGTGTATCAAGGGCGAGCTACTGAGAAACAATAGACACCATACCGTTCGATCAATCATAGCGTCCCATTTCTCCAAGATGGGATGGGAAGTATTTGAGGAAGTATCATGCCTTTCCTCCGGCGACACAACAGCAGGCACTCCAAGAAGAGTCGACATCATAGCCTTCGACTGTCAATCCAGAAATGGAATTATTCTGGACCCAACAATAAGATGGGAAGTCGACGAAGATCAAGCCACCAAGGTGAATGAGGAAAAACAAGCAATCTATAACCCATGTATTCCCTACTTCCAAAACCATTTCAATCTCCGCAATATTAGAACAATCGGGCTGTATTTTGGAGCGCGCGGAACTATCAGCAGCTTCTTCGAAAGTTTCCTAAAAGAATACGGCATTCCAAAGACAGCAATTATCGAAGACATCGTTATTGCAGTCCTCAAAGGTTCTACTCAAATATGCCAACAACACCTATATTCAACACCCAACCCCGGATAATAATTTGTAAATTATGCTATTAACTACATTTTTTCTGTACAACACAAATATATTCCATAATATGGTTAAACCCCTGATACCGTATACTGTGTCATTTTGGCAACTTTCTGTAATGAAAGCAGTTGACGAATAAAGTCTATTATTATTATTAAAGCCAATAACAAACACTTTGCTGGTTTATCACTCAATATTTCTCGGGAGCAAATTCCACGTTCCTTCACATTCCTGCTGTTCTAGATCGTGACTGATTACTTATAACAAAGAAAAATCAAAAATCCCTACCACTTCTTCACACACAAGAGCCGAGGGCCCAAAAAACGTAGTTATAGTTTCCCTATGACTACGTTCCCATACTAATATAATGGAAAGTACTAAGGCCAGGTCGCCAGCGAACTGATTAGAATTTTAATGACTATTGTCTGGTGATAATGGCGGTGGAACTGTGTTTCTGTAAAACTGTCAAGTGTGTTCTGTTGTGGTAATACAAAAAAATACTTTACTTCAAAATCAATCTGAAGTTGGAAAAACAATATAATTAATTTAATCATGCTGACAAAAAATAATATTTTGTTTTTGATTTTTGTAATTCTTTTTTATTCTTTTTTATAACAGCTGAATAAAGTGAATCCCAATATCTACGCCATAGCAATAGTGACAAGATCTTCTCATACAATTTGACAGGAGTTCCAAAGTATTATTTATTACTAAAATGAGTTGTTGATTCTCAAAAACTAAAATTTGTAGATAAAAAAGATAAAATTTTTGAAGATTATTTAATTAATTAAAAAAATTATTTTTCATTTTTTGAATTATTAATATTAAATTTGTGTAACGAATAACGTAATAATTTTATTTTTATTCCAAATTACTTGTAAAGATTTTTGTGCTTACTGGTTGGAGTAGTGCAGTGCTTTACTATAGTCAACTGTCAACTATAGGATGTCATTGCAAAGTATTTTTAAATTTTGCTACTTCCATTCACTACAGCGTACTCTGCCTCCACGGCCAATCAACATTGGCCCTTTCTTTCCCTTATCCTTAGCCAATCCAAATCACCGCTGACCTTACCCACAGCCAATCACCATTCACCGTCTCTTTCCCTTACCCTTAGCCCATCAAAATCACCGCTGACCTTCCTCGTTAGCCAATCAGCGACGTGACGGGACAGGAATGTCGACAGTTAGAATAGTAGTATGATCAGTTGCGATCTAGCATAGCAGGAGTGTGAAGGAACGTGGAGTTTGCTCCCGAGAAATATTGAGTGATAAATCAGCAAAGTGTTTGTTATTGGCTTTATTATTGACCTTTGACCTGACCTGGTCACGTGAACTATTGTAGAAGTATGAAGAGAAGGGGTAGAAATTAAGGTAAGAAATTCATTTTGAAATTAATCATTTCTGTGTTTTATCGCGACTCAGTCAGTATCAAAAGTGATAATTAATAAATTATTTCCAGCACAGTGTATTACAGAGATGCCGATGTAAATACATTTATTAAAAATGTATTTTTTAGCATTGTTTTCAGTTTGGTTATTTTAAGAATTGCATGGTGCATTTCTTCTTATTTAATTCAATTTTGCACTATACAGTCAACGTTATTTGAAATTCAACATTTTTTTTCAATTTATTTTTTATTTTTATATTTTGTTGATACAACATTTTCAGAGCTAATTTTTAATGCTATATCATATCACTACGCAGTGTGAAAATATTTATTTCAGTTCTTCAATAATATTAACTGTGTCGGTATTGTCCGTGAAATACATGACTAACGGCTGAGAGTTGCATTAATTTTATCGGAGTCGGTTTGAGACACTTTAAGATAATAGGTCAATATAAATCCTATGCAAATGAATGCAGGGCAATGACAATAGTACAAAAAAAACCTCTTGATTTATTTAACTACTACTAAAAGCACATTAATTGTTTGAATTTAACAACTTTGTTATCCAGATTATACAATGGCTTCGTCCCCTTCACCTTTCGCGATCGGCATCGATTTGGGGACCACTTACTGCTGCGTCGCCGTCCTTCGTCACCACACTCAGAAGCCGGAAGTCATTCCAAGCAACGTTGGAAGAAACACGACGCCCAGCTTCGTCGGTTACAATTTTGATGAGGGTGAAGATGTCTATGCAGGACAAGCGGCCAAAGATCTCGCATCCCAAAACCCACAAAATACCGTGTTTGACATCAAACGTCTCATGGGGAGACTATTCTATGATGAAAATATTCAAAAGTAAGCAATTAGGGATCAATTAAAAATCACTTCATCACAGATTTTCAAATTTCCACATTTTCATGATACCCCTGGCATCAGCTTAACCATTGTGTTAATATCATTGTCCTTTAAGGGGGATGTCATCAAGAGCCAATAAGCTGACCCATACCTATGACGACATTTGTGGAATATTCATGACTGATTCTAATTAACAATGTCGTAACTCTGGAATAAAATTCGATAGAAATACTGTTAATTAATTTAAATTTAATTCTCTACAGGTAAAAAATACTCTGGCGACTCTGGCCTTTCCATTTAGTGAACTTGACCGGACTTGTGGGCTGGAAACTGGGATACAAAAAGCTCCTCCCTCAAGTGATTGCCGAAGAACTGATTTCCCGTTTGAAGGCAGACGCAGAAAGGTTTTTAGGATGCGCAATTGATTCAGCTGTGGTCACAGTTCCCGTTTACTACAACGAAATGCAAAAGGGGCTAACTAAAGGGGCGTGTGAAGAGGCGGGATTTACTTCCGTTCACTTTATTCCTGAGCCAGTGGCTGCAGCCATCGCCTACGGTCTTCACTCCTCCGTTGAAAGTCACAAGACTAAAAAAAACGTGTGTTATTTACGATCTTGGGGGCTGGACTTTTGACGTCACTGTCTTTTGATTAGGCGCCAAGAGACAAGTGAAGATCGTAGCAACCGGTGGAGATGACAGACTCGGAGGCGACGATTTTAATGATTTATTAATGGAGTACTGCATCAACGAATTCAAAAGGATCAATGGCGTCGATTTATCGGAAGAAAAAACTGATGATGCAAAAGTTTGCCAAAAAACCGCAAAAAAGCTCAGCAGAATCCGGAAAGAAGAAATGCTACTTGTCCGCCACTCGCACAGTCATTGTCTCCGTAGACTGCGTTCACGGGGATACAGCAATGAACATCAAAATGACGTGTGAAATATTTGAAAATATAATCACTAATCTTCTGGAGAAAACCATTAAACTTGTGGACGAAACTCTTAAGAAGTGTGGCGTTGAGAAAAGCGGAATTGACGAAGTCATTTTGATCGGAGGCTCCACTCGAATTCCGAAAGTGCAGCAGATGGTCGAGGAATATTTTCAAGGAAGGAACCTTCTCAGATCAGTTGATGTGGACGCGGCGGTCGCATGCGGCGCCGCCATTCACGCGCACAATATTTTCAAGGACAACGGCGCTCCGCTTTCCATTGTCACACTGAAGGAACATATACTGTATTTATTTTCTTTTAATCGCAGTGGAGCAACGCCCAAAGTATTGAACGAAAGTCCGAAAAAAGGATCAATAGAAACAATATTGTGTTCGCAATGTGAAATGTGTGCGTTTCTAAAATTTCCTGACTCTGTAAAATATTTCAAAAGGAAAAAGCGAATTATTGAAAAAGCTAAACTAGTAACCCAACGCTTTATTATGTACTTTGATCTCATTGAACACTCCAGTAGAGACGAGATCAGTTCAAGAAAGTCTGTTGATTAATAGCTCCTCTAAAAACATAGATGAGTCCATTGTGCGTAACTAAAGAAGAATGAAGACAGAATAAACAGAAACGTCTTCAAATTCCACTCAAATTGATTTCCTAACTCGATTTGAATACAAATCGTCAGTTTCTTTTAATTGCAATATGCTGCTAGAAGTTTCATTCTTGTTTTTACCCTCTCGACTCTGCGGAGCTGTCGCACATGTTTCCAGACACGTCCATTCCTTCGTAATTATGTAACGATCCTTTAAATATTTCTTTGCTTCAGGATCCCATCCACTAAAAATAAACATGAATCTGTCTTTGTGGACTGTCGCGGAGTGGCGCTGACGAAGTGACGGAGCAGTGCCCTGCTAAGCAACAAAAAAAAGAAGAAACAAAATTAAAGAAGCGAAGGAACAGCCTAAAGTCAATTTTGCACCAAATATATTCCTGAAAAATGTGATTTACTTTTGCTGCAATTTTTTAGCAACGAAAAGTGTCTAGATCTAGACAATGCAAATTATTTGACAGCTTAATTTCATCATTTCTCCCCCCCCCCCCCTCAAAGACGAACATCTGATTTCTTAAAACGACAGCTGAGTGCAAAGAACGAGCATCCGGAATCTTTCCAGTCACTTCCGGTGCGTCCCACTCCTGTGTCTGGGTGTTGAAGCGGAAAGTTGTGTTTGATCTCGCACCTGATTTTGCCTCTTGACCACCGAAGATAATAACAAATTCGTTGTAGGCCACAGCTGAGTGGCAATGTCTTTGACTCGGATTTGATTCTTTGTTTTCAACTGATAACAATTTTCACTACATTTTGCTGTCGTTGACATTCAAAACAAAGACGTCCAGAAGACCGTCTATTGAAAACGTTGGATGACAGCTTGTATTAATTCCCCCGAAGGAATAAACTCGATTTCCAACAGCCACTGCTGCATGACCCATTCTTGGAGGAAACCCATTGACTTGATTCGACCACCGCATCTGCATAAATAATTACGTTGTTAATTAAAAACTTAATTATTCAATAGATATAATTAACTGGTTACCCTTTTTGGAAGAACGTTGAGAGCAACATCTTTATGATGACGAACTTTTGAAACAGGTCGTGTCCCGACTAGTATCTATAGTAAAACTTAATTGTCAAGAAGCTGTTGCTTTAAATGTTTACCCAGAAAAGTTAACTATTAGAAACTACGCATTCAATAATTTAGTCATCAATTAACAACGTAAGTATTTATGCAGGTGCGTTGGTCGAATCAAGTCCCTGGATTTCCTCCAAGATCACGTCATGCAGCGGTGGCTGTTGGAAATCGAGTTTATTCATTCGGTGGAGATAACGAAAGTTGTCATTCAACGTTTTCAAGAGACGGTCCCCTTGACATCTTTGTTTTGAATGTCAACGACAGCAAAATGGAGTGGAAATTGTTATCAGTTGACAAAAAAGAATCATTTCGAGTCAAAGACATTTTCACTCAGCTGTGGCCTACAAAGAATTTGTTATCATCTTCGGTGGTCAAGAGGCAAAATCATTTGCGAGATCAAACGCAACTTTCCGCTTCAACACTGAGACACTGAAGTGGAACAAACCGGAAGTGACTAGAAAGATTCCGGATGCTCGTTCTTTGCACTCAGCTGTCGTTTTAAGAAATCAGATGCTCGTCTTTGGGGGGGGGGGGGAAATGATGAAATTAAGCTGTCAAATAATTTGCATTGTCTAGATCTGGACACTTTTCATTGGTCAACGATTGCAGCAAAAGTAGATAACATTTTTTAAGAATAAATTTGGTGCAAAATTAACTTTAAGCTGTTCCTTTGCTTCTTTAATTTTGTTTCTTCTTCGTTTCATTGCTTTGCAAGGCACTGCTCCGTCACTTCGTGAGCGTCATTCCGGGAGAGTCCGCCAGTCCGCAAAGACAAATTTATGTTTATTTTTGGTGGATGGGATCCTGAAGCAAATAAATATTTAAAGGATCTTTTTGGTTTCGACATAGTTACGAATAAATGGACGTGTACGCGCGGAAACAATAAGTAGGACAGCTCCGCAGAGTCGAGAGGGTCATTCTGCATGTGAAACCAAATGAAACTTTTAACAGTATTATGCCTTAAAATTAGACTGACGATTTCTATTCACATCAAGATGAGTATTCAATTTGAGTTGAAGTTGAAGACGTTTTTGTTTGTTGTTTTTATTGACATTCTTCTTTAGGTACGCACAATGAACTCATGTTTTTGGAGGATCTGATAATCAAAATTCTTACTTGAACGACCTCTACTGCTATAACGATGGTAAGTTAAGTTTACTTTAACTTTTCCGTTTTCCGTGTGTGCTTTTATTTTCATGTTTTACTTTGAACTTTTCTCACGAGTTCTGTTGATGGGGTAAAAATTTAATCGTATTACCGGTTTTGAAACATCAAAATAAATTTGATTCTCGCAAAAATAATTTAAAGGGTAATCGTGTACAGATACCTAAGTAACTACCCAAGTTTTTGTATTTTCTGAAAGTGCCCTTGTCACGTGATAAAAATTTGATTTAAAACTATAATTTACTTGAAACAGAAACTGGTGAATGGAAAGAAGTGAAACCGTGGACAGCTGAGTGGCAGCCTGCGTCTCCTCGCACGCATTTTGGCTGCGTTGCTCTGAGCAACCAAGTTTTTGTTGTTGGAGGATGGGATGGAGGAGAATCGGATAAAACGTTTATTTTGGAAATAGGTAAGTTTGGGTTTCCTTTCAGTTTTTTTTTTTTTTTAAATTGGTTTCTTTTATGTTTTTTTTAGCAAAACATGATCCGCAGAATTGCTTTTTGTTTTTGGAGCATTGTAAGCCAAACGAGAACGAAATGAGGTCGTTCTCGTCTTTTTGATCGGTCTTTTTTTCGACGAAAAAAAGGCGCATATGAGCCCTCCAAGAAAAATAAAACGGACTCCTCGAGTTTTGGAGCTGTGTGGAGCTTGCTGGAGCCCATGCCTTCGACTATGAAATTTCCACTCCGCCTGCTTTCTGGGCCGACCCCCGACTATAGGAGCATGTTTTTTTGTCGACTGTACGCTGTACGCTGTGGAGTACTGTGGACGGTGTGGACTACCGTGGAGTACCTAAGTACCTTAAGTAGTACCTACCTACCGTATGCCGTATATATTATTATATTTATTACTAATGCTGTATGCTAATGCTTATCACTGCATATATATTAAATTACTATATAGGTCATAAGTATAAAGCATATGGCCAACGTTTAATAGAATTTAGTGTTACAACTCAACTACTCAACTAATAATAATAATTATATAAAATATTGCTGTATGTTAGAAATTTAATTGCGTATGCAACAATATTTTATTATTATATTCGAAATATATTATTATTATAAGTAAGTAGTAAAATACAGTATAACAACTCAAATCCACGTATGCTTTTTTGTGAGTTTTATCCTTGTATTATACATGTACTTATTTTTTGAATTAATTAAAAATAATAAATTCAAATTTTGCAACCTTACTGGCAATCTATGGTCGTACAAACTGAAAAACACTGCATGTGTGTGCATCTTACCGACACGTTTTGGTCAGGCACTCTACCAGAAACTGTCAATCATGCACCAAACTGACACTGCGCGGTCATGTTACCTAACTGACACTGCCCAGTGTTGCAACCCAACTGTGACGGCCCGTCGTGCAAACAAACTGACAATACTACTTGGTACTACATAACTGACACTGCCCGGGGTTGCAACCCAACTATGACAGCCCGTCGTGCAACTAAACTGACACTACTAGGTGTTGCAACCTAACTGACACTGCCCAGTCGTGCAACCTTACAGACAATACTCGGTAGTGAAACGTTACTGACACGGCTTTGTCACGAAACCGATCTTTTACTGCCCAGTCGTTCAATCCAACTGACACTGTGCGGTCATGTAACCTAACTGACACTGCCTGGTGTTGCAACCCAACTGTAACGGCCCGTCGTGCAACCAAACTGACACTACTAGGTGGTGCGACATAACTGACACTGCCCGGTGTTGCTTCCCAACTGTGACGGCCCGTCGAGAAACCAAACTGACACTACTAGGTAAGGCGACATAAATGATACTGCTTGGTGTTGCAACCCAAATGTGACGGCTCATCGTGCAACCAAATTGACACCACTAGGTGGTGCAACCTAACTGACACTGTCCGGTGTTGCAACCTAACTGTGACGGCCAGTCGTGCAATTAAACTGACACTACTAGGTGGTGCAACTTGACTGACACTGCCCAGTCGTGCAACATAACAGACAATACAAGGTGGTGAAACGTAGCCGACACCACGTTGTCAAAAAACATATCAGTAACTGCCCTGTCGTACAACTTAATTGACACTGCGCAGCCAATTTATACCGCCCGGTGTTGCAACCCAACTGGCATTGCATGGGGGTGCAATCTACCCAACATTGCTCGGTTGTGCAATTGATCTAACATTGCCTGGTGGTGCAACCCAAATGGCACTGTCCATTGCAACTAAAATTAATAATTAAATGTTAATTATACACTTTAAATAATCTTTTTGTTTATTTTCAGTGCAATGGATATATTTTATGTAGTTAACAACTGATGTGCCGTTTTGTGCTCTTTATTTCAATTTACAGCATTACCCTGTATCCACGTAAATTTATATCGTTTATTGAATATCTCAAGTATCTATTGAGAATTTTAATTGCAGCTAAGCAATATTTCATTTTATTATTATTTTAGCATAAACACTACTTTTATATCGCCGGTGAAGAAGCATTTTTGCCTAAGTCCAGTCCAACGCTAAAAGCATTATTGCCGAAGTCCATACGTTTCTTAAATGCATATTTGCCCAAGTCCATGCAAATCCACACTATAGCAGATGCAGGTTTGAACAGGATAGTTTTGGATGGACTTGGGCAAAAATGCTTTTAAAAACGTATGGACTTGGGCAATAATGCTTTTAGCGTTGGACTGGACTTAGGCAAAAATGCTTCTTCACCGGCGATATGTATTTAATATATAAAATGTACTAATCTCTTGAGAATTTGAAGGTGAATAGTATAGAATATATTAATACAAAATAAATAATTGAAAGAAATAATTCCTATTCTATATTGTATTGCATGGCCATGTCATTATATGTAACATACATACTATTACATACGTAGGAATACGAGTGAAAGAGGAACTTGGAAGTAAAATGTAGTTAGATACTTCTAATGTACGCGTCAAAAGTATATAACTTGACTCGTCAATGGTAAAAACTTTTTACCACCCCTTTCTGCCTCAAGCGTTTCTGGGGACCAAGGCGCATCGGAGCCCTGTGGAGCTGTGTGGAGCTGTGCGTTGGAGCTGCCTTCGTCAATTTCTAAATCTGGAGCCCATGCCTTCGAGTGTTTGGGGGAACTGCGCTTCGGTATCACATCGGTCAGCCTTCGTTCTCTGCTACTTGGCTGACAGTGTTTTGGAGGTTACGATGGAAAGTATTTACACAGAACGTTTCTTCTAGAAAGTGCTAATTTGTTTCCGTTTGGTTTTACCATTTTGTTTTGTTTTCCCACATCTTTATCATTTTTTTTCAAAACGCGATTAAAATTTGGTGGGACTATTTTTTTGGTTTTGAATTAATTTGGATTCAGTTTCTGCTTTATAATTTTATGTGTCTTAAATTTATTAATACAAAGCCGGTATGCAACTTACAACGACATGCTTTCTGTTATAGTTTTTTATCCACAATTTTGCAATTTACGTTGTGCACATTATTCAATATAAAAGTTATGCACTTTTTTATTTTAAGGCATTTTCTGCGACTTTTTCCTCAATCACGAAAACATCGTTTTTTTTCGTTTTTAGAATAACAAAAATTAAACGTCTAAAATGAAGAAGAAACAGTAAAGACTTTTGTATAGCTCGGCGTTTAACATTCTCTGTTTTTAGCAAAATAAATCCGAGGTGAGCCGGAATCGAACCCTGGACCAATTTAGCGCTAAAGCGCTGTCTCTTTTTTGTCACCACTGGACCACTGAGGCTCTTAAAAAAGGTTTTGGTTATCCATAACTACTTTCGTGCTTGAAACAATTAATAATTATCTGGAATTGTGTGAATCCAGCTATTGATTACAAACACATTTTTTTGGTAAATAAATAAAAATGAGAACCGAAAAAGAAATTAAAAATATATCGCAAAAATGTTTTTTACACTTCTTTTACACTTTTAACTACTGAAAAAGCTGGCAAACCTCTGCAGTACTTTATTTGCACCAATTACTGCGAAAATGTTCGCAACATAAATAAAACTACGGTTTGAATAAAATAAATGCTAGTTTGAAAATAATAAAACACCACGTGTTGTAAATGTCTGCACAGTTCAAGTGCCACGTTGTACAGAGATCTACGTTTTCCCATGTATATTTCAGCACAAAAAGTAAGCAATGATGACGCTGTGCTCAGTCCAAACAAAACAAAGACCAAGTAAATGTCAGATTCTGAAAAGGACAGTGCTCTGGGCTCCTTTTTTACCTCGTCACTTACTTTTGAAATATACGCGTCACGTCCTGCATCGTCAAATCTGATCGTTTCCCATTTCTCCCAAAACCAATAAATTCCAGAGGACAAAAGAACTTTCATCCGATTCGAGACCCAACTGTGATATTTGGGTGTTCCGAAATCAAACCCATAGAATGTTGGGCGACTCAGATAGAATTTATCCGCTTTACTGTCCATGTTGTGGGAATATTGGACTGTGGGATCTCGCTTCATCAACTTCTGGAATCTTTTCCAATAAAATCTGAACTGGTTTTCTTCGAAAACAAATGCAACGTCCGTTTTCCGCTGAGCAGTTAGTTGAAGGGCAGTCGCCTCGAGCTGTGTTGAACAAATGTGGGTCCTCCTTCGAGATATTTGTAGAAAATTTAACCAATCGTCAGCTTCTTGTGGAGAATAATTTACGTACCACTCCTTAAAAAATTTACACTCGGTAAATGTGTGATAGCATTTGAGGTTACTCCAAAAAAAAATGACGCAGCATGTCAAAATCTTCATTATTTATTGTTTTTTTAGGCCATATTTTCATAACCTCATCGCATTTATTTGGACTTATGAAGGCGTAGACTAAAACGTTGTCCAGCTCCCGAATCGACGTCCAGTTTGTTGTCAGTTGTTGAGGAATAGTAAAGTCTGACTTGAGAACACCTTTGTATCCGTTCGACACAACGATTCCAACTCCAACCAGAAGCCAAAGCGCAATGAGTCTTGCGCAGATCCGTTTCCAAGAAACGTGAGTTACACGTGACAAAATCGTGTCCACTCCAGACTGCTCAGTCAGTGCGGATGAAAACCTTAGCAAATTGTTGAGAAAGTTTTGAAATAGGGAAATTGTATCCTTTCTGTTTGATGAAATCGCAACAACTAGGGACAGTGTAAATGATGCTCCGAAGATGAAATACCAAACCGAGTTGTCTAGTGGATTTGTAAATATCTCAAACGACGTCTGGTTTCGTCTCACATTGTGCGGCGTAATGAACTTGAATGAACTCGTCCGTCCGACTGGAAATAATTCAACTGCGTCGTCATCTTGTGAGAATGTGTTCTTGACGTAGTCAAATATGAAGGGTCCATGTAAAATCGTCTTCTGCTCCATTGAGTGAAGGTACGTGATGTTGAGACTTGATCTGAGAAACTTAATCGTTGCAATTGACAGCGACGTTGGGCTGAATCTGTGGAAGGGATCATGAGCCTTACGATTTTCCATTTCCATATAATACGCAACCGTGTTTTGACTAATTGAGTCATAAGTCATCCACGTGTAATTTCGTCCATTATCAATCAAACGTTCGTAGTCGGACAGTGCCTCTTTGAAACAGCTGTGAGTCGAGTTATTTGAACATCTAAAATCGTGCCACCATATACTACGGTTTGTTAGTGTGCGCATTCCATAAAGCGTTTGAAAATCATCATTTTGAGGTCCGACTTGAGCTGTGATGAGCGCATATTCGTGAATATCTTTGTTATCTTTAATTTTGGCGTAGCTAAAGTCAAGTGACATCACGAGTTGTCCAGAAACAATGAATTTAATAACTACGAATCTTATTGCTTTTCTAATCATTGTGTGTTCATTAGAAAAAAAACAATTTTTATTTGAAAGGCTTGTGAACCATTTTTGGGAAATTCGTACAGTTTCAAAAAGGAATGCGATTTTTGTTATAAGAATAACATTAAGATCATCTTTCTGAATGTCTGGTTTACACGTCTCAAGAATGAAGATGATAGAATAGCAGCGGATTTTATTTGTTTTAAATATTTGCGAATAGTTTTGACGTTGCCCCGATTCTGATTCTGACAAATTGCTGTACGTATGCAATGCAATTGGCAGAGAGTGCTGCGCATGATCGATGACGTCACCAAATGTGTAGAATTGAATGAAACAGTCCTTCATCTCGTCGCTTTCAATCATATTTTTTATTTCCAGAAACTTATTCGGCTTTGCAAGGTTCAAGAAGATCGACTGTGTAAAGGAGTTCGATGCAAGGAGAAAGAAATAATACCAAAAATAAAAGTTACACATTGCGATGTTTTAAAAAATATTCTAAAAAAATAATTCTAGAGCGAAACTGTCGACTTAAAACAAGCTCGTGAGTCTCAGAAAGCAATTTTTTCCCACCTTGAGAAATGAAAAACATGTTTAACAGACACACGTTCGTAGTTTTTAATAATTTAATGCGTAGTTTCCGTTTGGGCGGTTGTTAATAGGACTCGTGAGTTTATAACAATCACACTTACACAATGTTGTACTACAGTTTCATAGCGGATAGTTTCATTTTTTTCGTTGGGATTTCAAGTATCTCGGGGATTGGATTTATTTTCTGCGGGCGTTAAAGGTTCTCTTGAGCTCTTATAGATAATCGAAATTTAGTAATAAACAGGACACAGCTCAATAAAAAATGTAATACCATTTAATGTGCATGTACAAAACACTGCCCTTTGCAAATCGTTTGACAAGGTTTCACTGCTTTAAAGCATTGAAAGCAAGTGTATTGTGGTGGGTGTTGGTCACTCAAACTGACACAAAGTGATCAAACTCAGTTAGAAATTGTATCGCAATAGTTATATCTCTACTCAAGAAGCAAAATTGACAATCTATAATTTTATTCAGATTTGCATTTCAAAAAAGGGGCACGGCAAGAATTATTCTCACCAGCCTAATAAGATCACTAAGACTTCGATTTCACTGCCAACTTTACCCATGGATAACTTTATCTATAGGTAAGTTATCCATCGATAGTGAATGAAATCGCGGCTATCCCGTGGATAAGTCCCTATCTATGGGTAAAAGTTATGCATGGGTAAGTTTGATAGATATCTCTAGTCTATGGATAAAGTGCAAGTGAAATTGCTCTATCTATAGATATATAAGTTAAGATTTTTTCTAGATTTTCTTGCGTTTTGGCACAAATTTCATAAATAATTTAAATTAATTAATAATAATTTATTAATTGATTTTTTTAAATTATTGATCAATTGCTTTGCTTTCTTTGGCAGAGTAGTGATTTATTACATTTTGTGTATTGGGTTGGGTCTTAATAATTTAACATATTGTTTTTTGGGTAGAGCTTTGAATTGACATTTCATTTCCTTCACGTGCATCTATTATTCTCACCCAAGGAATATACTTTTATATTTGATTCAGTTCGTTATATTTAGTCAAATGATTCAACATTTAATAAAGACTTTGTTGAAAATGGAAACTGAATCTAGAAATACCAGAAGAAACAACTGGTCCTGCAATGAAATTAATGAGCTCATTAGTTTATTTAAAAGCAGAGAATGGTCTGATCAATTTTCAATAACAATGTAATCAAAAGTTGACCTTTCTACACAATATTTATTTTTAAATCGTACTTGGTCCATGATGGGAGCTAAAAATTTGTTGTGCACATCAAAAACCAGGCCTTTTTCCTGCTATAATATTATAATTAGAAACTTGAGTATTTTGCACCATATAATGTACAAACACTACGTATGTATTTTTTTTATTGTTCAGCTATAATTAAAGTTGTCTGAACAAATTACCTATAATGCTTTTTAAAATACTAAGTTAGCAGAGTTATTAACCGAGAATACTGAATTTCCCGTTGCCGATTAATTAAGACAACTTGGGAACACATAGTAGCAATTGTTCCTAATTTTAAATTCATATCCTTTTTTAATCAAGTCAAACATATTATTAAAAATAAAAACCTACTCACGACATACTTCTAAATAATTTAATAATTAATTAATAATATATATATATATATATAATGTATATATAATTAAAAATCTAACCTTTTATTTAAACTTCAGCGCCACAAAAGATATCTACGGATAGTTTAGTAGTGAAATCACGATATCTATCAACAGTTTATTCCATCGAAAGTAGTAGATAATTTGAACAAAATGTTGAATAATCTCGTCTCAACACCAATGCTACGACCACATCAAAAGCTTACAATCATTAATGATTACATTTGGCCTGTATTGATTTACCCTTTACAAATGGCGCCTCTCCACAAATTGCCAAAATCATTTCTAATGGACGTAGACCGCATAATTCGTAGCTCGGTTAAAGAAATATTGGGAATTCCAACAGACACGCCTAATGCAATGCTGTATACTTCGAAAAATTTGCGTGGCTTGTCTATCACAAAGGCGGAATGGGAAGCATTCTTACAACATTACAATATATGTTTGGTGTTGTTGAACTCTAGTGATTTATATGTACCTTTTACGAAAGATCTTGATGACGAATTGAAACAATGCGAAAAAGCCTTAAACTTTACGGATGATGATTTAGCAGAATTAAATAATCCTGAGGCGAAAAGTAAAATAACTAAACGCATGCGTACAAAACTGCGCGAGAAGGAATTTGATTCCTGGTGTAAGATGAGATTACGTGGTGCCGGGGTGTCCCAGCTTAAAGACAATCCAGCAGGAAATAAAATGTTAATTAATAAAGCAGGGTTAACTACATCTGAATGGGTAACTACTTTAAAAATGAATGCTAATGTTGGTAGTGTAAGAGTCATTCCAGGAAGGAGTTTGGACGGAATCCAGTGCAGGCATTGCGGCGCTGAGAAAGAAAGTCTTGGTCACGTCTTAGGGTCCTGTGTCCGGGGAGAACTCTTGCGTAATATTCGACATCATAGTATTCGGGAAATTATTGCAGAAGCTTTTCAAAAACAAGGGTTTGTAGTTGAGCAAGAAGTTCATTGTGTTGCTGAGAATGGATCAACGAGGAGAGTAGACATCATTGCTTACGACACTTCATCCAAAATTGGTTACATTTTGGATCCCACTGTACGATTTGAATTTGGGGATAGTGAAGAACAAGCGATAGCAGTGGATTTAGAAAAAAAAGAAATCTACCAACCTTGTGTAAAATACTTTACTGACAAATGGGACTTGCGTAGTTTAGAAGTAACAGGTCTGTATGTTGGAGCGCGTGGGACGATAACAAACTTTTTCAAGGCTTGGGCTAAATCATTTCGAATACCGTCGGCAGTAGTGGATGATATTTTAATGCTTGCTCTGAGAGGATCAATTAAAATTTATAATCACCATTTGTATAGTTAAGATTATTGTCTAATAGTGTAAATTATTCAACTAAACCCTTAAAAAAGTTTCAATTATAATCAAGAAAGTGTTGTTTTGTATACTGAGCTGTAAAGCTATTGCAATTGTGCAACAGTGACTTAATAAAGTTTTTATATATAGATATCTTCACGATACCTATCGATAAAACTGTGTGAAATCGCAGTTTACCCATAGATAACTTACCCATAGATAAGTTAACCATAGATAAGTTGGCAGTGAAATCGACGTCTAATATATTGACATTGTCAAAAGTCAATATATTAACAATATTTTTGAGTACTGATTAGTCTGCGTAATTATAACATTAAAGTCCGTTGGGTGGCTGAACGTCTCCTGGAAAGTGGTCCCCTAGCAATAGTCCCTTAATAATGGTTCCCATCCTTGGTCCCTCTGTGTAAGGGTCCCCTGCCATTTGGTCTCCCGTATGTAATGGTTCTATTACATACCATCACACTGGGTGATCAAATGGCAAGGGACCATTACATTCGAGGGACCGAATGGCAAGGGACCAATATCAGGGGACTATTTTTAGGGGGCCACTTTTAAGCGACGTTCAGACACCGTACCATTAAAATCTTTAGGTTGTTATTTACATTCATCAGATCATTTTTGTTATCTAGCTGTCTATACAATTGGCTTAAGTTGCTGTTGTTCGGGGAAAATATCAGCTGGGATGTCCAGGGAGAATATGTCTTAATATGGAAAACTTAGAGAGAAGCAAGAATAATCCTGTTGACACTGCACTGCTGAGTGCTGACGTTGGCTGCTTTGTCTGTACTGAATAGGGACCAGCCACGCCACTCGCTCCCGTTTCTTTTACTTGTTAATATTTTCTGTGGCCCACAAATTCTAAGGCTTTCTTGAAAACCCGCCAAGTTTGAATTCGAAAAAGCGAGACGAGGGGCAAGCGGGCAAGCAAGCCGGACAACGACCACAAAAGACAAGGCAATTGAAAATAAAATCGGTTGTTATTGTATTAAAGACTAGCCTACTTAGGGAGCGTTCACAAATGATATCATCGCATTTGGCCAATTTTCTGACCTACCCCTCGTCACCCATGTTAAGCATAGGGCAAATCGTCACTTTTCAGACCCACCTACCCATCCAACAGATGATATCATTTGTGAACGCTCCCTTACATAATCACGGTTAATACATGTCGCAGAAACAACTATTTAAAGGAAGGTTAACTTCGAATTCTAGTCAATTAGGAATCTAATAGAGACAGGTATTCGGTAGTATCTTGATAGTTCCAGTGGACTTCACTTCATCCCTACTGGTATTCTCAGTCTTCCAAATCAACAACAACAACAGCCTCCACCAACAACTTCATCCTCCTCATCAACTCATCATTGTTTAGTGCGGTACTACGCTAAATTGTAATTGTAATGGTATTTTTTGTTACCATTACATTGTAATGGTAGAATATTACGGCACTGTAATCATCACCATCGCAAAAGCTTCGTCATACACCAGAAAACACATTTAGGATCCTCCTCGAATCCGGTAGCTAATACTATTCCACTTGGAACAAGGTCAAAGGTAACAGTTAACTCGATTTAAGTATTGATCATTGATTACTCCGCATTTCCTCAACTTCATAAAGATTTTGAATTGTTTAATTATTTTGGAGAAGTGAAAAACAAGATAACTGACTGGAAACGGTTAGGTTATATTTTTCCCTCGGCCGCCGAAGGCGGGTGGGAAAAATATAATCTATATCCGTTTCCAGGCAGCTTTAGGAGCCTGGTTCAGTGTTTTAAATGAAAAATATTGGGGCATGACTTACCAAAGTAAAATGGGGCATGACTTACCAAAGTTGGGCTTGACTTACCGGCCTGGGCATGACTTACCAAAGAAACCCCAGTAATTCATATCCAAATTCAATTCAGTGTGGATGAGGAAGATGTTTATTAGTTTGTCCGCAGCAGTAGTCACCACCAACCCCGGTCAACACATTTGGCATAAGGTGACACTCATAAGGGAAGATTTTGAAAAATGCGAGCCTGCACTTAGAATACCGTCAAGGTTCAAAGATCAATATGCTAAGAAAATGTGCTATCTAATGAACAGCTTGCTTGGGAGCTTTCAGAATTCTGCAGATACAATACTTTAGCGTGTTGCGTGTTCCTACTAGTTAATTTTCATAAATCTACAAAATATTAACATCAGCATTCATTAATAGTGACAGAATTCCCCCTCTTTTAATGTGATGGGCTTGGAAGTGAGCAGAAAGACATTGAAATCGTCACTATTGAATATAGAACTACGTATGTACATATACCTAGAAATAAATACCTACCTACGTAATTAAAGCATATAGGTAAGTAGGTAGGTGCCTACATAGGGCAGTTAAGACCGTGGCCTTTAATCTAGAATAAACTTATCAATAATTACAATTATTGTAAAATTGTAATTACGAACTGCTCAGTCAGTTTTTTTGGTAATGCAGTTTAAGTTGTCATTCATGAAGCTACGCTTGAGTTAATTTATTTAGTTTTCACTCAAATACTGTATAGTTGTGTGTGCACATATACTATTTACATTTAACCAACTATAGAATCATTAAAGGCATAATATAAGCATGTAGGTAGTGAGCTGGGAGTTACTTACAAAAGGACGTATTGGCAGTGGAGATACATATTGCAATAAATTTTATTTATCTATTTCTATTTTAAGATGCATGATGGAATGTGGACGAGATATGAACATGGAATTTGGTGTTATCACTTTATAAGAATTTCAGTACTGTCACTCTGCTCAAGTTCTTTTGTCTACACTAGGAGGTATTTCTTTCACATTTTTACGTTTATTAAACGGCGAAGCAGCTTTGCTGCGAATATCTATACTACTACACATGTTATCGAATATTTTACTTCCTTTACAACATTGTACTTTTTGGAGGGAATATCTTACACCTAGGTAATCATATACAGAATATTTTACTTTATATGTAGTATTATATAAATTAAAATATCTATTTTATGCACGATATTAAATATGAATACTATTTTCTACTCTATCCCAACGTTTTGGGCGCATTTTTAATTCATTTCTAGAATTTAGAACTCCATTTGATTACACGTAAACGTTCGATAATATTTGAAATCGTAAATAGTATTTTCCATTATATTAGTATAACGTAGTTACTTATAGGGAAATTATACGTTCTTCGACGTCTCGGTCTCGGCTCATGTGTGTGGAGTGTGGGGAAGTGGTAGGGATTTTAAATGTTATAAGTAATCAGTCGTGTCGTGATCAAGACATCAAGAACAGCAAGAGTGTGAAGCATCGTAGAATTCGCTCCCGAGAAATATTGAGTTATAAACGATAAAACGGCAAAGTGTTTATTATTGGCTAAATTATTGACCTGACCTGGTCACCTAAATTATTGTAGAAGTGAGAAGAGAAGGTGCAGAAATAAAGGTAAGAAACTAATCTTAAAATCATTAATTTCTGTGTTTTATCGCGAGTTAGTGTAAATGGTATTATTTAATTAATTATTGTCAGCACAATGTATGATTTGATTTGAGTGCACAAGGATGCCGATGTACTAATTACTAATATATTTATTTGAAATGTTTTTTTAGCTTTGTTTTCAGTTTAGTCATTTTAAGAAGTGCATTTCTACTTATTTAATTCAATTTTGCACTAGGTTTCACACACACTCCCTCGCAGGCGCAAGGCCTATGGGAGGAGGAATTTTGCATTATACTACTATACAGTCAACTTGATTTGAAATTCAACATATTTTTTTAATTTATTTTTGTTTTGTTGATGCAAAATTTTCAGAAAATGGTAGAAATCGAATTCAGTGGGAATTAATTAAAGCTAAATCATATAAATACGACGCTGTAACGATATTTAATTCAGTTCTGCAATAATAGCAACTGTCCAGGTATTGTCCGTGAAATACATGACTAATGGCCGACTGAGAGTTGTATTAATTTTATCAGAGTCCGTTTGAGATAATAGGCCAACATAATTCATATGCACACGAATACAGGGCAAATGTACAATAAACCTTCTTGATTTATTTAGCTACTACTGAAAGCACATTAAATGTTTAAAAACAACTTTATTATGCAGATTATACAATGGCGTCGTCCCCTTCACGTTTCGCGATCGGCATCGACTTAGGCACCACTTACTGCTGCGTTGCCGTCCTTCGTCCCCCCACTCAAAAGCCAGAAGTCATTTTAAGCAACGTGGGAAGCAACACGACGCCCAGCTTCGTCGGTTACAATTTGGATGAGGGAGAAGAAGTTTATGTAGGACAAGCGGCCAAAAGTTTCGCATCCCAAAACCCACAAAATACCGTGTTTGACATCAAACGTCTCATGGGGAGACTATTCTATGATGAAAATAATTCAAAAGTAAGCAATTAGGATTAGGGATCGTGTAAAAATCACGTCATCAATAATTCTCACATTTTCATGACACCCCTGTCATCAGCTTAATCATAACCATTGTGTAAATAGATATATCCTTTACGTGGGACGTCATCCAGAGCCAAGTTGACCCGTTGACCCCACCTATGACGATATTTGTGGAATATTCATTACTTTACGCGTTATAAGACTGTCGCTCAACCAAATGCATATTTAACCTTGGAATAAAATTCGATAGTAAAACTGTAAATTAATTCAAATTTAATTCTCTACAGGTACAAACAACTCTGGCCTTTCCATTTAGTAAACATGACTGGTCTTGTGGGCGTGAAAGTGGGAGACAAAAAGCTCCTCCCTCATGTGATTGCCAAGGAACTGATTTCCCGTCTGAAGAAAGATGCAGAAAAGTTTTTAGGATGTCCATCAATTGATTCAGCTGTGGTTACAGTTCCAGTCTACTACACCGAACTACAAAAGGGTCTAACTAGAGGGGCGTGTGAAGAGGCGGGATTTACTTCCGTTCAATTTATCCCTGAGCCAGTGTCTGCAGCCATCGCCTACGGTCTTCAGTCCTCCGTTGAAGGTCACGTGGCTAAAACGTGTCTTATTTACGATCTCGGAGGCGGGACTTTTGACGTGACTGTGTTTCGATTGGGCGCCAGCAGACACGTGGAGATCATAGCAACCGGTGGAAATGACAGACTCGGAGGGGAGGATTTTAACGACTTAATTATGGAGTACTGCATCAGCGAATTCAAGAGAATCAGCAACATCGATTTATTTAAAAGAAGTAACTCAGACGACACAAAAGTTCATAAAAAAATTGCAAATACGCTGCGTAGAATTAGAATAGACTCCGAGGAGAAAAAATGCCACTTGTCCACCACTCGCACAGTCACTGTCTCAGTAGGTTGCGTTTACGGGGATACACCACAGAGTTAGATCCTCTAGAGAACCGAGTCATATCTCAATGCATGTAGTTTTCACCAGACCTCATGAATTAATTTATGCATAGCAGGTTAGCAGTGCACTAGAAACTGCCTGCAGTGGCGCCATCAGCATTTTATCAGACGACTTCGCTGATACTTTTCACTTTTGACCAATATGATCCACTGCCAAGCTCCGACCAAAGAATACGACTGCCTTTCGCATTAAAGTACACAACCCTGATTATTGCATTTACCTACCTATTGTACGTATACTACATAATGTTTTCTCTCCTTAATTTTATGAAAATGTTTATTTTCACTTAAAATACACAATAATTTGAAATAAAACTGCATTAACCCCATTAGCAATTAGAATTATTAATCAAATAAATACAGTTTAGCGAAGTTTTTGCATTCAATTACAGTATAGCATAGTGAAAACCGAACCAAAACATAAAAAGTGATAAAGTGAAAACTGATACAATTTCATCAGTGCCCCAGAAGTGAAAACGGCATTTTATCAGCACAATTGTACACAAATGAAGCTGTCTGCATTAAATGTGACTGTATAATGGCTTCGAAATTTATTTTACGTTTATGCAAAGGCAAAAGAAAGCTGATGAAAAAATTTCTCTATTATCGTAAAACACGTTTTTATTTTTACCTGTGTTTGTGAGTGTCAAAAATCTGTTCTGTTCTGTGTTCTGTGGAGGTTTGTGTTTGTTGTGTGTGCATTAACCAAACATTTTCATGTGGATAATAAATATTTATAAAACCGTTTCATAAAATTTGCAACACAAGGCTAATTATTATTGGCAATATTTCGTTCAGCTTCAAATGTGAATAAATCAATTTCAATTTATATACAAATAAATCAAAATCCACAATAATTTTACGACTGCTTTGCATTTTAAGATAAAAGTATAAAGTAATAAACATTTAATTTAGATTGGAAGAAAAAAAAGCACGAAGAAAGTACACCTACACCTACACGCCTACACCTGTAGTAGAAACAGTTTGGTTGAAGATAAATTGCAATAATAATTAATTCCAGTAGCTAGCAGGTCTTCAATTGCATGCTCCAGAGACACCTAGTTATACGAAAGCGAGCTGCAGCGTTGATGCTAAGCACTCAAAAAATACAGACGGCGCTTTGCCCCTGGCTGCCTTCCTTTTTGCCGGGGAGTAGTGTCTCTAGAGGATCTAACTCTGTGGGATACACCGATGAACATCAAAGTGACCCGGGAACGATTTGAAAATTTGATTCACGATCTTATGGCGAAAAGCATAAAAATTCTGGACGAAACTCTAAAGAAAAGTGGCGTGGAGAAAAGCGGAATTGACGAAGTCATTTTGATCGGAGGCTCGACTCGAATTCCCAAAGTGCAGCAGATGGTGGAGGAATATTTCGAAGGAAGGCGCCCTCTCAGATCAGTTGATGTGGACGGGGCTGTAGCATGCGGAGCTGCCATTCATGCGTACAACATTTTCAAGGAAAACGGGGCTCCGCTTTCCATTGTCACACTGAAGGAACAGGTAATTTATTTATTTTATTTTCTTAGAATCGCATTGGAGCAACGGGCAAAGTATTGAATAAAAGTCCGAAAGAAGGAGCAATAAAAACAATACTGTGTTCTCAATGTTAAATTTGTGCATTTCTAAAATTTCCTGTCTCTGTAAAAAATGCCAAAATGAAAGAGGATTTAGTGATTAGCCAAGTTTAATTAAAACGCTTTGTTACTTTGATTTCATTGTAGACTCCAGTAGAGACACGATCTGTTTCAAGAGTTCATCGTCAGGAGGCTGTTGCTTTAAATTTTCGCCCAAAAAAGGTAACTAATATATACTAAGCGATGAGTAATTACGTTTTAATCAACAATCTAATAAATTATTTATGCAGATGCAGTGGTCGAGGCAAGTCCATGGATTTCCTCCAAGATCACGTCATGCAGCGGTGGCTGTTGAAAATCGAGTTTATTTCTTCGGTGGATGGAGACGAAGTGGTCACCCAACGTTTTCAAGAGACGGTTCTCTTGACGCCTTTGTTTTGAATGTTGAAAAACGCAAAATGGAGTGGAAATTGTTACCAGTTGAAAACAAAGATTCAAATCCGAGTCAAAGAGATTTTCACTCAGCTGTCGCCTACAAAGAATTTGTGATCATCTTCGGTGGTGAAGAGTCAAAATCATTTGCGAGATCAAACACAACTTTTCGCTTCAACACTGAGACACTGAAGTGGGACGCACCGAAAGTGTCTGGGAGGATACCGGATGCTCGCTGTGTGCACTCAGCTGTTGTTATAGAAAATCAGATGCTCGTGTTTGGGGGAGAAAACGATGAAATTAAACTGTCGAATGATTTGCATTCTCTCGACCTGGACACGTTTCATTGGTCAACGATTGCAGCAAAAGTAAATCACATTTTTTAAGTATAAATTTGGTGCGAAATGAACTTTAAACAATTTCTTGGCGTTTTTAATTTTGTTTCTTCTTCGTTTCAATGCGTTGCAGGGCACTGCTCCGTCACTTCGTGAGCGTCATTCTGCGACAGTCAACAGTCCACAAAGACAGATTCATGTTTATTTTTGGTAGATGGGATACTGACGCAAAGAAAATGTTAAATGACCTTTTTTGTTTCGACGTAATTACAAAGGAATGGACGCGTCCGGAAACAAGTGGCACAACTCCACAGGGTCGAAATGGTCATTCTGCATGTAAAACTAAATGAAACTTTTAACAATATTTTGCATTAAAATAAAACTGATGATTTGTATCCACATCGAGATCAGTTATAAATTTGAGTTGAAGTTGAAGACGTTTTTGTTTGTTTTTCCTCATTCTTCTTTAGTTACGCAAGGCGGACTCATCTTTGCTTTTGGAGGATCTAATAGACCAAAATCATTCTTGAACGACCTCTACAGTTATAACAGTGGTAAGTTTACTTTAACGTTTCCGTTTTCGTTGTGTGGTTTTGTTTTCAGATTTTATTTGGACCTTTGCTCACGTGTTCTTTTGATGTGGTAAAAATTAAATTAGATAAACACTTTTGAAAAAACAAATTAATCCTCAAAAAAATAATGTGTTGTATTTTCTGATTACTGTCTGAAGTGCCCTTGTCACGTGATGAGAAATGAATTTAAAAATTTGATTTACTTGAAACAGAAACTTGTGAATGGAAAGAAGTGAAACCGAGTGGACAGCCTCCGTCTCCTCGTGCAGATTTTGGCTGCGTTGCTCTGAACGACCGAGTTTTTCTTTTTGGAGGATGGAATGGAAAAGATTTGGATGGCACGTTTCTTCTGAAAACAGGTAGGTGTCGGTTTCCTTCTACGTTGCCCATTATTTTCCATTTGTTTCTTTATTGTTTTTGTTTTTACAAAATGTGATCAAAATTTAATAAGACTAATATTTGTTTTGCTTTTGTATTAATTTGAATTCAACTTCTACTTGAACCTAATTTCAAGTGTCTTGAAATATTATTATGAAATTTTCTTCTAGAATAACTTACTTCATTGGTAGTAAAATTCAACAACATTATAATATCATACAATTTAAATATTTGAAAGAAAATATTGCTTAAATTTTTCTAAACACATTATATAGGTAGCTTTGTTGAATTAATTTTGTTTCTTGCTTCAGTTTCTAATTTAAAATTTGCGAATTTAAGTTTTGCACATTTCGTGATCAAAATTGTGCACCTTTAATTATTTTGAATTTTTTAACTGATTACCGGAACGTGATTTTGTTGTTTTTTGAATAACGAAGTTGAAGATACAGATGTGGAATGAAAAAGAAGCAGACGAAGGGGGATCCATAATCCGTTTTTTTCTAATGACAGCGCAGAGAATTCCCAAATACTTTAATTATGGCCTTGCTAATCTGTATAGTTACCTTTTTCAGCTATATCCAATGTATGAAACATACTGGACAATAAACTGGTGTAATTCGTGGAAATATCCTAATGAAATTAAACAGTTGGTCTAGCCTCACAATTATTAATTCAACACGACCTTCCATAGTTTTTCTGCCTTTTTTTACAGAGCCATACATCTAATTGATATGTTTATTTATTGAATAAATTTGAGATCAATTGTTAGCATTTTCATAATTAGGCTCAGTAAAACTGTAATGCGGGTTACTGAGCCACATTTAAAACTATTTTGTGCATGAACGTACAAATGGACCCATTTTCATTGGCGGCCACGAAAAAAATGCACTAACTAAATGATATGATCTTAAAATTATATATAAAAAATACTGCCACTGCATATTGTGAATAGAATATTTTGCAATTTTTAGGAGCACGTATATTTACAGAGAATTGTTGCTTTTCAAAAATATGTAATTGAAGCATATAGTACGAATTTGAATTTCAAATGCATGCAAGTTAAACATATTGAACTTTCCAAAAGCATAAAAATCAAATGTTTTGTTATTTTTCAAAATTATGTTCAATAGATCATTTAGAACTTTATGAAATCTTGTTACTACTAATATACGCAGCATGTTCTATATCTCACCTAAAGTTCTTTAATAAAAGCTCAATTTATTTCTGGATTAATTTGAAAATGGACTCCTTTGATTCTTCACTAAAAAATTTTAAAATGTGTTCCATGTTATTTTGGAAGGTATTTTCTATCTGCACCAAATATAATTACATTTAAATGATGAAAATAAAAAAATTGACACATTGTTTCTATTTTTCCAAAAACCATGTTAGCATTTTTGCACGTACCCGCAGTGTTTAATTTCCTAGAATCATCAATGGTGGGGTACAAAAGTTCTGTTTGCACCCGATTATATTGGCAGGTTACAAGTAATTATTATTTTCGTATCTTTACACTCGTTGGTGCAAACTAATTTAATCACCACTTCCTTTTGGTGCCTTAAACACTCCAAGAAAAATGCCATTGAAATTTTTGTAGGTCAAAACAGTACAAAAAGTATATTAATTCAGTGAAAGATATAACATTTTATTTAGTAGCACGGGATATCATGTCGAAAAGGAACATGTACCCGTCTCACTGGGTGAAGATACGCACTTTTGCACTGGTTTCCACTTGACCTGCTGCAATTGGCGATAAGAAGTGGATTACGAGTGAAGTCGAAGAAGTGAAACAAAATAAACTGGCTAAGCATTTAAAGGAGAAGGAAAGAGGCTGGAACTGCTGGAAGATGAAGTTAATGTTGTCTGCGTGGAATGTAATTCAATGGTGAGCCAAGCCATCCATTGTAGTCTGAGTCATCTTTTCTTCTGTTCATTTTTTGTCCCATGCTACTCTCAGTTTTGTCTCCGTGACACACATGTAGTAATTAGGTAACTATGCTAAGGTAAATTGACATTAATTTAAATTGTTGAACTAATACTATTTCCAATGTTTTCATTTTTTTAGGTGCAGTAATAAATTGTTTGATTTCTCTGACTTTGAGGTGGGAGATCTAGTAAAAGTGCCCTTGGTCGGCTTTCGGATTTACATTCTCCAGAGCACCATGAGCCTCGACATGTGACAGGGGACTTTCAAAGGTCAAAGTCTCGGTCAGCATTTTTTAAGAAGTCGCCAAGACTCTTGGCCCAAGAGTGAAAGGGGTGGCTTGTGGGAAGACTGGAAATAATTGTGATATTATTCGTACCCCTCGTGAGTATAGTTAATTCGATCATTTATTATTATCATTAAATACCATACAAATTAAATTAAGAATATTACTAATGAATGCGCGGGTTCTTACGATTTAATTAACATGATTGTTATGTGTTTTTTTGTTTTTGCAGCATTTCTCAGACTTGGGGAGAATAGCTGCTGCAGCAGCAGTCACAAAAAGTTGCAGAAAACTCTTTCTGAACAATTACTACTGTCACTGTCGGCAGATGTTTAGCAGAGATGATTCCATGGGAGGCCTTTGACCCTTTCTGGGATATAAGTACAAACAATTGCCAGGATTCTATCACTATAACTGAAAACGGGCATCACAAATCACAGGCAATATCCGGTACCGGTTCCGACCCCTGGAAGGACTTGTGCTGAGATAATATACGCTGAATTATCTGCTTACCTTGAAACTGAAGAGTGCTTAATAATTACATAATAATACATACCTATAATACGTAATTTTCATCAAATTGTGTAGATATTGAAATATATACTGTCAACTTCTGCTATTTAATTCTGTCCGATTCCGGATTCCAATGCAGATGGTACTTGGGGAAATTTCTCGCAAAAAAGCAGAGACAATTTTGATGAGAAATGTAAACCTGAGAGGAACTTTTCTAGTTCGGAGCTCCGAACAAAACCCGGGTGATTTTTCTGTGAGCGTGAAAGACTGGGAGCCGGAAAGATGGTTTTATGTCACGCACGTCAAGATCCGTACCCGGCTTTTGGGCGGCCACGGTCAATGTCGAGGTGGTTACTATTACATCTTATCAAAGTTTGTTTATCCGCCTTTAAGAGAACTCGTTCAAACCTATTCCAGTAAGTCACTATAAATATCGTCCTTGAAGAACCAAAATAATATGTCTTGAAAGAATTCAAATAGAACACTTTACACTATTCAAAACATGGAATTAGAGCATTTTACACTTTGCAAAAACATATAGATAGGACATTTTCCGTTTTCCAAAAACTCCTATTTAACACTTGACGTTCTTATTTTGTTTTTATGACATAGCTCATTTTGATTGTAGCTTAAATTGGATATGGCTCATTTTGGTTTTTCACTCACGATATGCATGTACCATAAAGCTCCAAATAGAAGCCTGTGCTCCAATAAAGGGCGGTCACTAATAGAGGTCGGGAGGTTTTCACTTAAGCGATACTGCTATTTTTTTCGGCTCAAGCACGGTATTTTCAGTAGAAGCTGAGTGGCTTCTATTTGGAGCTTTAAGGTTAGGGCTTGCAAAATCAAGACCAAGACTTTCACAATTTTGAAGACCATTCAAGAGTCTTGAAAAGTCTTGGAATTTCAAGACCACATTAAAATTCAATTATTCCAACATTTTAACTCTTTGTATGACTTTTTAGACAAAGTTAAAAAATTTTTGTCAAAAGTCTTGTTTTTTTTTCAAGACTTTTCAAAGTCTTGATTTCAAGACTCTTGAATTTTCAAGACTTCTGAAAGTCTTGATTTCGAGAGTCTTGAAAATTCAAGACTTTTAGAAGTCTTGATTTCGAGAGTCTTGAAATTTCAAGACTTTTGAAAGTCTTGATTTAGTCTTGATTTCAAGAGTCTTGAAAGTTTTGTACCTCCAGAATTTGAAATAATGACGAAAAAACTGAGTTTTTTGCTTAAAAAATGATTGTGTACATGTTTTAGTTAGTCTTGATTTCAAGAGTCTTGGTCTTGACAAGACTTTTGAAGTCAAGACTTTTGCAAGCCCTATTTAAGGTACACAGTAAGTTTTCACTCCATTATTGGTGGCAACAGATTAATGCATATATTAAATTTTTGAAAGTTCAACACTTTTAAAACTATTATGTAACAGGAAGTGCTCATGGCTTATAATATGAATTGACAAGGCCATGTCAAAAGGCAAAGCCAAATCAAACCCAGTCTTGCGATCAAGTGTGGGATCCTTTTCTTTCTGTATCTCTTGAAAAGGAAAATAAATCTACTGCTACTGTCGATGAATGGAAAATTGACGGAAATAAACTCCAGTTTGGTCGTAAACTTGTATCTGGACATTTTGGAGAGGTTTGGTTTGGTAAGTTGTAATTAGTTATGTCCGTATCAAAATCAAAAAAGTGCTTCTGCCTACAACTCATCAAAGCCTTATTATTTAAATCATTTATGAAATTATGTGCTATAACTTGTAACGTTCATTATTGCATATCAAAGATGGGACCCTACCTACAAGTAGGCCCTACAAATAGGGTAAAAAGTAGGCTTTTCGCTTAAATTTTGAAAAAGTAGGGTAGGATGAAGGCAGGACTGTCTTAAATTTGAAAAAGTATGGTAGGGTGAAATAGGGGACACCCACAATTTTCAAAGTAGGTAGGGTAGTAGGATGGTTGAAAAAAATGTAGGGTTAGGCTTTTCATGTAAAATTTGCCACTGTTATATATAGTGATAAACGTCATGTCGTTCATTAACTTTAGGTTCATTTCATAGAGTATCAAACCAGCGGCAAGCCACGAAATACGTATTTTTTAAAGTTTTTGTCGACATCTCGACATTCACTTCTGAACTAAAGCACGGCGACTCGCCTACTCATCCAGCATTTACTCGCTCCACCGCTCCGGCTCCGCTTCATTTTCAACCTGGTAACCTTATTTTAGTTTAGTTTTCGGAATTAACAGCGACAAATCTAACGTTAGTTGATCGCTTTGGTTTTTTCCTAAATTAGTTGGAAAAAATAATATGTGCCTGTACTATGCGTTTAAAAAAATAATTATTTTGAAATTAACGGGATAACAAAATGTAGGGTAAAATTTGTAGGGTAAAATTTGTAGGGTAGGTTTGAAAATAGGGTAAGCTTTGAATTAAAAGTAGGGTAGGGTAAAAAATAGGGTAAACTAAAAATAAAAAGTAGGGTAGGGTAAAAAATAGGATTAGTTAATAATCCAAAATAGGAAGTAGGAATTTTTTAGGAATAAATTCAAAAGGCCCATCTTTGTTGCATATTAATATTAATCAGTCACTAGTATTTAGGTCATTAATGAAATTTGCTGTAATTTGTATTATTGCGTATATCTAAGTAGTAGAAATGTATGAATGACCATGAAGCGATAATTTATCTTTAATCCAAGCAAATAAATATATATACATAATTATATGTATTATTAAGTATAAGTAATTAGGGATCGTCCAAAAATTATGTTATCGAAAAATCCCGAATTTTATGACCCTAGAAACCCTTTGTCATGAGCTTAACCATTGCATAAATGGTAAAATCTTAACATGGGATGTCATGAGGGTCCAAGTAGACTTATTTACCCTACCAATGACGTCAGTTGTGAACGATCCCCAGATACGTAAAATAGTTTCCAGGAGATTATATAGAACTCTATAATATAGATAATTCAACCCTTGGTAATATAATTGTAACTTGAACTTTTGATGACAGCCAAAGAAAAACTAATTTTACCATTTTTCAAACTCTGCATTTCTTAATTGTTATTAGATTAGAAGGGTCTGTAAATGGCGTTACACAAATGTGGGGTTTTCGGCTGTGACTTAAATTTATTCGTTGTCCTTCTCTATGACGGCGAAAGTTTGGAAAATATAATTAAAATAGTTTAGTAGTACAGCAGCACAGCACTATAACTTGTTAGTGTATCTGTATTTAAGTAATTAGTAGAAGATATAATGAGATGTGAGGGTATGTGAACACGGATTATTATTTTGTGCTTACTTCATTCACGGATGATCCAGGAAGGCTCAACTTTCTTGATGCAATTTTTGTCTCTAGTCTAACGTCATGTTTTATCTTTTGAGGACGTGCTGGATCTCGCTCCAGTAAAATGTTTTAATATTTATTTAGTTTCGTGTGCTTCGTTGCTAGTTCCTTTCAAATCAATGCACACAATGCACACAATAATGCGGAAAGCGGAAAGGGTAGTGATATACATACTATGTGTCATCATTATTATGTGCACTGAAAACTCTACAGTTACAATCTTCAGTTTCAGTTTCTGTCTTCCTTGCATTATTTGCGCGCCCAATTTCAAATTTTGAAACAACTAATTTGTGGCTTTTTTGTGGAATCGAAAATCGAATCAAAACTTCAAAACTGCATTAAAGTTAAGTAATACTTCTAACTGTTGAAGTTGGATTGGAACCGAGGCCAAACTACAGAATATTTACTCATCGTCAGTCGTCACTTATGATTACACTTGTTCAGCGAAGCAGTTGTTAATTATGTTATTTAATTGTAAGCCACGTCACCCGTAGCTGTTACAAAAGTTTTGAATCCAGTTTCAAGTTTATAGTAAAAGCATTGATATTTAACCCTCAGTTCCTCAGTTCCTCAGTTCCCATTTGTCAGTAGTTGAATTTAAAAGTGATTTAGTGGTTCAATTTATAGTAGTAAATTGTAATTACTTTTACAGAGTTTATGGTTTAGCTGTTTCGCAATTTTAAAATCCGAAACCGTGAATCACATAAGTAATTAGACGTTTTCGAAATAAAATGAGCGGCAGGAAAGATAAAGCAGATCGTGGTCAACAAGGTCAAACAAATAAAGGCAACGACAAAACACCGACTGTGGAGGTAGACACAAACTCATCATGTTCTCTGGAGGAAAGTACTTTTTCAATCGATCATGTAAGTCAAAAAACAGCTATAAAATGTTGTGGTTGTTCAACTTATTTAATTTTTGCAAAGTAATAATATTGCTGTATTATTTTATCCTCTTTTAAGAAATTAAGCAAACATAAATACCGCATTAAAACCGTATGAATTACCTATTTGTGGGTTTATCAAGCTACGATTATAATTCGGAACTGCGTACTGTGCTCATGGCATAGGAAACGGCTAATTTTGCATTCCGTGATTGATCATTTTTACAATATTGAATTTCAATTTACAATTTCTACATTTTTCAAACAGATACTCGAGTCAGTAATTTCAAAACTGGACCATAAAACTTTACTCAGCTGTCGTCTTGTGTCCCTCCGTTGGGCTTACTTTGCAGCTAAAGAGCTACAGAAGACTGTGAATATTCGTCTGGACCCCAGGGAGTCTAATAAAGCACGTATAAGTAGACTGATTGGTCTCTTGAACAAATCTACGGAGTTTCCATCTTCCACTTTTACCGTCTCCGGTCAAGCCCTCTATAAATTAAATCCCAAGCCACTCTTCAAAGCCCATGGACCGTCCATTAAAAAACTAAAATTAATTGGCCCCTTGCCCGTAACTTTGAACTATGTCAAACGATGTCTTTTTACTCAAGCGCCGAACATTCAGCAATTGATACTGTCGATGTTCTATGGAAGTGAATATCTGGGTGACAAGCCCCCCAAAGGAGTCAAAGGAAAGGGATCTCATGTCGATGGAACTGTCGTCTGTCCTCAACCAACAATCCCAACTCTCAAGGTGTTCAAATGTGAAAAAACCATTCCACAGCTGTTCGTTCAACATTTGTTGGAATGGTCACCGAATTTAATTGAGGTGGCTCTTCCTTCCGAATATAATCATCTTCTGCTAAAGCCTGTAAATCGTATCCACCTCCTTAAGGAGCTCAACACTAAAAGTAACTGGACATGTGAAGAACTAGAATGTCTTGCAAACCATCATGAAGATCTGGCTCTCAAGGAAATTGTATTTCGTCATTGCAGTACAACTGATGACGACGTGAGTAGAATTTTGAAAGGCTCCTCAGCAACCTGTCAAAAACTTGGGTTGCATTATGAATTCGATCTTGAAAAATTGCCACAGATGCCGCGAATGAAACACCTCTCGATTCATGGCTTCAGAAAAGATTCTTCTCCAGTAAATCTGCTTGAGCGATGGGCTCGTTTGAGTGACACGTTTCCTTCATTAAAATCACTGAGTATTACGATATATTCAGAGGTTAAAGGGTATCAGATGAACAACCTTTTTGGACGGCGAGTCCCTGCGGAAATTATCAGCGTAAAAGATGTAGCCTTCAGCCCCTACGTTCAGCAAGAAGTCGTTCTTCAAAATTTCAAGAGCATGTTTCCAAATGCCACTCTTCGTACTCTTTGTCGATCGGAATTGGTCAAGGAGGATAAGTTCCAATCACCATTAGTAACAATGTCGTCTCCTCTTGTGGAAGACTTACTCCATTTTAACCTCAACATCTAAAATACTTCGTAAGTAAGTTAAACCGTGGGCTGTACCTAATATGATATAAGTTTATAATGATGTATGTACCTACATTTCATGAGTAGGCAGTGATTTTAAAAACTTTTTCTTTCACAAGTTCAAAAATCCTAAAGCTATATATGTATAAAAAAATGTAACTATTAAGTAGATAACTTTTTTCGCATTTCGCATTCGCATTTTTTATAGAATTGCTCACGTTACACCCTGAGCCATAATTATTACATTTATTATAATATCTTGTAGAGTATTAATTAAATTAGTTTTTTTAAACTCTACAAGAGCTAAATGTTAAGTTAAAAAATAGGATATAAGGTTTAATTTAAAAAAAAACATTTTAACTATAATGTGATCATGCCTTTCTTAAAAAATGTTATATGTAACTTACTAGTATTTAGCATTTCGAAGGTAGTAAGAATGTCGTACCTAACAATAGAATTTAATAAAAATCTACAAAGTTGAAAGAAAGAGTCTGTCAAAAAATTCTTGTCTAAAGTAGTGTAACTGTAGCTGCTTTTTAAATATAGTTTTCTCCGTGAATAAGTTTTTTTAAACTCTGCTATGTAAACATTTCGTGAGTGTCAATTTAAAGAATAATTATGTACAAATAAATATAAGAATGTGTGAACGTAGGTACTTCCTCCGGTTGCTTTATTTAACACTGAATTCTACTTTTCTTGACTTGTTCTAGTTGTAAGGGGTCGTTCATAATCCACGTCACGGGTAGGGTCAATGGGTCGACGTCGATACTGATGGTATCCCATACTAATATAGCCATTTACACATGGGCTAAGCTAATGACAGGGTGGGTCATGGCGTCTTAAAAATTTAGATACTTAGATGACAATATTTGTGGACGATCGCTAACTTACGATTAGTAAAGGTACAACTTTTACTGTAACAAAAAATTTAGAAAACGAATAATTTTAACTGTTATAATAATTGGTTAGGAAGGAGCAAAAAGATGTATCGGTAACTCGCATGATTAGGGAATGGGACAGTTATCAAAAGCGTCTGTGTGAGAATTGCATCGCTTCGTGTCTTTTTGTTGAACTGTAGAATTCTTTGGTTCTTTCGCTTCAGTGGATCCTATTGTGATCCCAGAATACAAAAGGAATAAGAAAAGAGCCCAGTCCATTGAACGACACATTTGTGTGGAGAATCTTTGTCCAGTTCCAGTCTCCACAGTCCAGTCAAAAGTCCAGCTGAAATTGAAGAAGAAACACGATGCATTCGAAAGTCTTTAGTAAAGGTTTGAAGCGACGTGTAGATGAGACAAATTTATAAGAATACGCTTCTCCGCCAGCCGTGTCATTACCATCACTCATCTGAATTTGAATGCATTATACCTAGGGTATATATGACTAGTCACGCAGATCCAGCACTACATTTTCAGGTTAGCAGGCCGTCAGCGAAGAATCAAAACAAACTATTTCAGATTTAGGATAAAGTTAAAATGGGCTAAATCAAAGTTATACTATAGAAATAGATCCATTCGTAACTTGTTAATTACGAGTTTATGAAAGTGCAAAATTTTCTGTTTTCCCGAGTTTTTTTAAAGTTCAAAATATTCTATTTACGTGTTTTTGTAAGTGTAAACCTACGTGTTTAAAAAAAGCAAAATGTTACATTTACATGATTTTAAAAATTACAGAATATTCTATTTCGTTATAGACAGAAATGTGTCTAATTCTACTATTTCCAGTCTGTATTAATGTTAAGTCTAATAGGCATATACATGCACATTTGTATAACCTATAGGTTTCTAATTATATACTGCCACTCTGTTTAATTAATTAAGCATTGGTTTCTTCTGATTAGTTAAGTACTTGCTTCCGTATAATTAATTAAGAAGTGACATGTCTAATTAGCTTCCGTATTATTAATTAGGAAGTGACTTCCGTGTAGTTAATTAAGAATAATTACGTTACTCACTGTGGTATTTCTTACATATTTATTACTCACTACGGTATTTCTTACACGTTCATTACTCAATATGATATTTATACATGTTCACTTACTCATGTATTTCCTAGAAATTAATTGATTGTATAACTTAATTACCTATTAGTCATAAATTAAGTTACTAATAATTAACGTTATCAATGTATTTCCTATAACGTAATTAACTATTTGTCATAAGTTAATTTACTGTTAATTAGTATTATCAGTGTATTTCCTAGCACGTTGCTGAGTATATAAGCTTGAACCAGTTCGAAATAAATCATGCACTCCTCACTTACACTGCATCAACTAAACAGTCTCCAGAACACGAAGTAACCACTTATTTAGCATTGTACCGCTTGTACCTTGCAGTTACATAACTCACACTAATACACATTAGACATAGTTACGCCACTATCCGTAACTATATTGGCTCCCCGCACAAACCTTCGATACCCGGTTCTCGGTTTCTTTGTGTTCTTCTTTGTTTTTTAGGGGTGGAAGACTGCTCGTGCGTTTAAACGGCTCCAGCGATCTTTCCATCCATCTCTACTCCGCTTTACGTACTAGAATACCTTCTTCAACTGGACCAGGCTGATTCTACCCGTTCACCTCGAGTCGACGCGTCGTGGACATCGTGGGATTGACATTCTGGCTTCGACTACTCTGGCTTGTTTTGTGTCACGTACAGCACACTCTATCTAACACTTCTCCTGATCAGTCTAGGACCATTTGACTATCAGGGCAACACCAGGTTCGTACACAAATACGACTTATAAAGAGTTACGGTACCCTATTAACGTACACTCTCCTTGACACTATCCCCCCCACTACTTTCGTGTCCATCACTTACCCCACCATGATGGATCATGCAACCAGGAGATGAACCTACGCCTCTTCAGATACGGCTTTTACGTAGCAATAACTCCAAGGATCACGAACGATCACCTCAAGTGGCCCCAGCCCCATTAGAATATAAACCCAGAGGTCGTAAGAAACAACCGACATCTGAGTCCGGACAACTTTTACTAGGCTTTGAAGACAGCCTAAACACCTCTTCCTCAAGTCGTCGAGGCAACAAGCATTCAAGGAAAAGGCTGCTGCTCGCAGACAACGCAATCTTGAACGATTTCATCAAATCGTCTCTGAAGTCCATTAGAGACGCAACCTTAACTTTGTTGTAACTCCTTACCAACTCCTCAATAGATTTGAATTTCAAATAGCCACAGCATTTAATGAACCATACGCTAATGCACAACTTGAAGACGCTAAATATCAGTACCTAGAATTCCGTGAACGGCAAATTGCTAAATCGCTTACATTACCAGCTCACCCACTAGTTGTCTCTTCTACTTTGTCACCTGTTCGAGCGCAAGCCACATCCTCACGGCCATCTACTTCAGCCAAAACATCGTTTTACAGTTACGATACACTAGCACTAAAACCGCAACGAACCAGCACACCAAAAAAGGATTCCGGGTATCAGTCTAGATTTACCCTAGCCGAGCTACCTGACTACAGTAACAGCTCTGAGTCATCTGATACCGAAGACGACGAAGACACTCTAGAAGATATCGACGTTGCCGACATCACTATAATCGACACAATCAATCACACAAACACTAACACTACTCAACAACAGACCTCAGGCAACCCAAACTCGGATCCTGCAGACTCTGACGACGAAGCGGAACAACCAAACCCGGACAGACAAGAAGACAGACAACCGTCAGACGACGTTCCATCAACACCAGACTACCAACAAAACAGTACCGGAAACGGCAACACTCAAGGCCCGCCAGCGCCGCCGCCACCACCAGGCCCTAAGGCTCCACCTACGCGTCCGCCTCCACTGACGGATATAACAATGGCTAAAGAACTTCACCTAGCCACCCACAATGCATTAGAAACCCGGATTGCGGTTATCCAATCACGGGTGACAGCACACTACGCTGATCCTCCTACTCTTCTAACGGCTGTTGACGTTGCGCTCTACATTGAAGACCTCAAAATAATGGGACCAGAAATCTCTAATCAAATGACAAATTGCTATAAATTGTTCAAAAACATTTCGGCTACACAAAGCGTAGATGAAGATCTTCAACTCACAAGAGCCCTTAACACTCAAACAGATTTAGATGACGCATACAATAAAGTTCGCGTTGAACTGGTTACACTATCTCATAAGCTCCAGTCAGCAACTTTAGTCACTCAATTGCAAACACCAAAACTCAGTCTGCCTACGTTTTCAGGCCTACACAATGAGTGGGCCGCATTCAAAGGTCAATTCACAGCACTGGTAATCTCCTCCACACATTACGCTAAAGTGGACAAGTTACGACTTCTACTAGACGCTCTCAAAGATAGCACAGCAATTGAAAACATTTCAGATCTTCAAATAACTGAGGGAAACTGGGAAATTGCATGGACCCGGATGGAAACAAGATACAACTCTCCAAGGGAGCAAGCAGCATTGTCAATAAAACCATTACTTGAGCTGCTGGCAATGATGTCGCAGTCAGAAAGCGGACTTCACAAACTAGTTTACGTAGTTCGGACGACACGAGCTCAATTAGAGCAAATTAACTTGGGCAATGTTAATGAAGCAGAGGTACTTTACCTTCACTTTATCATGGCCCGCCTGGATAGCCGCACTATTTCGGAATTCAACCAAAGTCTCCCAGATAATTCAATTCCAACTTTAGAGACTTGTATTGAATTTTTATTAAAAATGGCAAAAAACATAGGCATGACACAAGAAATCAAAATCAATAGCTCTATAGCACCACTTGTACACCATTTTCATAGCTCTAGAGAGAATTGTCTAGGCAACACAATGTACTCTGACGATTACAATTCTGGTGACTCTACAACCAGTTCTACATCCAGTGACACTACCACAAGCAACACTAACAGTGATTCTTCTAATAGTCACACTTCGAGTGAATCCAGTTGTGACGAAGAGAAAACCCAACCTTTAATTCAAAATCATCATTCAAATAGGTCTCACCAAAAACCCTATTCAACTAACCCTAATCGGCTTGTAATGCATGCCACAGTTGATTCTGCTGGAAACACTTTGTGTAACTCTACAGTACAGAATTCAGTCGTTTCTAGCCTTGAGAATAAAACAAAGAAACAACTTGTTCCACAAAAACATGCACAGTCTGTCACAAAGCGCGCATTGCGGTTCCATTCTCCAGAACCTCGACGCAAA
Organism: Dicyrtomina minuta; assembly: GCA_949802685.1. Lineage (NCBI taxonomy): Eukaryota > Metazoa > Arthropoda > Collembola > Symphypleona > Dicyrtomidae > Dicyrtomina > Dicyrtomina minuta. Next base: position 5,143,926 of record OX461811.1, on the reverse strand, counting down.
CGTAACTCAGAAAAGCGTCAAATGTGTAAGGTTTGCGCAGCCATTGATCATCGCACCCGAGAATGTTCTCTTTTTCTCAACATGGACCATACACAACGCATTAGGTGGGTTGAAACGAGCAACAGATGCAAAAACTGCCTACTAGACCACTCAACCAAAGATTGCACTAGCGATAAAGGTTGTTCAGTCTGCCAAAAAAGACACCATACGCTCTTACACTTTCCAAAGCAACGCCATACAAACGTTTACTGACCTCAACGATGTTTATGTTTTGACTTGCATATTCTGTTACTTTGTTATGCACTTCTAATAACCCCGTGGTGCATTCGACACCTTGTTTTGTATTTGCTTCATTCTTAAAATGACTTTGCTGGCAAAATTATTTGATTTATATACCTTATATATATCAAGGGCGGGAGTATAGACAGAAATGTGTCTAATTCTACTATTTCCAGTCTGTATTAATGTTAAGTCTAATAGGCATATACATGCACATTTGTATAACCTATAGGTTTCTAATTATATACTGCCACTCTGTTTAATTAATTAAGCATTGGTTTCTTCTGATTAGTTAAGTACTTGCTTCCGTATAATTAATTAAGAAGTGACATGTCTAATTAGCTTCCGTATTATTAATTAGGAAGTGACTTCCGTGTAGTTAATTAAGAATAATTACGTTACTCACTGTGGTATTTCTTACATATTTATTACTCACTACGGTATTTCTTACACGTTCATTACTCAATATGATATTTATACATGTTCACTTACTCATGTATTTCCTAGAAATTAATTGATTGTATAACTTAATTACCTATTAGTCATAAATTAAGTTACTAATAATTAACGTTATCAATGTATTTCCTATAACGTAATTAACTATTTGTCATAAGTTAATTTACTGTTAATTAGTATTATCAGTGTATTTCCTAGCACGTTGCTGAGTATATAAGCTTGAACCAGTTCGAAATAAATCATGCACTCCTCACTTACACTGCATCAACTAAACAGTCTCCAGAACACGAAGTAACCACTTATTTAGCATTGTACCGCTTGTACCTTGCAGTTACATAACTCACACTAATACACATTAGACAGTTACGCCACTATCCGTAACTAGTTACATGCTTTTAAAAAAGTGTAAATGTTCCATTTACACGTTTTTGAAAAATGTAAAACGTTCTGGTTGTATCTTTTTGAAAAGGGAAATAAAACCCCAATCAGTACGTCTATTTTAAATGTTTTGGAAAAGTTTAAAATATTCTATGCACATGTATGCCTTTGAAAAAGTGAAAAATGTCCTATTAGACAGACAGTCAGACACAGACAGGCATCCAACACCAGACAAAATAGATGCTTGCTCATCATCTAAACATCCAACACCAGATCAATACATGCTTGCCCAGCATCTAAATATGGGAATTTTAGACGGCTATGCAAAATAAATGAGTAATATAAGTGACCAAAAAATAGCTAACAATAAGTTTGCACTATCTGCCATGGAATTAAATAATTTATTTAATGTTAGAAGTTATGTCCTTCTGCCGGTTTCTCTTACAAGCAAATTCTTTTTATTAAATGTTAAACAAGGTTGTTAAAAATGTAGGTACCTACCCGAAATAATTACGAAAATCATTTAGCTAAAGTTTTTTGTATTTGCAAGGGTGTACTTTAACTTAACTCAGCGCACCTTAATTGAACGATTAAAATTGGTATTTAACTAAAACTGATGAATACAATTTTTGGAGCGGAGTTTTGAATAATTACTGGGCACGTGGGGATCTATTTAATTTAATAGTGTGGAATTACTTGAGCATATATTCTAACAAAAAATATAAAATAAAATAGGCGTCGTGCCCCAATGTAGACAATGGAAGTATTTATCAGAGGCTTGTTAAACCTGGCTCACAATTTATGTAACACTACAATAAAATAGCAACAAAATCTGGAACACAATCATAAAACTCGTCATAAAACAGTGGATTTTTAAATTTTTTTGATGCTTCTTGTTTTTTAGCAGAAAAATGAATCAGAAATAATATCTAACAAGGGAATAGCTAAACATGTAAGACGCGAATTTCAAAACCTGCCAATCACAAAAATCAGACAAGTTTAAAATACCACAGGTCTAAAGCAACTTGACTGCATTCTGCATTTTTTGGTCACAGTGGCCCGCGAAAGTTTAAAAGCATTCTTTATTGATTTTTTGGCACGCTGTAGCTTATACTTTTCCTTATCGCATTTTGACAAAATTTGTTTTTTTATAATCGCTAGACACTTTTCTAGAAAGTTATTTCAGAACTTTTGAAAATTCGAAAACTTTTTGCAAAAATGGTAAAGAAGTGGGCCTTGAAAGTATTTTTTTTCACAGTAAAAATTTTTGATTTTTGAAAAATCCTAAAAAAAATTTCTAGAAAACTGTCTAAGGATTAGAAAAAATCAAATTTAGTCAAAACCAGTGAAGAAATGTAGAAGCTACAACGGGCGAAAAAATCAAAATTTGAATGTGTTTAAACTTTGGCGGGCCACTGTGACTGAAAAACGCAATATGCAGCCGAGTTACTTTGGATTAGTAGTTATAAAAACTAGATTGATTTTTGTGAGTGGCAGGTTTTGAAATTGTCTAGTTACATGTGAGGCCATTCCTTTGTAAGATTGAAAAGACCGTAATAACAATAATACTTTTTAAGTCGGGTAAATTTAGTAAATGCTTCCAAAGTAGTGCAACTACTCTACTACAATTATTTTATTTAAACTGAACACTGCCGTGGACCGGGTTTCTTTACTAGTGCACTTATAAATCTATATGTTTATAGAAATGTATGTATTTGCCAGAATTTTTAGACTACTT